>VXAU01000067.1:308701-351830 GCA_013399695.1 Formicarius rufipectus | reverse complement strand
CGGTCCGGCCGGGGCGGCTCCAGACACGGTCCAGCTCCCGATCCCGGTCCGGCCGGGGGCGGCTCCGGCGCTCTGCCGGACTCGGGCACCCCCCGGCTTTCCGTGCCGAACCCGACATGCAGGGCTGGGCTCTGCCTCCAGCCCCCGAACGCGGGACTCAGGCTCTGCTCCGAGCCCTAAAAGCGCCCCGGGAACCCCTCTGGGAGCCCCACAGCACGGCCCCGGGAGCCCCGCTGGGAAGCCCAAGCACCGCCTGACAGGCCCTGCTCTCCAGACCCTAACACACAGCACTTGGTCTCTCGGGTGATCCCAAATGACCCAAGTTTCCAGCCCCCAACAGACGTGACTCAGTGTCTGTTTCTGAACTTGGCCACTGAGCCCCGTCTGGAACTGCTCTGGGTCTCTTTTTCTCTCCCCAAACACACAGGACTTGGTCTCTCCTCCAGTCCCCAACATGCAGGACTTGGTCATTGTTTCTCAGCCTGAAAAACTTCAGACTGAAGTTTTGTGTTTGGAAGTGCCTGGTCAGAGGAGAATCATCCTGATGCTTGTGAGAAACTGAAAAACCCTCACAAAAATCCCAGTCCAGCCTAAATGGGAAATATTTATGAAAGAAATCTCAATGAGTGAAACTGCACACCCAGCGCTGGAGACCAAGCCCTCCTGCCACAGACTGCATTTGTGTGGAGGGGAGACACCTAGTGGAGAATGCACGTCAGTTCAACACAGAGCTGATTAAGATTCCACTCAGGTTTTTCCTGCCCGAGGAACACTTCCTTAGGTGAAAGCTTGGGTATTGGAGCTATTGGATTTGTCTTGTGCTAATGACAGGCTTCAGAAATGAGGGGAGGGAGGAAGCCATTGAAAGCTGATTATAGAAGAATTAAGGTGAGAAGGCCTCATTGACTCCAGTGAAATCCACTACTGATTTTGAGAGCTATTTTGTACACTGAAGGACAGATTCAAAACCCACTTGAGGGAAACCAACATAATAAAACCACCCATCAGAACCTCTAAAGCCCCTAATTACTCTTCTTCCAGCTGTGAACAGAGCTGCTGACTGGTGTCCTCAGCTGAGCTGCAGTGGCTCCTGTGTTCCACCTCACAGCCTGCACCTTCTGCTTGTGAGATGTGCTATCTGCTTCTGAACATGAGAGGTGGGCACCACCAGGTGACCCACAAATTCCAAACCCCTGGTTGGAAAAAAAAAAAAAAAAAGGGGTGGGATGGGGAAAAAACACCCTAAAATCTTTACCTGCCATAAGCAGAACTGTGTCTCCTGCAGTCTCTGCTGCCTCACCCATGAAAATGCCAAAGGTCAAACCTAATTCTCACGGTACCTGTGGCCTGAAAGCAGTTGTGTTATTCTTCATCCTGGATATGGGTTGAACTCCCTTGGTTCAGTTAGAAAATTGTCAGTGTGAGAATTTAGCATGGCCTGATTACTAAACTTTAAATGTTTCACCCAGGTCTGCATCAGCTTCCACACAAATCCTTCCCAATACATTGATTTTGCAAGTCTGCCCGTGCTGTTTCACAGAGGAATTGTCCACACAAGAAAACTTTGCAAAAGGCTACGTTTATTCTGCTTTTCCATTTCATCGAAGGGTAACAAAAAGCACCTGGTCTCAATGTGCTGTGACCTGGAAATGACTGAAAATGAGAAAGTAATGACTAATAAATTCATCAGTCAAGGGATTGCATGAGTTTATTATTGATGAGATGTCAAGGCAGGTAAGAGTTCAGAATGTGTAAACAGTCAAAACCACCTTGATAATTTTTCATGGGCTGATGTTATTTGCTCAATTTTTTTGGAAGTCCCTAAGGGAGACAAAGATCAAACTGTGACCTTTGTGCAGCCAGATTGGGAAAACCTGATTATTCCCCGTTGCAGAAACCCTCCTTGATAGAGTCTGTACCCACCAATTGTTCCCTGCCACGTCAGAACGCTTCACACCTCTCTCACTCAGGGTTCACTCGGAGCAGAGGGAATCATCAGGGAATTCCTGTCACAGGAACAAAGCCACACACTCGACAGCAAACAGAGGTTTTTCAGCAGCCAGTGCTCCTGTGTGACTGCACAGACAATCAACTCCTTCAACAGACACTTTGATGTTACCTTAAGCTGCGACAGAATGGAGGGTCCTTCATTTCTCCTGTCACAACCCATTTCTACTACCTTACATTACACCATTATATGTGAACTACGTGTTCTTTTATCCATTTTACTGGCAAATTAAGAGATCATGCATAAATCCTGTCAAAAAGGAATACCTTTTTGTTTTTTTTTAAGAGACCATTTTCTCATTACGAAGTGAAAACTTGTATTGTTTTCTTATAAAAACTTAAATCACTTACTCTGGTCTTACTGTTCCAACAGAAAATCTTGTGGCACTGCAGGACCCAGGTATTTTTAGCCTTACTCAAGGACGTAACCACAAGTTCATGACTTTTTTAAAATAAAAACATTTCTGTGGCCACTTACCATCAGCAAAACATCCCTACCACCAAACCAAAAATAAAGCATTTTCACCAGACCAAAAGGGACTAAACTCTAATACCATTGTTACAGTGAGAAGCTTGGCTTATAAAAAAAAAAAAAAAAAGAATTTATTTGGAAAGTTAGACACAACCTTAAAATTGTACAAAGACAACAAGCACTCAAATTACACAAAGAGTTAAGTAGCAGTGAGTAGAATGTGAATGCAACAGCGAGTCTCCCCTCTCTTTGTATGTAAATATAAACAGAGATTATCCTTGCCAAACTTCCAGCTTTTTTTGGTTTTTTTTGTTTTCCTTTTCCTGAAAAGCAGCTCCTTATGCTGCAAAACCTTGCAGGGAGCATTTCCCTGTTCACTTCAACCGCATTAAAAGGTTTAAAAGGGGCTCTGGCTAAAAACAGCCCTTCTGTCATGAGAATATCCCATATTTTGTAGAACAAGTTTCTCTCTCCATTGAAAAACAGATCCCTGTTTCGTTGTGTTGAACGTTTCAGCTCCCCTAAAGACCTGCCAAATTAGAGGCTTTGCAATGATCAAAAGTTTTGAAGCTTGCTCAAGTTTTTCCAATTTGTTTTCCTCTTTGAAAGTGGTTGTTCCGAGGGAAGCACTTTGGAGTGACTTTAGCTGTGAGCGACCTAAACTAATTTAAGTATATGGTCAGAGAAGAAAATATTTCTTATTTTTATATTTTTTTAATATTACATTTAGAGTTCAAATATATTAATAAAATCACCTGTATCCCTTATAGCTTGTCCCTACATATTTATGTACAGTGAAAAGCAGACATTGCTACCACCCTCCCTTTACTTCTGGGAGTGCAGGGAAATACATAGAAAAATACTGCAGTGTTCTTGCACAAGAAATTAAAACCCTCTGGAGACTGATAAGACAACTTAATCACAGCCTCTGAGCTAGGATTTAGTTATCAGTTAGTTTGGATATATCAGAAAACTGGTGCTGTAAATCTTCCCTCAGATCAACAGCAGTTAAGAGGTTATGATTTATCCAACTGCAGCCACACTGGGAAAATTATGCTCTAAATCTGAGTGTTTGCAGGACTCTCTTCCACAACTGAGTGGGACCATTTGCACTTATTTTCTCTAAAAGTAGAACAGTCTGATGATTTGGGTTATGCTCATGATTGTAAACTTACTTATTCATTATTCTTTCTAGATTCCTGGAAGTGCTGTATTTTTCACTGCTTTACTCCGTTAAGACTGTTTGTTGCAATGGATCAGCATCTTGAGTTTCAAAAAGCTTGAAAAATGCCGTGGCTTTTTCAAATGAAAAGACGCCATCATTAAATACTTACAGAACTGTCCTCATTCTGTAAATCTCTCTACACACACTGCTTTACAGGTAGACTAAGCTTTGGAGAAACTGAGTATTCTAATACTCCTTTGCCTCATTGATAAGGATTGATAAGGATTGATAAGGATTTTTTTAACAGAAACTCTTGATCTTGCCAACTTCTTTATTTTTATGTAAAACTGTAAAAGTAACTTGATTTTTTTTTTAAGAAAGTTGTGCAAGATCCTACCTAATGTTACCATGAAGCTTTTCAAAACACCTGTCAATCAAGGGAAAAACCACACAACATGGATATAAAATTGTTACGGGGTGCAGCCTGAAAAAATCCCACATTAGCAAAAACCGAACTAAGCGGCCCAAATTCATACCTTTTAATCACCCCATTTTCTCCAGATGCTTTTGTTTAATGGAAACCTTTTTTCCTCAATACTTCATCGTTTTCCATTTGCTTCCATTGCTAAGGTTTTAAATAAAAATTAAAGTGAAGCTGTTGTTTCACTGTCATGAAACAGCAGCTGCTAAAGAACACTTTTAAATCACTGTCAGGACAGAAAAGGCTTGGCTAAAAAAATTTACAGAAGAGTTTTAGCCCAAGGCAGTTCATGCTTTTAAGCTAAACCCAAGCTTGTGCAAAAGCAAATGACATTTTGGAAGGCATATTTTGATAGTTAGGATGAGATCAGCAAACTGCTCCTGGTGTTTCTGTCTGGAGCTCTGGACTAGCCACCGGTCCAAGCGAGGGGGTGGCTGTGGTTCTGTGGAGTCCCAGGGGTGCAGCAAAGCAGACTCAGCAACCCTCTCCTGCTGCACAGGGACAGGCAGCCTCCTGCCTTTGGCTTTGTCCATGTATTCCACAGGGTATCTTAGCAGGACATGGAACACAAGTGCATTTCCTCAGAAACTAAGTGCACAAAAAACCAGTTGCTGCTAAGTCTTTCTCAGCCCAGCAAAAGGGACTGGTTTAGAAACAGCTATAGGGGAATAATTACAGAAACAAAATAATCTGGTTGGTTTGTCTCTCTTTAGCAGTCACTGAGTACTGCTGTAAATATCTGGAATGAAAGAAACCCTGTGAAACTCTGCTGGGGAAAGGAAGCTGGACCACTGGCTCCACCCTAGGGAGTTAAAGCATGTTTACACCACTGAGTGGGAGGATTTCTGTGATATCAGAAGATGCTTGGCACCTCTCTGAACCCAGAGCACCTCGAGGAAATCTAGAGCAGGCAGAAGTCAGTTGTACTCCAGCACTTTGCACAATGCTCTCTCATTTCTTCTAGAGCACTTGCATCAGGTGGACTATTTGGCATAATAATTTGGAACAGCTCAGTAACAGTTTAGTAGCTTTTGGAAAGGGTCACATGATTGAAATTCTCCATTTTCCCATTTAACTTTTAGCCAGTCCAACAGATGTGGTCATGGCACAGAGTGAGAAATACAGCCCAGGTCTGGAATTCCAGGATAGCTTTGAAGCAGAACCACTTTCCTACTTGTGCTTTCAGGTATAGTCATTGCAGTAACTATTTTAAAAACTACTTTCACCACTTGACCTCCCTTGACTGAAAGGCTGATGACAACGCTAGAGATGTAGAGGACCTTCAGAGAAAGATGGAGGAGTCTCTTCTCCTGTGCACAATGAAAAAATTTTCTCCACTCCACAATTTAGTGCCTCCCCCACCCCTAATTTAGATTTTGCATCCTTAGTCCTGCTAGTAGGAAAAACCCATTAATTCTCTCTCCTCAGAAATTGGTCCAGCCAGCAGCCGCACTGCAAACCACACTCAGTTACTGGTTTGTCTACTCAGCTTCCCAAGGTTGGCACTGGCACTGAAGGGGGCATCTTAAAACCAGACAATGAAACAGGCATTTTAGAAATGTAGACATGGCAAACCTGCAGAACTCCCAGCCTTGTGGGAATTGTGGAGCTCAGAGGTCAACACAACTAATGAATACATCCACAGTTGCACCAAAGAGAGTATTCTTGAAGAAAAAACTTTTCCTGTTTTAAAAGGTAAACCGAACTTGAATAGAAATTTGCAACAGTCCTCCCCCAACAGAGCAGTTATGTTTTCACTAACCATTCTATAGCTCCTTGCAGTTCAAAGGTGCAGCACCACTTCTTGGTCACTCATGGACAGGACACTGGACAAAGCAATCCACTGACATGATCAGCAATCCCCACCACACCACGTCCCACAGAAGATGCACTGGTTATGTAGGTGAGGTCCTCCATCCAAGTGCCTTTTCCTTGGTGTCAGTTACAGCTGGACTGAACAGAGACAAGGTGTGTGCCAGGAACGTTCCCTACATTCATCACAAGCCCTGAAGTCTGCAGAAGGGTTAGCAACAACCTGGGGCACACCACCGAGCCCAGGAAGAGATTGTCATTTCTACAATAATACAAAATAGCTCGTAAAACCAATATGTAACACTGTATATATTTATGCATGAATATAAAAATAAACCACACCATCAATATGCAAAACTCCACGCTGCCGACGCCACTTCCTTCTCAGCGGTCCTCGGTGCTGATGAGCTGGTTCTCATTGTCATATCCGTCGGGCAGGTAGGCTTTCCTGAGCTGCTCTGCCTTGGGGATGGAGCTGCCGTTCTTCACGTGGCGCGACAGGAAGGCGCGCACCGCCGGGTGGTCGGCCTTCTCCAGCGGGATGTTGGCCTCCAGGCACATCTTCACAAAGTCCTGGATGACGCCGCTCTTCTCCGGTTGGGCAGCGCTGTTGCACTGCAGGGAGGCCGTCAGAGTCCTCTGCTTCTTGCGGACGTTCTGCTCCTCGAACTCGGCCTTGCGCTTGGTGTGCGTCTTGGACTTGAGGTGGTCGTTGATGGCGGACTTGCGGACGTGGTTGAGCACCACGTTGCAGGAGGTGCAGAAGAGCTTGCCCCCGTCCTCGTGCAGCTCGCTACCGAACTCGCTGACGCGGTCCTGGGGCGTCACGTACAGCGCAGTCTTGGAGCGGTTCCGTGACGGCGCCGACTTCACCCCAAAGCGCTCCATCGCCGCCTCCGGGGGGGCAGAGCTGGGGAAGACATGGTGCTGTCAGTCAGAGCTGGGACAGACACAGTGCCCTCAGCCAGAGACACAGTGCTCTCAGCCAGAGCTGGGACAAACACACAAGGTTGTCTGGGTGTGCTCGTGCCCTCAGCCAGAGACACAGTGCCCTCAGCCAGAGCTGGGTACAACACAATGCTGTCAGCTAGAGTTGGGGAAAACACAGTGCTGTCAGGGTGTGCTCATGCCCTCAACCAGAGACACAGTGCTGTCAGGGTGTGCACATGCCCTCAGCCACAGACACAATGCCCTCAGCCAGAGTTGGGCACAACACAGTGCATTCAGGGTGTGCTCGTGCCCTCAGCCAGAGTTTTCTGCGTGCAGCCCACTCAGAGTGCAACACTGCACTTGCTGACACCCAAGAGGGAAGTGGTTACATGGAAGGCAATGGGAGAAGCTGTTATTGAAAGGGTCTTCGTTTTAAAGGCTGAAGGAATGGGAGAGCGAAGCTTCTTATGGCTCAGAGTAAAGCACTTTTTAGTTTCTACAACTCAGTTCAATCCTCAGAACCCTCAGAATCCTCAAAACTCACAACCCTCAAAAGCCTCTGAACTCAGAACCCTCAGAATTCTCAAAACTCGGAACCCTCAAAACTTGGAACTGCCTGAACTCAGAACCCTCAAAACTCAGAGCCCTCCAAACCCAATCTGTTCATCACTTAAAGTCAAACAGAGAGGCTCTTTGCTTTTCTTGAAGAAATTTTTGATGCCTTATGCTTTAAGATAAAGGGTGCTTTCTTCTTAGCATTTTCTAGGTATTTGAGAGTTTTCATTCAGTTGAGATTCCATTTTTTTCTATTTATTTCCTGAAAATAGGTATTTATTTTGTTGGCAGAAGTTTAGCTGTCCAAATGGCAGGCAAGAAGACCTTTACCGCCACTTAAAAAAGCCAGTAAACCCACCTTCCTCCCCAAACAAAAAAAAAAACCAAACCAAATCAAACACGAGCTCTGTCAGCACTTGTTTGGAAACATCCCTCGCTTTTGCTCCAGCTCAAACCACAACTATGAGGTTGAACCTGACCTTGGAGCCTAAAGCAAGGCATTTTGTTTGTCAGAGACTGCTGGGACAGCCTTAGGGGAACAGAAAACTGCACACATTTCAGTGCAAAATTAGAAACTGTATTTTCTAAGGTGACAACTTCTCTGAGGCAGGTTAAGTGGTAACTAGGAGAGGTGGGCACTTCTAACATCACTCTAAATTGCAGCACGTTGTCAATGCAGGCAGTGACCTCACCAAACAAAATCAAACAAGACCTGTATATCCTTTTACTCTTAAGGTGTGGAGTAGCTGGTGTAAATCTCAGCTAAGACAATTAAAGTCCTTCTCGAGGTAAAGCTCAGGATAAGTAACAGCTCTGCTCAGGTTTGAGGTTTTCTGAGCAAAGTGAGTGGTCACATTAACTACCCACTTCCTCAAAAAACAAAAGGCAACAAGTGTTTCTTCTAAGTGTTTTCCAAAATATGCATATGTATATACATATATACCCACAATATGTTGCCGGGCCATTTACTTATGGGCATGAATGCTTCAAAGAGTTTTGCACTGCCTGTTCTTATAAGGCAGACTGAGAGGTGGGGACACTTCTCTGCACTTGTTCTGCCACAGTTTGCTGTTGCAACCCTTAAAAAACAGACTGAATGCAGTTTCTCCTCTCCAGAATGCCTTTTGTTCACTCTGGAGCTAACGGAATAGATAATAATTCAGCCTTCAAAACAGTCCTTTTTGTTTGTAAACCACTGTTACATGAACAGATTACAATCTTCTGCAAAAAAGAGACGCACAGATTTTGGCATTAGCCACTCTCCTAGTTAACTGTATTTCTCGCTCCGTTTGTTACTTCCCAAAACTGCAGGCCTTGACTACAGCCCCACACTACAGAACAGATAATTCTGTCTTACAAAACTACCTTTCCTTTTTTTTTCTTTTTTAAACTCTCCCTACATGAAGCGATTAGAACCTTCTGAAAAAAAGCGAAGACAGAGATCTCGGTATCACCTACTCTCCTACTTAATTGCGCTGCTCTGCTGCATCCCGGAGCTCGAAGTCTTCACCGCCCTACAAGGATAACACATCGTTTTCCAGCATTCACATAAATTTCCTTCCTTCTTATTTTCCTGCTTTCACTCTCGTTACGCCCGTGCCTTTCCTCAGCCACCGCCTCCCCACAACGAAGCCTTAACCCGACACAAACTCATCCCCGAGCCTTCTGACCCCCCTCCCAGCAAACCCCGCACCGATCCCGCCGCGCCCTCACCCCGGGGGGACCCGCCCCTCGCCGCCTCCGCCCCTCACGGGCCGCTCCAGGCGCGGCGGCTCCCCAGGCCTCGCAGGTGTGCAGGGACACCCTGAAGGCATGCCCCACCGCCCTGCCGTGGCCCCAGGTGCCCTCCCTGACGTGCCGTGCCTCGTTATTACCCTGCCCTCCCGGGAACGTCGCCGGTCGCTCCCGCCGAGGCCGCGCCGGGCCGGGCCGGGCCGGGCCGGAAGCGCCGCTCCGCCACGGCAGTGAGGCCCCGCCCACCCGCCGCGCAGCGACGCGCTTCGATTGGCTGCGTCGGAGACTGACGTCTCTTTTGACCAATAGAAAACGTGCGGGGGCGGGGCCCGGCGCGCGCGGAGGGCGGGGCGGGGTGAGGCAGGAGGCGGAGAGACGATGGGGAAGGGGGCGGGGCGAGGTATGACGGGCAGGGCGATAAACCAATGGAACGCGGGGACAGGGTGTGGGTTCANCGGCGCCGGGGCTGCCCCCGGGGCTGCCCCCGCTCCTCCGCAGCCAGCACTACTGCCACCGCTTCTGCCAGGTCCATGGCGGGACTGGGAGGGGAGGGGTGGGGTGAAGGGGGCGGCCCGCGGAGGTGGAGAGGCCTCGGTGAGGGATCCTGGGGAAAGGGAGGCCGGGCAGGGCCGGGGAAGGGCAGGGCAAGTCAGGCAAGGCCAGGAAAGGGAAGGCAAGGCCAGCGAAGAGAAGGGAAGAGAAGGGAAAGCAAGGGAAGGCAAGGAAAAGCAAGGGAAGACAAGGAAAAGCCAGGCAAGGTAATGCCAGGCAAGGGAAGGGAAGGCCAAACAAGGCAAGACAAGGGAAGGCAAAGGAAGGCAAGGCCGGGTCAGGAAAGGCAAATCAAGGCAAGGGAAGGCCAGGGAAGGGAAGGCCAAGCAAGACCAGGCCAGAGAAGGCAAAGCAAGGCAACGGAAGGGAAGGCAAAGCAAGGGAAGGGAAGGCAAAGCAAGACAAGGCCGGGCAAGGGAAGTCAAAGCAAGGCCAGAGAAGGCAAGACAAGGGAAGGGAAGGCCAGGCCAGGCGGTTCCGTGGGCAGCTGCGGTGCGGCGGGCAGAGCCGCCCCGGGCAGGGGAAGGGCCTGTGCAGCCCCGCAGCGCCAGGCCCGGCTGTGTCACTGGGTTTAGGGGGGGTTTAGCTTCGGGAAGCAGCGTTTCCTAGCAGCGGGCCCGCAGGTCCCGTGTCCTCCCCCTCTCTCCCTCCCTCGCTCATCTGTGCCCCGCGGAGGAAGCGGGACCGACAGGTTGTGTTCGCCTGGGTTGTCTCTCCAACATCTCGGGCAGTGAGGATTGCTCGGGGTTTGTTGTGGTGCTCCCCAAACACGGCCCAGAGGTTATTTTATACAAGGTATAATAGAGGGATTTTATATAGGATATGAGAGAGATTCTCTTTATATAGAGTACCCTACAGGTTATCTTATCTAGACTACAGTAAAGGTTGTTTTATATAGGATATAGTAGAGCTTATTTTAGATAGATTGCCTGGAGTGGTTTTTTTGTGGGCCTTCCTTAGCAACTGGGGTCAAAAACTTATACACTACCAGAGGGATTATTTTATAGAGACTACCATAGAGGTGGTTTTATAGAGACTACCACAGAGGTTGTTTTATATAGACTGCCATAGGGGTTGTTTTAGATAGACCACCAGAGAGGTGGTTTTACATAGAATTGCTTCATCTCCTCCACTTTTTAGCTGCTCAGTTCACCGCTACAGTTGTTTTCTGCAGTTTAAATAAATGAGTTTCTGAGCTGTTGTTTTGTCCCAGTTTCAGTGAAACGTTTGTTGGGAATGTTGTTTCCTGGGATGTGTAAATCATAATGATACTGTTGTAGTGATCACCTTGGGTAGTGGACTGCTTGCTAAGTCCACAGGCTGCTTTTGGGGTTTACTGTTCCTTTTATGCTTTCTTCTCTTCAATGAGTTCTCAAAACTGGGGTGTTTGAGGAAAAACTGTGGAGGCAGTAAAAGGAGAAGGGAATGGTTTTGGAAATAAGGATGTAAACTGCAGGTGAGATGAACCACCACCAGGTTTGTTTCCACTGGCTGCCTGGAGAGATTTAATTCTGCTGGACACCAAGGGCTTTCCCTTCAGGTTTTCTCTCCCTGCTTAATGCATGTTGAATTTGCCTCCTCGAGGAGGAAGCGCAGGCAGGGTGAGAACTTCACGTGCTAATGCCCAGCCTGTCTCCCAGACAAAGCTAGGAATTAGCAGGGAGCAGAGGGGGGCAAGGCCAGGGGAAGAGGTTTCCCCTGAAGGAGCTGTGTCACAGTTCCTGGTGGCAGAGTGTCCAAGCCGTTTGACCTTCAGTTCTCCTGCCCTTCCTTTTGTGCAGAAAGGGTGCCAAGCCCTCTCCCCTGCTCTGCTTGGAGCTGATGACCTCTCCATGTGGGCAGCCAATGTTCTCTGCATGGAGAGGGCTCTGCTTCTTTGCTCCTCAAGTTTTCTTTTTAACAGTGCACAGTTTAAATGATCCTGATAAAAGGAAATGAATGTATTAACACTTGGTCAGCAGGGATTTTTAGGTGGTTTGTTTTGTTGGAGTTTGGCCTGGTGCGATCAGCAGCAGTTGTGCTCCTCAGTACAATCTGTGTTTTCTCTGGGCATGGATTTTAGAATTTTTTTTTTTTTTTTCTCCTGATTTAGCTACATAAGTGCAGGACCTCGAGGGGTGTGGTGCAGTGCTGTGACAAGCAGTGTGACATTTGAGGTTTGACAACACATGAAGTTTGTGTGTGCTTCACAGCAGCTCCTCTGACTGGGTCATTCTCCTGGCCTGTATCCACCTGCACTTACCAAACTCTCAGCCTCTTTAATGAGGCTTTAATGAGGGATAAAGCATAGTTTTTCTTCAGAAAGGATCATGTTTAGGTCATCTCTTTCTCATAACTTCAGTTGGAAAGGAAAAAATCATCTCCTTTAAATACTGTGTTGCTTGATTAGATTTAGTTTCATTTCTTCCTCCACCAATGTCTTTTTTAATGCAATTTTTCCTTTATATCTGCTTTCTATCAGAGCCTGATGGTTTGTACTTTTCTATCCAGATCTTCTGAAGGACATATTTGGCTGTTGTACAGATTTCCACCTCATTCCACTCCGCACTGATAACACGGTTTTCCTTGTCTGAATAGCCATTTGGCACTTCTCAATGTCCTACTTTGCCTCCACTGGTCCTGTTCTCGTATTGGAAGTTGAGCAGCAGTTGTAGAAATAGTTGCTTGGTGCTGGTGCCATGGGGTTGAACTGCCCAAGAGAAACATTTTTATTTTCAGAGTAACAACCTATTAAATCCTAGAGCTTCTTTCAGGTAGATTAAGCAAGGGTTGAAAAAGAAGACAGGGTTGTCAGCATTTTGCCCAAATACACAAGTAATCCCAGTGTGGTGATACAGGATGGAATGTGGCATCTCTAAACCCACGAGTGGTTGGGGGATCTGTGTGTTGTAGGTGTTGATGGTCAGAGAGTCTTTCCAGCCTGAATCTTTCAGGGCAAAATGGAATAAAATGTCTTCTTGGTTGGTTGGTTGAGGTTGGTGACATGCAGAAAGGAAAAATGAAGATTTCTGTGGCTGGAACTGAAGGGAGGCAGTTGGAAGATGAGTCCAGTGCCCAGTTCATGCATCTCACCACCTGTTTCTGTGACTTTCTAGAGTTTGCTGATGTGGCTTTTCTTATCTGTGGAATTCCAAACCCACTTGGATGTTGGGAAAAGCAAGTGTCCCAGCTTGGTCAAGCAAAAAAACTGGGTACCTGTAGCTACTTTGTAAGTTTAAAGACCTTTGAAGGCTTGTAGCTGGAAGAAACCCCCTCAGCCTTAGCATTTGGCAGAGCCTCATGAGCCTCAGCTTCTGTTCCATGCAGCATTTGAAATCCTTTCATGAGATTCCTGGGGAGCCAGAGCCTTTGGGAGACACCTCTGTGTCTGGGATACAAATGATGAAGGGCAGTGGACGTCCCATAGGTGGTTTGAGGGTGGTTTGATCATGAGAGGGATGGATTTCTACATTTACTTGAGTTGAAAGCAAACTTTGACTGCAAGGTGGGACACAGGCACAGCTTTCTGCACTGCCCTTGGAGGGGGGGCACTTTTATCACGTGTCTTGAACTTGCGTTTCATTCCCACACCATTCTCCCCTAACATGCAGCACTGTGGAAATATCCCAGCATTTCTGGAGTTGTCCACAGGGCTGCAGGGCTGCACCAGATGTTGGCTGCTGTTGTTTGGTGCTCACTGAAATGAAAGCAGTTCATCTGAAGGCACGAGGGGCGGACACCCCTTGAGCTGCTCTGGCTGTGGCATCACCTCAAAACCTTCCTGAAATAAAGATCACCTCCTTTGTTTAAAGTAATTGGTGGTATCTTGAGTCACTGCTAGAGAAATAATTCTTGAGTTTATCAGCTCAAAAGCTGAGGAGTAAAATGTAGTCATGCCCTGGAGAAGGTGGTATTTGCTGGGTTTGTTTCAGCAGACAGAATTGCAGAGGTGTGTGACTCAACCCTCTCCTGTCTGGCTTTGTGGTGAGGGAGGTAGAAAAATAAACAACTTTGGATGTTTCTTCCTCTGGTTTTAGGGTTAATACATTTCCACGCCTTTTGTGCTTAAATTTAAAAGTATTTACTTGGACTTCAAGCCAATAATGGTTGAGTTGTTTTTATGTTTTATTAAAAAAAAAACCCAAAAACAAAAAAACCCAAACAAATAAAAAACAAACAAACAAAAAAACCCCAAACCATCATCAAAGAGAACCATCCCAAACCTTTAGGTTAGGACAGACTTCTAGTACATTTTGGACCTTTGGGATCCATGTTTGATCTGCATATATAATTTTAAAGTTTAGCTCATGTGAGTACTAGTGGTGGAAAGTGATCTCTTCAGTATCTTTGAAGCTTATTTTTCTGAGAAGGCAGAACCTGTAATTTTTAACCATCTCTATGTATTGATTTGTGGTTCTCATCAGCTTTTGTGCCTGCTGTCCTTCTATTTTACCCTGGGGAATCATCTCCCTGTTTTCCAAGTGGCATTAAGGAATTAATATTTTAAAAAAGTATTTAAAAAAGAAACACTGCACAAACATACAAATACTTTATGGACTTTTCTTGAGCTTTGTAACATTTTTCTCCCTTCACTTCTTTGGAACTTTCCCATTGGACCCTCTCAAACTTCTTGGCTTTGCTGCTTCTCCGGGTTGTAACACCTTTTCTTGAAGTGTACTTTTATGTTTGAAAATAAGCTTGTGAGTTTTGTTTGGGAAAAGATAACGGGGTTGGAAATTATAAAGGAGTGGCAGGTTTTTATACCTAAAAGAAGGCTCTCAGTTGAGTGAAGCTTCTGCCTGTCTGTAGCCTTGTCATGATGGGCCTTTTCAAGTGGCACCATTGGAGTAGTACGTAATGCAGAAACCAAAAAGTGAACCCCTTTTGTTGAGAAGAGGGAAATAAATGCTGGTACTTCTGAAGTGAAACACATCCTAAGTTGTATTTTGCTAGAGCTGTGGACATGAGCAGTTGCGTGTGTTCACAGGATTGCCAGTTCTGCCTTTCATGTGTCAGTTCCTTTAATTAATTGACTTTCCTTTGAGGCTTGGGTTGCCAGTGCAAAGGTGAGGAGGACTATTTCTGATTTTTAGTAGGAATATCTTTGAGTCATAAATCTTGCATAATAATATTTCCCACAGTGCCACAATCAGCCCCAGTGGAACCCAGTGCAGGGTGTTGCTCCTGCCCAGGGCTGGGTGAG
Organism: Formicarius rufipectus; assembly: GCA_013399695.1. NCBI lineage: Eukaryota > Metazoa > Chordata > Aves > Passeriformes > Formicariidae > Formicarius > Formicarius rufipectus. Next base: position 336,940 of record VXAU01000067.1, on the reverse strand, counting down.
GTTTTTGGGGTGAGGGGAGAACATTCAGCTGTAGGGGCAGAGCTCTGGCACACACTTCTCACGGGGTGTGTCACAATGGTGCTGGCTGCTGCCTTTTCTTTTGCCAGAAGAGTGGTGGTGTTTGGTTGCTCCTCTTGTAAATATTCACATGGGAATTGCAGTAAAGCAGTTTTCTTACATTTATTGGTTTTATATGCAACCATTTTAAACTTTTATGTTAAGCAGTGTTTTACGTTGCCCTAAAACCTTTTCTGTTCTCTATCTGGATAATGAAATTCTTCTTTGTAAGGACGCTTTGCTTGTTTGTGTGCAAACAAAATGTTCATAATCCACTAAACAGGTTAAAAAGACAACTAAAAAGAAAAGTTATTTCTTGTAGTGTTTCCATATAGAGTAAATGTGGTATTACTCAAGTTCTCTTCTAGAGGTGAAATTTGGTGTCTGAGCTGCTCTGGTATTTCTGCTGATCAGGCAACAGTGGTAGATGTTGCTTTTAATTATGGCTTTTAATTTTCAGGAACTTTTTTTTTTATTTTTCCCTAAGCATACCCCTGTTTCACTTGGAAATTTAAATCCTTTTTTGGTTCATCCTCTTCTGTGTCAACCCCTGTATATGTTTATTATAACCAAAGACAACCACTAAATTTGCCAACAAGCTTTCTTTGCCTGAAAACCATAAGCAGAAATGGTCACAGAACTGCTGTGGGTTTAATCCTGTTCTCACTTCCTTTACTGGTAAATCTCCCAAGAAATTGGGGGGTTACTTCATTTGAAATCCTGGCAATGGCAAACCTTTAAAATGGGTGGGATTTGTAGTTTCTGGAACAAGAAAGGCTGTAGCAACATCAGGCCTAGCACTGCATGAAACTTGTTTCTATTTGCAAATCGAGTTGTTGGCAATGCTCTTTCTTTTTGGAACGTGGTCCAAGAACTTCACATGTGCATATTTAGTCACTCCAAAAATGTGTGTATTTAATCAGTTATAACATTGTGGGAAGTTATTTTTTCATTGCTTCAGGTCTTTGATTCCTGCCTTGTTATTTTTGGAGTGAGCTGCCTTAGCTTTGTGCTTAGAAACTTCTGCTAAGTCTGGTCCTGATTTTGGACTTAGTAGGGCACATCTGAGTCACGGATTTTGCTCTGAGTTATTCAAACATATTAAAGAAGAGGGAGTTGTTTTTTGGTGTGGGAGAAAGGGGGGAACTGAGCTGGGGGGTTGGTGACAGAAAATCTCCCTTTCAGTTACCTTCACCTGCACTGAGTGGGAGAGGAAAAACAAAAAGCCCCCAGAACAAGATTAAACTTTGTACCCGAAGAGTTCTTGAAGAGAATTGTTGCAGAAAGTCACATGAAAATGTTGCCTCCCTTCTGATTTTCTGCACTGATAACTGGGCAAGGAACTTGGGCTTGACAGTGTTACATGGTTCTTGTTTGGCTGACTTTATTGGGGTGAAATGAGCCTGTTAGAAATGCGCTGATGAACATAACCTTGATATAAAACATGTAGGACTCAAGCAGCATAATCCATCTGATTTTCTGAAGTGCTCTGGTGGTACAGCCTCACAGCCTGAGGGTGAACATATTCATGTCCCTTCCTCTTGTTTTCCTTGAGAAATGGTAAAGTTGGGGGGTTATGCTGTTTGGGGGGCTCTTTTTTAGGTATAAACCTTTACTTCTGTTCTGCCTCACAGTTCTGTTTCAAAGCCTGGCATATTGAGTATTTTGAACAAAAAAATGAGTTGATTTCTATTGTAAAAAAAGTTATTCCATGGAATGCCTTAGACACTACACATAGAATTGTAAAATAAATGTACATTATTCCCCAGCCCCTCTTCCATATAAAATGTGTGTGGAGTGTGGTTTGAAATGTAATTTATATTTAGTTTAGCTTTTTATCCACCCACCCTCATCCCCCCTGCTTTTACTGATGGTTGTTGCAAGTCTGCTGAGAATTGACTGGTGTTGGACTTCTTGTTTTGTTTTCCTGGCTCTGATGAATGTTGCAGGAATCCAGATGAAGAAAAAACTTTGCATATTCTTGCTGACCACTTTGGGGGGCACCTCTTCATGACTACAGTGTCATCATAGACTGTTGTCAGCACGAGCCTCTGCTGTGTTGCTTTTGAGGGTTGCTTATTTGCAGTGATCCCACACTGACGTTAGGACCAAAACATTACCCAAAGTTCATCTCTGCCCAGCTGAAGAATGAGAGAAGCCAATTTGTTGTAATCAGTGACTTTTGGTGGACATCTTTGGCAGCTCCTGTAGCCTCTCAGCACCCCTTTCAGGAAGAAGCACCACAGCCTCATTGCTCACTGTGTGAAGAACTATTTCCTGTTCCTTATTTTGGTCCTGCTTGCTGACCTTGTTTGGTGTCCCCCCCCTGCACCTGCCTTCTCTTTACAACCTGAAGTGTCCTAGTTGGCTGCATGTGAAATGTCTTTTTGCTGCTTAGCAATTCTTGCCTGCCTTCAAAGCTTTTCTGAAGGCCTTCTGTATCCTGAGGTGGGACTGGGTAGGCAGCAGAGCAGCCTGTGAATTCTTGCAGTGTGGGGTTGTGGTGTGGTTTTGAGCAGTTAACACTGTCCTTTGTTTTGTATTGCTGCTCCCGTGTTTAATTTGCTTTCTTGGCCGTTGTGATTAGCATTAAGGTGATTTTTCATTAAAGACTGCCATAATAAGACAATCTTGCCCTTGGGTGGTAATTGTCACTTTGAAGGCCATTGTGGTCCAGTTTTGTTCCCCAAGTACCAATGCCCACTTCTCTGTGCTGAGTTCAATCACTCCCTGTCTGAAATCCTTGTTACAATTCTCTACAGTTATTATCACTTCAGGCTACCAGGAAAACAACCCAGTGTGGTTACAAAATGTCTTTTACTTCTTGAAATCACTTATGGATGTATCTATACCGAGCCTCTCAGGTCAAAATGTTGTGAAACACCGGGGTGGGAACCGATGCTTTGTTTCTACCATTGTTTGACCATTTGGAGGCTGCACCACTAAAGGATGTTTGTTCTTTCTGACTGCTTTGTTTCTTCTAAGGGTTTTGTGGTTTCCTAATCAAAGGGCTTTGCTAAAACTATTGCAGAGAACTCTTCATAGGTTTGTGTGAGGGAGTAGTAGCTTAAAAAATGTCTACTTAAGAGGAAGGGTATTTCTCTACAAGTCTGCTAATTCTCTTTCAGTTGACCTGGATTCTTGCTACATTAAGCTAGACAGATTTTCAAGCAGAAATTATTTTAATAAGTTTGGTGGGAAAGTCAGAATCCACCTACAAAATACAGATCTACCTCAGCTGCCTCTGCTGGGGAGAAAATGTCACTGGTGCCATGTCGGCAATTGGTCTGAGGGTGTAGGAGATCTCAGTTAGGGCTCTGCCCCTGCAGAAGAGTGCCATAAGCCCTGAAATGAGATTGTCCACTCTTCTTTCTGTATTTAAGCTGTTGTGATAAGAAAGGCAAGAGTAGTGAAGCAAAGAGAGCCAGACTGGTGCAGTGATATAAGCCCTGTGCCAGGGCATGGAAGAAAGATGGTTTTCAGTCTCCACTCAGGGAGTGCTGCATGAGTTACATCTTATTTGTTGATTAAAGGAGAGACCAGCCACAGCCCTTGGCCTTCTCCTTGCTGGGGGCAAGAAGAAGAAGGTCTGATATGGCCCAGAAGTGGTGGGTTCGATTGCTGTGCTTCATGCTGAACTTGGGGCTGTGTGTTTTAGACGTGGACTCGCGTCTGAAACTCCCCATGGACTGGGCCTTTCAGGGGGCTTCAGTGTGGGGTTACCTGTGTGGAGAGATCAGGTGGTGCTGGGTTATTGAGCCTCCCACTGAGGGCACAGGCAGAACCAGCAGTTTGCTTTTGCTAATATAAACAAGATTGACTAGATGACCAAGGAAGGACTTCTCTCATTAAAAAAAAAAAAAAAAAAAAAAAAGCTATTTTTCACCTTCATATATCTCTATAAATAGTGATGCAGTTCTGTAACTGTAGATGAGGGCATAACTGGCCTTAGTTCCATCATACGGATAAAAAAAGCCAAACTTACTCATTTGATCAGATAAGGAAGGGTGAGTGGTGTGTTTGTGCCTGTCTCTGCTGACATAAAGGCTGGGAGAGTCCAGGGTAGTCTTTCCCCTCCTGGAAAATTTTTAGAATGGAACGTCTGGATGTTGTTTAGACTCTCTAATTTGCATCCCCTTGCAAAACAAAAGCTTGTGTTTAAATGCAGAGTGTAATATCTACTGTGGTACAGCATAAGAACAAAGTATTTCCTGCCTGAAAAGACTAGTTTTAGTTCCCTCGTGGTGTGCCTTTATGATGTGGGTCATGAAGTTCTCTACAGAAAACACTCAGGGTTTCTGGTTACAAGTTCTTCTGAGTGAGGAGGAGAGAAAGCAGGTACAGTATAAACTGCTACTGCCTGAAGTGTCTTCCACTGTAACCCATATTTCCATGTCTCTGCCCTCAGGTTGTGGAGGACTATGCTGGAAGGTGGCAGGTTCCTCTGCCTCAGCTGCAGGTGCTTCAGACAGCCCTGTGCTGCTTCACCTCTGCCTGTGTGTCGTTCCCAGCAGAATGTGAGCACGTGCAGTATGTGCTGAGTAGCCTGGCTTTGTAAGTACCTCCTTTTCCTACTGCTTCCTTCACCCTGTGCATCACAGCAGCAACAGCCTCACAGTCCTCAGGGCCTGGAAGAGAGTGGTGTCACCAGCAGGTGTAGCCTCAGTTTCCAGACCTGGAATTTAGGATTTTATCTCCCTGTTAAATAGCCAGATTGGCTGTTGCAGTGTTTTGTTGTAAGGCATTTCTGGCAAAATGAAAGACCTCAAGGAATAAGTGATCACCACACAGACTACTTTTTAGAGTATTGAAGACCAACCTTTGACAGCAAATAAATTACTTAAGATTATCTCAAGTTTTTACTCTAGTGATGTAATAAGCTAAGTGTTTCTTAAGATAATTTCCTTGTCGTGTTTAAGAAATAAGCCAATTATTTTAAAAAATGGATCTTTATGTTTGGATCATCACAATACTTATGGGAATTACTGGTTTTATACAGTTAAGTGACCCAAAGTCACATTCAGCTTAAAGAACTGGAGAAATGTGCTGTAAATCTTGCTCTGATTCCCATTTTCTTGATGCGTTGGTGATTTTCCCACATGAGGACTGAAAGTGTCAGGGTAATGATAAGTAGATAAGTCAAAGTCCCATTTCTCTCTTGTTCTAAAGCGCTGTTTTTCAGGATTCAAGACCTCAGTGCTGCATGGGAGCTAGAAAAGTAAATGTTTAAGGGAATTAGATAGACTTAGCTGAGGTGCAGTGGACTGACTTGATCTTCTCTCAGCAGATGGGACAGAAACCCAAGCACTGCCTTCATTGCAAGCTGGATTTGAGTAAATCAGCTTTATTTGTCCAGCTGGTTAAACTGCTTCCTTTTTGAGTGGTGCTTTCAAATCCAGCTCAGTCCCTGAAGTGAGAATTTATTGAGGAGATGTCTTGTTCCCCTCTCTGGTCATCAGAAGGGAATGCTCTCCCAGTTTCCCTCTCTGAGTTTCCTTGGTCAGGAAGACTGGGCTGTGTGTCCTTTCCATTGCTCTGAAGCTGTCAGTGCTGATGACAGAGGATCAGTGCTTGCTTTGCTACACTTACAGAATATATGCTGGGGGAACTTCCCCACGGGTATTTACTGTTTTGTGTAGTGTGAAACTGTGTGATATAGGACTGCTCAGGGAATCCTGAGACCACAGTTTTCAGAATCAGAATGCTCAGGTGTCAAAGTATGACTGACCAGTAGTTACATCAAAACATGGTGATCTGTTGCTGGTTTTTAGGAAAAAACCTCAAAGTTCAGACCATGCTTGGATGTACTTTTAAATATGAAAGTCTGGGAGGTAAAAAGGTGGAAGTTCAGGTGTTTGTTGTATGCAGTTGGACTCTTCCTGATAATTGAGAAGTGAATTGGTAGCTGAGTTCCTGTCACCCTTGTCTGGCCTGGATTTTGGAGCTGAGTTTGCTCACTGAGATTTACTTCCCTTCTGGAATGTCAGATTATTTTTCCTTCTGGATCTGCCTGATTGGCATAGTTTTGCATGTGGTGTGATATAAAGGGATCCCAGGGTTTAGTAGTTGCAGTTACCTGGGAAACCTTGCTCAAATATCTTTTGAAAATTGTGTGTATATGAAGTCTTAGTTCTTGGAGAGCAAAAATCCCACCTGACTGTATCTTCTTGCTTGAGTAAGATTTCCTTGGTAACCAGACAATCAAGTGTTAATAGTAACAACTGCTTTATTTCCTGTATTTAAAGCCTTGCTATTCATGTCAAAGGAAACAGCATCTGTACTGTCATCTATGCCAGGGGTTTCAGTACTGGTGCCAGTGTTCTTGGGCAATCCTCTGATGCCAGCAATGGCACGGTAGTGATGTGATAAATCCAGATGGAAATGTGGGTGCTGCAGATGGGGTGAACATAACTGGTCCATGCTGGAATTGCCTACAGAATTTTAGCTGAATGGAGATGGGTGGTGAGAACAAAGCAATATTTTGATGGCTTCCTTTATTAGTGTGGTGTGTGATAAACACTTGAGAGAGAGGAAAACTGTAGTTTGCACTTGCTCATTATTGATTTACAGCTTATTTTTTTCAAGGTCCTATTCTCAGTCAGTCCAAGTAAATTTAAACACTTGCTATAACTAGTTTGGTTTTAATAAGTTCTAGTTTGGCTGCTTTCCAGATCGTGGCATGACTCAGAGCTGACCTTTCCCGAGAATCCTGTATGCTGCTAAATTTTGTTTAACATGAAATGACATAATGTATTTTCAAAACAAAGTACTTATATAGGTAGTGGTTGGTTTTTTCATTCCATATATGAATTGAGATGTGAGGACCTAATGTGGAAAAAAAGAATTGTCACTGAAAATAATGAAGCTTAATTTTTCTAGGTTTGTTTTTGGCATAACTTGATTAGGGGGAAAAAAATTACTGCTGCATAATCTAAAGGAAACTAAATTTTATGATGCTTTGCTGTTATTCATATAGAAAACTTAATTTTGTCTGTGAATATTAAGGGCTTTTTAATGCACAGTATTTCTGAAAATGTTACTTAGAGGAAAAACTGCTTGAAGTCTGCTCTTTAACTGGTTTTGAATTAGCTTTATTAAAGCCATAACGTTTTGTTTTGTGGGAATATGTCGCGTGTTAATAACTTCAAGTACTTCGAAGTTTGACTTTAAAGTAGGGGCTGAGTGCAGTGAGTTTAATTGTTCTGCAAGAGAGTTCCTCGTCCAGCTGTTGAGGAAAACCTGCCTCTTGTTTTAAGAGCAGCTGCAACAAAAGGTTGGTCAGGAAAGGGGCTGCACTGGTGAGATCTTGACTTCAAAACCTGCAGGCTACAAAAACCTCCTTCAGGACTTCTCTCCCACTTTCTGCCTTCTTGTTCTCCCTGTTTGTTGTGGAGGGTGGGAAAAAAAAAGAAAATCTTTAAATTATTACTATTTTGTTCTGTTCCCAGAGCAACGGATTTGCTGCTGAGTCCTGTTTCTAAACCCCACCCCTTGCACAGTGTTCTCTGGGAGCTGCTCAGTCACTGCCTCTGCTCGTGGCTGATCAGGCAGCAGTTGCAGCCTCTTATGCAGTGCTGGGTGTCACCTTTTCCTCCTAGAAATCAAATTTCTCAGAGTCTCCAGGCAGAGCTGCTCTGCACATCACCGAGGTGCAGCTGCCAAATTCCACTGAATTGCAAGGAGTGGGTGAAAAGAGGCTGTTGGAAGTGAAGACCCGAGTTATCCTGAGCTCTGGAAGGCTGCTTTCCACCAGCCTTTCTGATTCTCTTCTCAGCATTGTTTGTCTTAATCACCTTATTTAAAAGACATACAATTCTAAACCAGTATTTTAAGATGATGCAAAATGGGGAGACCACAAGACAGTTTAAAGCAGGGCCAGCCCTGCTTTCTCCTGTGTGTGCCACCTCTTTTGAGGTCACACTTGTTGCTGCCCAAAGGTCTGATTTGCTCAAATCTCGGTGGTGGTAAAATTGAACTCGTGTGAATTTGAGTGCCACACAGAAGATGAATGCACAAAAGCTGTCCCTTTGAAAATAATCTTCAAAAGCTTTTTTGTTTTTTTGAAAGATAAAATTATTAACACCTTTAAAGCAACATCTTCATAGAGAGGTTTCAGTGGGTGTTGCAGCAAGGCAAGCAGAAATGAAGGAAAATGGGTTAGTAGAAAGTGCATATCATACTTAAAAATACCTATTTTTGGGAATTTGTATTCCCATGAAGTTGCTGCTCCTTGGTTGTGATTCCTTATACACAGTGCATAGTACAGTGATTTTACAGTTGATTTCTCTCTTCCTCAACCCTGCTGCCTCTCTGACAAATCCTTTGGCTTTGAGAAGGCTTTCTGTTGTCATGGTGTGTGGGGAATACAGGAGCTCTTGAGGGGGAAGCCCAGGCAGCTGCTGTGAGTGTGAACCTCCTGAACTTGGGGGAAAAAAACTGTGGCAGAAGGGATTTTAAGCTGACTTTTAAATATAAACTGTGTTATTGCCAGTTTGGTCCTGTTGGCTCATATGTGTTTGCAACTTGATAACTGGTGAAAAATGCTTTGAGGTGCATGTGGGGAAGTCAGACTGCTAAAATCCAGCACCAGTTATCAGACTGACATAAAACTTTGGAAACAGGAGCTGTGTTTGGAGTGTGGGCATGAGCCAGACACTGGACTGACTCCAGCATGGGCATGGGGCTGGAGTTTACTAATTTTGATTTTAGTCCTGTGAAAATGAATAGACTTACAGTAGTTTCATCTTTTTTTTGAATGAATGTTTTTAGTTTGACTTGTCACCGCTTCTGTTTTTTAGGAGCTTTTTTGAATTGCTGCTGTTCTTTGGAAAGGATGAGTTCTATGAAGATCCTTTGAAAGATATTTTAGGTTCAATCCAGGTAGTGTTGCCAACTTTCATATAAACCTTTAATATTGTTTTAGTAGATGTAAGGACAGTTTTTGTGAATGTATGACCTGGTGGAAATGTGCCATTATAGTGCAAGGAGGAAGCTGCTTTATTTATGTTTAAACATACACCCACCCCCCCCAAAAAATGGAATTTGAGGGGAAAATAATTTCTATTCTTACATTTATTGTCAATATGGCTGCTTGAATCTACTTGCACTGAGCAAAATATACTTCTCTTTGTAGCACCAATCTTGTTAGTCCTATTTTGTGCATTTTCCATGTAGAAGACGGAAGCTTTCTCTTGTTTGTGTCTGTCTGGAACTTAATGTCATCCAGTGTCTTGTGGCTGTTCATGACATGAGACCTCCTGTTTCCCCACTGTGGCTTTAAAGAGTAAATTTGAAATTGGAGCTCTGCCTCAGGAAAGTCTTCAGGTCAGCACAAACTTGCACATGCAACTCTTCTGTTCTTGCATAAATTGGGGCAGAGTTTTGTCTGCCTGTGGACAACTGCAGAAGAGAAATGGGCCTGGGTTAAAAACTGCCCTTTTTTGTTATGGCTGTTTTTACCAGATAAGTGTGGGGTTTGATAATTTTCTTTTTTTTTAACCTTAACCTGATTTTGAGGGTTGAATTCATTGCATGGGGCCACAAGCACTTGCAGTACCATGAGAGGAAACTTTATAGAGAAAGACAGGATGAAAAACAGGGTTGTGTCTTCTGTTAACACTGGTCATGGAACTGTAATTTGAGAAATAGCTATTCCTTTGTTATTTTTATGTTGACACTTGCCTGCTGCTCCTTCTCCAAATTAATATATTAGCACTTCTTAATTATCAAACCAGCAGCCAATACTTGCTTGATCACAGGAATGTGGACAAGCAGTGGCTTAGTCTCTCACAAAAGGGCAGTGGGACAGTTTGGCAGTCCTGCAATAAGTGCTTGTCAAAACAGTATCTGAATAAAACAAATGGCACGTGTACTACCTTCCCTGTGCTTTTGTATTGCAGTTCTCAATTGCCTTTTATTTTTGAACAGTGAATGTTCTAAAGTGTATCTTTGCACAGTTTTCTAAATAAAGAGTTTCTGCATCAGTTGTGTGGTGGTAACCATTATTTCATTTATTTGGCCCATGTTAACCATCACACTCATCTGAATATAAAAGAAAAACTGATTTGAAAATAAATGAACTTACAGCAAAAAAGCATATGTGAAGAAGGTAATTGTATGTGCATAGAAACTATTCTTTTTTATTTCAAAATTAGGTAACTTTCTCATGATTAAAATTTTCTGTTGATTAATGTTAATATTGACACTTCACCAGCAAATAACGAGGTGTGGGAATGAAAGGGAACTTGACCTATGTGAAACTTAGGGGTGGCTACAGCATTTCATAGTATTGTAGACAAACAATTGCTTCTACATGGAGATCTGGGTTGCTGGAGGGCTGGTGACTCATGGCTTGATGGAGTTTTCCCTCTTGGAATTCAGGCTGCATCCAGCAGGTCCTGCTCTGCAGGCTGGCAGGAGGTGGGAGCTCCTCTGCCTGTGCCACTGACCCCTCCTGCTCAGGGAAGGGAAGGGATTCTGGTCTGGTTCTGCAGGTGGAAGGCTCTTGCCCAGTGCCTGGAGAAGACACCACCACTGAGGCTTCAGCAGTTCTCTCTTGCTGGGTTTGGACAACTCATGTTGGTGCTTTATGGCTCGGTGTGGGTCTGGTCAGAGAAAGACTTCATAGCTTGAATTGCTGACTGAGGAAATACCTAAATGTGCATGGGGTTTGTATCTTTTGGGTAGCCTGACTCTTTTTAGACAAGATCTTTTTCTTCTTTCTAATTGGCCTTTCTTTTTCCATGTAGGAATGTCAGAACCTTCTTCATAAATACAGAAATATGAACCTGGAACTGGTGACTCGAATCATTCGAGATGGTGGACCGTGGGAGGATCCAGTATTACAAGCAATTCTTAAAGCAAAGCCTGTGTCACAGGAATTAGGTACTTCATTTACCACATTACTTTTCTAGAGTACTGAAAAATGTGTTACATTATGCTTTTTAAAAATATCTATATTAGAGTCAAGTCTTGTCAACTGGCATTGCACAATTTAACTTTTTCTGTAGTAGAACGTGCTGGTCTCTCTTTCATTTTAAATTTATTTGCTACTAGTTTAAGTCTTACAGTGTAGAAGTTAGGTTGTTCAGACACAGGTGGCTACTGAGTAGTTCATAAAATTCATAGAATGGATTTCCCAAATGTAGGTGGGCAAGCCCTGGAAGAGCCTGGAGACTGACTTGGCTTCAGTCAGGCTACTGAAACAACACGATTGAAGAGCATGTGATGTGTGTTTCTGTCTCATGGCATTCTGATTCCTTTAATTTTTCTCTGAATTTGTCAACACTGGGGCTTGTGGCTTTTCTTGGTTGTGCTTACAGCAATGCCCATGACTGCGTGTGACAGCTGCTTTTTGTTTGTGTGTGTGTGTATGTAATTCCCAGAGCTGGGAGTGGGAGAGAGGGACAGAGTGTGTAAACAAAGTCACTGCAATGGTAGGGAAAGTTCCTAAGAGGGAAAATAATCCCATCTGCAGCAAAGTCTTCACTGATACCTAAAGCAACATGTTTGCCAGCAGTGCTCATAGTGGATCTCTGAAAAGCTGCTTCTGTGTGATAGTGATGGAGAATGGTGGCTCTTCTCTAGTTCCTGTGGTGTAGTGCATGAGACAGACTCACCGCTGTGGTTGTGACAGTGTGTTCGTTCTGGGGAGAAAGAGGCAGGACTGAAGTCAGAACAGCTCAGTGACCTTGACTCTTTAACCAGAAAAAAGGTTTTGATAACAAATTAACATGATTAAAGGGGCATTCTTTGCTGGTTTGTCCCTATTGTGAAGCCAGTGCTTGAGCAACATATTTACACACTATTATTATTTTATACCTGATAAAGTTCTAGTCAAATACAAACAGATTAACCTGGTTTTGTTCTGCATTGCATGGTTTTGATGATTATGGTGTGAGGCTATGTCTCTATCTCTCTAGCAGAGAATTAGTTTCTCCTTTGCTATAATGATTCTCTTGATCATCCTGAAGCCTCTCTGGTTAACAGTTGGAGGATGTTTACTGATTTTTCACCTAGCAGAGTAGGAATGAAACTGTCTGTTGTCACTCGATGATCACTTTGTTTCCTTTTATTTCAGGCTGATCTCTTTCCCTCTGCTGAGATATTTTTCTCTCCTTTTTAATCTTCTGATATCCCCACACACCCTTGACATCTCATCAGTGATGACAAATGTTTTATTTTAGATAATTACATTTTGGAAGCTCGTTCTTGTCTCGCTTCCTCTAAAACCTGATTCTTGTGAAGTATTAAGAGAAAACAAACATTATGTGCTACTTTATCTGATGCCTGTTTTGAAACTTGGCCATGTAGTTCCCTCAGGGATCATGATTTTAAATGGGAAGAATTGCCTTTTGCTGAATTACCGGGCATTACTTGCAAAAGCCAGTCTGTTAAGTACTCACAGTGTCAACTTCATAATCCTGCCTTGGATTCATTAACTGTGGAGAAGCTTAGACCACGACAAACCTCACCATTGCAGGTCCTTGCAGGAGTTGCAGCATGCTCTGATGTGTTGCATTCTATTGTGAGATGGTTAGAAAGAAGGGCAGTTGTTGGGCATGAAGAAAAATAGCAGGGTTGAAACATAGGAGCAATAAACTTGTCATGGAGTAGGGAGAATCAGGTGTCCTGCTGTGAGAACATCCAGGAGAGAGCACAGTTGGCAGTGGTCTTTTTGGGGGGTTGGAAGAGCTGGGACTCAGGGTGTTGGAGAACAGAGTTTGGAGGTGGTTGGAAACCCCATCCCTGGGAGCTGCTGCTGCCAGTGGTGTGGGGTGTAGGAGAGCATGCTGTCAGGAGTGGGATTCTCCTTTATGGAGCAGGCATTGTGACCTGAGAGCTGTCCACACAAAAGCTGGGAATGATACACCAGGCTGACCTGCAGCCTTCCCTGCCGGGAGGGAGCAGCCCATTCCAGCCAGTTCCATGCGCAGCACTTGACATGGGCACTTAACAACAGCCAAGTTTTTCAATGGGAATACTGAGTCATCTGTTGGGGAATGTTTCCAGACAAAACTGAAGATGGTGGTTGCTATCCTGAGGATGTTGTTTCAGAAAAGGAGAGGCCGTTGCTTGGCTATAAGGATTTTTCTGTGTCATCACTTTCTTGCAGACAGTGAGCACAGTTAGGCACTGACTTCCCTTTTTTTAGGCCTCCTATTTGCTGAGTTTGTACCCAGAAGTGCCAGTGGAGAATGGGAATGAGATTTTGGTTTTTACTCAGATGCACTCTTACAGTGCATCTGTTAACAATTCTAATCTGAAACCTGACACCTTGAATAATATTCCTTAAATGTTCCTTTGGGATGTTACACCATTAGCTTGCATGAAAATAAAAATGCTAGAGAAACCCTGTTTCTAATAGAGACCTAAATCATGTCTTCTAGGTATTTCTTAATTTCCAGTTACTTTAAATGTTAAGTATTTGGTAATGAGTTGACTGAAATGTTAGCTTTAAGATTATCTTTTAGATCTCAGAAACAGATTTCCAGAAATCAGGGGCTAGAGTTAAAAGGTATTTAGATTTGAATTATGCCCAGTAACACTTTTAGAGGAAGAAAAAGGTGTGTTTTCCACTCTGGCAAGCAAAATCAAGGCATTCAAAGCTACTTAAGGCAACAGCATGTGGATAGTAGCAAACTTTTCTTTCACCTTATATTTTAATGGGTAATGAGTATTCTGAGTTGTTTGAAGTGTTTATAATTATAGCTTTGGAAGTGATGTCCATCCTGCACTTGTGACAATGGCCCAGATTCCAGTGCTGAGAAAAGAGGGACTTTTTAAAAACTATGTTCACATCTTTTATATAGTATATAATTTACTAATCCTTGCAGCACCTTGTGTTAATCTGTTAGAAACAAAATACTGGCTTAGATTACTGGTATAAGAAACATAACAATTTCTGTTTCCAAGCAGGAGAGATTTACGGTATTTAATGAAATATTTGATAGAGTCTTTAGCAGAGCCTTTATTTTTTGAATATTATTTGTTGACGTTGCAGTTTTAAAAACAACATTACATTTAAAATATTTGTTGGTTGGACTTCATATTCTAATTGCCTTTAAATCTTTCTTTTCTGTACAGTTAACAAATATTTAAGCTCTGAAAATCCACTGTTCTTTGAACTGCGTGCCAGATACCTTATTGCCTGTGAACGCATCCCTGAGGCAATGGCTCTTATCAAATCTTGCATAAACCATCCAGATATCAGTAAAGATCTGTATTTCCATCAAGCTCTTTTCACCTGTCTTTATATGTCACCATTAGAAGATCAGCTATTCCAGGAGGTATTGTTTGTCAGTATGCATTTTTTTTTTTTTTTCCATGAAGTTTATACTTGCTGTGTACACGTTGTCCAGAGGAGCATATGGAACTCTGGTTTTGTGGAACCAAATGTCATAAAAATCAGGCAGCTGCTCTGATGATGCTTAACTTAGTGCTGGCCTAAGATTTGACGGGGTGAATGTTAAGTGCCTAGAAATCTTGTTGACCTAAATGCAGGTTTTTTGGTCTGAATGTACTTGTAGATATGTTCCCTAAATAACTTAAACCGTGAATATTTTGCAACTTCAGTGTATTGACTATTATTATTTTAGTAAAAGCACTTGAGCCTAATTGATGCCAGTCCAGTGTTCTGTACATTATTTAGTTTTGTTACCCTTAAATTTTTTAATGATGGCCCAGTGTGTAAAATGACCCTTGAGCTGAATGTGGCCCTACTGATAGCACTTCCTAGATAACAGTGCCTTGCTTAGCCTTGTTTTAAAAACAAGCTCCCATCAAGCAAAAAAGGGCTTTTGTGTAGTATTTTAACTTCCCAGCCTATTATTCTGATGGTCATTACTCCCAGAAATATGAAGGGGCTCGAGACACCTCTAGAGACATCCTATGTTAACAGCAATTCCTGAAGTTTTCGGTAGCTGCTTTAGTATAGCAAGGTCTGATAGGATTTTATTTCATGTTAGCCAATTTATCTAAATTGATTTTATTTTAATTGTATAGCACTTGTTGAGGACTGATTGCAAGAGTGGAATTGAGATCATCTGCAACACTGAAAAAGAAGGGAAGACTACCTTAGCCTTACAGCTTTGTGAATCGTTCCTAGTCCCACAGCTGCAAAATGGGGACATGTATTGTATCTGGTAAATACTTTCTTTCTGGTGAAGCAGCTTAGCAGAAAAGAAATGCTTATTGCCACACTGCAACTCCTCTGACTTTGAGGTGTAGTTGAAAATACCAGCTGAAAACGTTCTAACAGGGTTTTTTTAAACGTTCCTGGTGCCTCTGTTGTTCCTGTTTGCCTTTTTACAGAGGGCCATGCACAGGGGGAGTGCATCACACTTACTAATTGCTTCAGAGTGACAGAAGAGTGAGCCTTTACACACCTTTAGCAATGTGTAACCATGTGCAGTCTGTAGAGTCCCTAGCAATCAAGGTATTTTGCTCTGTAACTGTAGTGTGTGTCTAAATGTGTCTGACCAGAGAATATGGCATTCTGAAAATGTCCTGTTAATTGTGGGAACTTTTCCATCCTAAACAGAGACACTACATAAATGGTGATCCTCTAGAAAACATTTAAGTAAGAATGACTTCATATCTATTGAATCTTCTTGATACTTGGATGTTTTTAGGGGTAAAAAGTATTTTCTAGAGAGTTGTTAATGAATTTTGTCATTCTGAGGACTAAAAGATGGCTAAGGAAGATAATCCTTCTGTTTAGCCCATGTAATTTGGGTACCTAAAGGAACATCAGCATTCCTTGATACAAAGTAAGCTTTGTTTGGTTATGTAGTTAAAGCAAAGCATCTTAGCAAGGATTTGATCTTTTTCTTCTATCAATTGAGATCAAATTATTAATCTGCATAACTAATTTCCATACAGAGTTTAGAATCTGTGGATTATTTTTGTGTTCCCAGATTTCAAGAACTTGAAAAGTTGGGGTTTTCTTGTCTTAAGGAAGTGATGAAGGTCAGACATGATGTGCTTGATTTGTTACTAAATTCTTTCCTTAACTATTGAATGAATAACGGGGTAATCAAATCCCTTGGGATTATTATTGACCCACATTTATAGTAGAATGGATTGGCAGTAGCTGGTGGTGTTTCTCCTTCAGTCTGTGCAGAAAAGGATGGGCATGACTGTCCCCACAGGACAGATGTTCAACCAAAGAGTTGCACAGTTTGTGTGACTGGAGTGGAATCTCTTTGCTGCTTCCTGCCCAAATGCTGCCTCTCCTGACTTCTTATTTTTTAAGCAATGTACAGATGTAACCCATATCTGTTAGTCAGTGCTTTGTGTTTTAGGCATTCAGTCCTCTAAAAAAAAAAAAAATCCATTTTTGATATTGTGATTAAAGCTCCTCCTTAAACCTTTGGCTGTGTTAGCCTTGCTCTTACCCAGCTGATCACTGGTCTGCATCACCCACTTTTGAAATCGCTGCTCAAAACAGGATGTATCTCCTCATGTTCTGGCAAAGCACATGGCAAAGGTTAAGTCCCAGAAGAGACTCAAGTGCTGCTGGATACCTGTTTTAGAAGGAAGCAATTTTGGATCTCTCAGCATTTTAATCTGTTCAGAAAATAGAACTTGAGGATTTTTGAAAGAGTTCAGAGCAGTCATGTCTGTGCAGCTCCAACAGCTGTTTCATTCTTTACAGATGCTGAGCCTTAACAATTGTGTTCCCAAGAAGGGAATTCTGTGTAATGCTTAGTAGATCATATAAACTGCTTGGGAAGGCACAACTACGCTGTAATTCAGATTTTTAGAGAAGTAGGAGGCAGGTTAATTTAACTTTCAGAGTGTATTTTTCCCTAGAGGAGGTTTTAGTGTCTTCAGCACAGCATAAATCACCTCACCTTGTCTGGAATTGAGGGTCTTGCAGATACAGCAGCCAACACTAGTGGCAAATTTAAGACAGCAAAAGAGATTAGAAAGTTGTAAATAGCAGATACTTGTAACCTATATGAAATCTTCAAGCTGAAACCATTAACTCTTCTCAGAGGAAGATGAACTTTAAGCAGCTCTGTCGCACAACTCTTTATTTTCACTGACTTGGGAATAAATTCTAGATTTAGATGAACTGAATTATATTTCTGAATGAAAAGCCCATTTACAAATTAATCACAAAGCAAGCTGTGTTTGGTCTTACTGCAAATCTGCGCAAGGTGTTGGTGAGAGATCAGTCCATAATGATGTAGTATCAAGGTGATGTCCCTTCAGGAAGAGACATCTTGTTCTGGTTCAAAGGCCATAAACAGGCATAGCAGAATTGCCTTCCTTCTCTGCCAGGCAAATTTTCAATGTTGTGTTGGCTGTTTTCAAATGATTCCTATACAGGGAATTCAAAGTATGTCAAGGAGTTCTTCCCACATGTTTGATGAGCAAAGTGTGCTCTCTATACCCAAGGAAAGACAGACCTTGTACTAATCAACAGTATCAAAGGGTTTAGATCTAGCTAAGGTAGGCTGGGTTAAACCGTCATCTTAAGGTGCTGATGGAGACATGCCCTGGTTTGGGTGTGTTGTAGGTAGTTAAGGGGCTGGAATGGATGGTTTCCTCTGCTAAGGAAGTGCTGAGTTCTGTGATCCCACAATAGCATTTTAAAGTGCCCTAACCCAACTCCATAGGAGAGGCCTCGGGGTGAGCCAAGTTATGCCATCCAAGAAATAAAGATCTTTAAGTGCTATACTACTCTGCCATAATAATTGAAAAAGAAATAGAAAATAGAAATAGAAAAGCACCCCTGCCTATGTCATCTCAAGTTCATCATCTGCGTTCTTGTCCGTGGCACTGAAATATCTGCAGTGCTGCTGAGTTCAGCATTGCAGTTGGTATCTAGAGCATAGGAGTGGTTGAAAGAGTCCAATCTGCTCTTCAAGAAT
Source organism: Formicarius rufipectus (assembly GCA_013399695.1). Taxonomy (NCBI): domain Eukaryota; kingdom Metazoa; phylum Chordata; class Aves; order Passeriformes; family Formicariidae; genus Formicarius; species Formicarius rufipectus. Next base: position 319,001 of record VXAU01000067.1, on the reverse strand, counting down.
GCTTTAAGCCTTGGTGATTGTCCAAGTCACAACTGTGCCTGAGAAGAAGCCACCATGTCTACAAGAAAAATGGGACTAGAAGACTGAGTGTTTCGTGTCCGGGTCAGGTGGTGCTCAGCACATTGTTCTTCACCCGTGGAGCTGTTCCTTCTGCTTTCAGTTTCCTACACTCCTTCTTCAGCTCTCTCCTTGTCTGAACATGACAGACCAGTTTAACCACTCATCTCCCACCAAGATAATCAGAGTTTTCTCAGATTTTCTGGGATCAGTGCTGAAATGGCTTACTCTGAAATGGTGTGAGGCAAAACAAAGAAGCAGCTGGATTGGTCAGTTGTGGTAACATGTAACAGCAGAAATATTCAGTTCTTACTTTGTACTTCAGGTTAAGACTTTCACTGAGTTGTTAGGAATGTCCATGAAGACATTAGTTTCAAACTTGTATGTGAAGTTTACAAAGATGTAGAAAGCAAATTTCCAGCCTGGTAAAGGCGGAGTTGAACAGCTCGTGTCTTTAGAAAACCTGTAATACTGATTTTTTTGTGCATAGAGCTGCTTGTAAGGTCTCCCATTTTACAGTTTCCCCCATGTAAGCTTGATCTTTCTTTCCACTTTAGTTGTCTCAAGTTCTGCATGAAAGAAAACAATCAGGTTCTCTTGTCTAGCTCTTCAAGTGTTAAGCAGAACTGTAGGGCTGCCCTACATTTCAAAGTGAAGTTGCTGTTTTGTTATAGGCAGTTCTGTCACTTCCCTTCATTCAGGCACTAAGGGAAGCTTCATCTAAAAGCTTTGCTTTGTACCTGGCACAGACTAGAGACTCTGGAAGATGAGCCAAACATTTTGTCAGTAACTAGGTTTGTTTTCTGAGGGAGGACATTGGTGGAATAGCAATCCAGAAAAGCAAAGTCAGTTGGTCCTGTTTTCAGTGTAACGTGGTGGGGTTTCTACCTAAAGAGCCCCAACTGTATCCACTCCTGTGGGAAATCTTTGTGCTGGCAAATCTTCTCTCTAAAAGTTCAGTCCACTTCCCTTTCTGAGTCTCTGAATTGAGGGGCATAGACCTTAGAGGCTGTAAAGGATTCACTTAGGTGTATTTTGCAGGCTAAGCACACTACCTGGTAGGAGCTCTGTTCCTGTGTCTCCTTGTCTCAGGCTGAAGCTCACAGGGATGTTCAAACAGCTTTAGAGCCTGATGCCCTCATTACAACTCTCATTGGGTTGTAATGCCCATCCCTAGAGGACAGCACTGGTTCCTGACCACAGCAGAAAGTCAGTTTTCTACAGTGCTGCCACTTTGCACATTTAAAAGCTGCTTTTCCTGAGGGGCTCCTCTCCCTTGCACTGGAGGAAGCTTAATCCCCAGAACACACAGAGCTGCTGTGGTGTTAAGGGCTAGATTGGTGCCATCTGATTTTATTGTGAAGTTCTCTGAAACTAAGCTCAATACACTTATGTTTTGTTGAACATTTAATTGGCCAGTAATAGGAGATACCCTGAATGCTTTAAGGAAGTAATTAAGTTGCATTTTTCATTGTGGTGTTAATTAGATGGGTATTACACCCTCAAATAAGATTTGAGTCACAGAATATGCAGGGAATTGTCTTTAGTAATGCATCATGCTTAGTGACAGAGTTCTAAAACTCAATCTAATTGGAATATTTTATTCTGTACTTAATAGGGACCTGATCTTCATTTGGAGTAAACTGCAGCTTAAGTCTAACCCTTCAAAGCAAGTGTTTGTGGACCACTGCTACCAGCTGCTGAGAATTGCTACAAATGTCAGAGTCATTTTCCCTTTCATGAAAGTCATTAAGGATGAAGTAAGTTTGGTTTGTTTTTACCTCAGCCACCACTGTCTTTATCACTAAAGGGATGTTTCTACTGTGTAATGACCATTTTTTTTTTTTGAAGGTTAAAAAAGAGGGGGTAGGGAAGGCCACTATTATCTTAAAAATTTTGTCAGCATCCATGATGTCCATCAGTATTATGATTGCTCTTGATTAATTGTGTGGTTTTAAGTTGTTTGTTTGTTTTTAATTTGTTTGGGGTTTGTTGTTGGTTTTTTTGTTTGGGTTTTTCTTTGTATGTTTTTTGTTTGGTTTTTTTTGTATGGGTTTTGTTTGGGGTTTTGTTGTTTGTTTGGTTTGTTTGGTTTTTTGTTTGTGGTTTTTTTTTTTTAACTGAATTCTCAACTTTTCTTTTTCTACAGTAAGTTTGAGGAATGCCATCCTCTCTAAATAAACAGGGAAATGAATAAGTACAGGGAATGAATGTGAAATATTTGTCAGTGGGGAGTTTTTCAGCCTGGCCTCTTAAGGAAACAGTACTTGTGTAACTGTATCCATCATTCACCCTTGCTGATTTCTGAATCCTTTCACCAGTTGTAATCAAATCTGAAAAATGCTTAATATACCTTAAAGGAAAAGCTGGAATAATACAGGAGAAGAAACTCCTCTGTTTCAGAAAATTGCACTGTATTTCATGCTTTAGTCTTGTACCCCTCTGTTCAAACATCTGCCAGAGATGTCACAGAATTCTGAGCTGGAAGGGACCCACAGGGATCATCGAGTCCCACTCCTGGCCCTGCACAGGGCCATCCCCAGGGGTCACCCGCCCTGTGCCCCAGAGGATCATCCAAACCCTCCTGGAGCTCTGGCAGCTTTGGTGCTGTGCCCACTGCCCTAGGGAAGCCTGGTCAGTGCCCACCACCCTCTGGGGGAAGAGCCTTTCCCTGAGATGCCACCTCCCCCTCCCCTGACACAGCTCCAGCCATTCCCTGGGTGCTGTCCCTGATCGCACAGAGCAGAGATCAGTGCCTGCCTCTCCTGAGGAAGTTGGACCCGCAGCGAGGTCTCTTCTCAGTCTCCTCTTCTCCAGCTGAACACCCCAAATGCTCTCAGTGTCCTTACAGCTTCCCCTCNTCATGTTGCTCCTTTGGACACTCTCCAGTGGCTCAGTGTGTCCATTCCATGGTGTCCCCCCCACCTGCCCCAATATTGCAGGTGAGGCCACCCCAGAGCAGAGCAGGACAATTCCCTCCCTGTCCTGATGCCCCTCAGGACAGGGATGTCCCCCCTGGCACCAGGGCACTGGGACATGCTGGGCCTGATGCCCCCAGGACAGGGATGTCCCCCCTGGCACCAGGGCACTGGGACATGCTGGGCCTGATGCCCCCAGGACAGGGATGTCCCCCCTGGCTCCAGGGCACTGCTGACTTGTGGACAAGTGGCCACTGACCGGCACCCCCAGGGTCCTTTCCCAGCACTGCTTTCCAGCCTCTCGTTCCCAGTCTTTCCATCCATCCAGGGGCAGAATCCAGCACTTCCCTTGTTGACCTTCCCCTGGTTGGTGATTCCCAGCCTCTGACCTGTCCAGATGTCTCTGCAGGGCCTCCCTGCCCTCCAGGGACTCAACATCTCCTCCCCGTTTTGGGCCACCTGCAGACTTGCTCAGTGTCCCTTCCAGTGCTGTGCCCATGTCATTGCTGAAGCTGTTGAAGAGCACAGGGCCAGGGATGGAGCCCTGTGGAACCCACTAGAGACAGGTCACCAGTGTGATGTCACCTCAGTCTCTGTCCCACCCTGAGCTCCACCCAGGAACCAGTTGCTCACCCACCACGTGATATGTTTCTCCAGCTGTGGGCTAGGCGGTTTGTAATGCTTTGCACACAGACCTGAGAGCTGTTCCCAAAAATGCTGGGATTTATCAATAACCTGATTTAACAGAGCTCCTTCCTGTTTTATGCAATAAACGAATTGTCAATTATTTTGTCACGGGGGCTGCTGTGCACATCCAAATGCAATCATTTGCTTGATTTGAAATTAACAGTTTCATTTTAGTATGTAATCTAAAATGCTTGTGGGGGTATTAATAACTTCTGTTTGCACCTGGATAGTCTTATTTTTTAATAACCCACTACACATGGAGCATTTTTAATAACCATTTAAATATAGAAGGTGTTAACTGTTTCTAAACTTCCTGAAACTCTTTGGTCTTCGGTCTGCTGCCTGTTGGGCAGTGTGTTTCTGCTCATCCCTCTGAGTGACAGGTTCATGAAAGGGCCCGCAACCTAAAGTGTGGAAGAGGAATTCTGCTCACTGGAAGGATGGTTTATCAATTCTGAAAAGTCAAGCCTTGTACAATCCTTGGCCATGGGTTGTTATGGTTTCCCTGGTGGTTGCTGTCCCAAATTGCAAGCTCTATTACCCTCATTTTTATGCAGTGCAACCCACATGAATTAGAACAGGGGCAAAATGTGACTGTCCAGTTACAGTGTGGAAGCGGCAGACAGAGGATGATTTCTTCCAGTCCTGGTTTATGTCCCCAAATAATTGTAGTATCTGAGTATCTGAGTAGAAGAAGTATCTGAGGCTTTGTTGACAGTAGCTGTGTAGCTTTCAGTGCAAACCAAATGTTAGTTTGGAGCATTTTTTGTGGCTGTATTTATAGTCTTGTTTAAAATTGTACATGCTTTTAGGTGAAGTTTCCTAGCAGGGTGTTTCTGAGCTCCTGTTTTACAAGTAGATGAACATAAACACATGGGCTGTTGACATTTGGGCAGTGTTTATACAAGTTGTGTTTTGTTTTTCTCTGGGTTTGATAGATTTTATTTTGCTTTCGAGCCGTAAACTCCTGTAAGCCCATAAGGCACAGAGCATTTATGAATACTCTAGAATTGAACCCACGCTGTCATTTCCCTCCTGCAGGTCGGGGAAGATGGTCTGCAGATCTGTGTGGAGATCTGTGGCTGCGCCCTACAGCTGGACCTCCGCGAAGACCCCACCATGAAGAGTCTCATTTACAAAGCCATTGCCCATTTCCTGCCCAATGACCTGGAGATCCTCCGCATTTGTGCCCTCTCCATCTTCTTCCTGGAGCGCACCCTGGACTCCTATTACACCGTGGAGCACCTGTACAAATGTGCCGACGAGGAGTACAATGAGTGCGCCAGCTCTGTGCAGAACCGCGTCCGCTTCGAGTTGCTCCCCATCCTGAAAAAGGGGCTGTTTTTCGACCCCGAGTTCTGGAATTTTTTGATGATCAAGCAGAATTGTCTGGCGCTCTTGGGGGATAAAGCCTTCGACGGTTTGAGTGAAAGCACGTTGGAAAACTCTGCTGCCAACGCCGAGAAAATGGGAGAGTGCAGGGCTCCGAGTGAGGAACGTGCGTGTTTAACGGATGTGAGCAACGGGGAACTCGGCCCTGGGAGCTGCTCCGGAACCCGCTCCAAAGGGAGTGCCAGGAAGAACCACGAAGCTCTGGAGGCATCCAAAGGGTTGGATCACACTGAGCCAAGGCACTGCTGTGTGATATGCAACAAGGAGTTCCTCGGGAACCACATTGTGAAACACGCACAAGCTCACCAGAAAAAGGGCAGTTTTTCCTGTGTGCTTTGCACCAGGAAGTTCAGGCAAAAAGGGCTTATGCTGAAGCACCTGAGGAATCATGTCAGGAAGGTAGAAAGACAACATCTCGCTGCAGTTCTTGAGGCTGGTCAGCAGGCTCCTGCTCCTAGTGAAGTAGAACGTGCTGATGTTTCTCTGTCTCTTGAGAATGGGAATTCTGATGGTTCCAAAGATACTGAGCCAGAGGCTGCAATAGCTCCAAGTGCTGAGCAAGCAGTCCAGGAGGAGGGTGGGGATGCAGAACAGGCTTTGGATGCCATGGAAAACCATCTAAGTGACCAGGATGATGCTACTGAAAACAGTAGTGACAGCTGTTTTAATAATGTTCCTGATGCTTTAAGTACAGAAAGTTTGCCTGAAGATGATGAGAGTTCCAGTAAAGAGTCACCTGTTCTGCATAAAGTGAATGGAGCTTTTTGCCCTCAAAAAGACGTTGATGCTTTGGATGAGGAAGGAACCTTTAAGTGCCCTGCTAATGGTTGTGCTAGAGTGTTTAAAAAGATAAGATTCCTCAATAAACATGCCAGAAAAAGTCATCCAACTGATCTGAAGGTGCAGCAACACATAATGAAATGGAATAAAGGAAAATGCCGGTTCTGCCAGAGGAAATTTGCGGATTCCCAGCATTTTATAGACCACCTGAAGAGACACGTGTATCCAAATGTTTACTTTTGTTTACACTTCAATTGTAATCAGAGGTTTAAACTGTCGACTGAGCTTGCAGAGCATACAAAAAGCCACAGTGTGTTTAAAGCTCAGTGCAACTTCTCAGACTGCTGTGAGCTCTTTGAGGAGCTCCCTTTGCTGTACGAACACGAGGCTCAGCACTATTTAAATAAACCCCCAGAATGTTTGGAAGAGGCAAGTGAAAAAGATTCTTCAGATGACCCTTCAGAACTTTGTAGTTTCCAGGAGGACAATGAATCTGTTAATGAGAAAGAAACTGTAGATTTACCAATTCCCACCTGGAAGTCGAGGAAGGATTCTGCAGAACCAAAGACATATATTCAAAGCGTGGAGAAGAAGGCAAATAACGTCATTCACAATGGGAATGAAAGTTCATCTGAGGGTAGTGCTACAGTTTTAAGTTCAGTAGACCAAAAGACACCTGTGTTACAGCCAAATTCTGAAAACTGTACCGTTGTTAGTGACCAACTAGTCAATGGGCACAGTGACCCAGAGCAGACGTCATCCAAGTCATCACAAGTACCTTTGGACAGAGTGGCAGATGAAACAAGGACAGAAAACGGGTCAGTGGTACCCGTTTTACAGAATTGTCACGATGCACCACAAAACAATAATGCTGCTGCTGCCTCACAAGTACCTTCTAAACCAAATCAGACAACAGAAACTACTTCTTACGGTGTCATCTTAACAAAACCCTATGTTAGACCGTTGCCTCCAAGTTACCTTGATGAACGTTACATTAGCATGCCAAAACGGAGAAAAATTTTGGCTGAGGAAGTAGATGCTTATTCTGAACAAGATAAAATCTGTAGCAAAACAACAGAAAGATTTAGATGTGGCAACTGCTTGACCATCTACTGTAATTCAGAAGCACTTGAGGCTCACCTTGCACAAAAGAAGTGTCAGACGCTCTTTGGATTCGATTCAGATGATGAAAGTAAGTCTGACAGCCCTTCTGGGTTGGTTCCTTGGGGGTAAATACCCGTCAGAAAGTGGCCTTTGGAAACAGGCAACCTGATGGAATAGGTAAGGCGGGCACAGATTCAAAGCAATTGCAGTATGCTAGAACTTAGACAATTAAATCACAATGCTTTGTTAAATTGGACTTTTAAATTGGACATGCTGTTCAGAATGAGAAAGAGATGGCGAGAATTTGGAGGCAACTCTGGTGGGAAAGCCTTCTCTGTCTTTCGTTGGGCGTTTGAAACTAAACATGTTGAAAAGCATAAGCAGTGTTGTAAAGAATGATTTGCTCTCTGATCCCAGTGCTTTCTCTTTTCCAGGTGCCTGATTCAATGTTACAGAGAACAGTGTCAGAAGAGCAGTGGTGTAAGGAAACACTACACGAAGCAGCATCAGTTCGTTTCCCAGTTGGCCTTAAACATGAAGCAGTCTCAAATTCCTATAGAGAAACATGACCTTGATAAAGACAAAGCACATTTTCTAGGCAAAACTCACAGAGGAGGAATAGGAGCTCTGCAGGTCTTGAGTCCAGAAAGGTTGCTACAAAATCCCCAAAGTACCAGTTATCTGAAAAGCCATGTTCATTCCAAATATGTGATGGGAGCTTAATGGCACAGTCTTTTCTAGCATGAAGGTTTAAGGACAATAAGACATGCAGCTGAGCAGGCAGAGAAAGCAGAGATGGTAATTGCCTCGTGGAAGTCAAACCAGCCAGTTGTGAGAGCTGCTTTAGTTGGTGTCATTAAGGGGATGTCTTTCCACAGAGCTGGGAAGGAATCACTCAAGAAGGTTTTACATTATTAGACTGTGGAGAAGAAATGCATAGGAACCATGCATTGTTTATTCAAAGTTCAAGTGCACGAGTCCATTGTATGCTCATTTAATGAACTTGCACTCAGAATCCAAAGAGGAATGTGGAAAGAAATCTTAAGATACATGGAATGCTGGAATAGCCAAAAAACTCAAACTACAGCACATGCAAGGAAAAGTTGAGATGATGTGAAACTTACACACAGTGGAAATCAGACACAGGCAAGAGAAGCCCTTTGCAAGGCCAAGGTAAAGGTGTACATAAGTCAAACATCTGCCCTGAGTGTGGCAGGGGCAGTGCAAGCACTGCATGCACAGATCTTGTGGATTTTAGCAGGAACTGATGGAAACAAATGCAGAGCTTTGAGGGGGGGTTAAGGTTGCATTACAGAGCAGTTAAACCATTGTGCAAATACAGGGGTCCCTCAGCTGCTGGTGTGACTGAACAGAACTTGAGAAGGCAGAGAACAGCAGAGCACATTCAGGTTGGAGCTGGGGGTGGGGGGAAGATGAGGAAGAGCCTGTTTCACATCTGTGGTAAATGGTGGTAGCCACAATTCAGTACTGTAACTACTCATTTACTGTCTACAGAGGAGAGGAAATAGGTATGACTCAATCTCCAAGACACAACCTTATTTAGTAGCATCCCTTGAAAATATAGCCTTTCCCAGAAGTTGGTGAAGGAATTACTCCAATGTTAAGCACTTTATTTGAAATTCACTGTTCACAGAAACAATCAGAATGTGAAGGCAGGAAGTGTCAGTCCTTCAACTCTGTATGGGACATGGAAATGCAGGACACTTGGAAACCCCAAAGGATGCTCTTGTCGTTTTTTTTGGTCTTCCCACCCCAAGTTTTTTGGTCTAATTTATCCTCTAATTTGTCTTCTGCTGTCTTACCACCCAACAGCTTTTTCTTTGGGATCATGTTCCATGCAGGTAAAACTAATGTCATTGCTGGCAGCGGTGGTGTAGTGGTGAACACTGGGAGTCATCACAGGAATGCAGGATCGCAGAGCCCATGTGCTCCTGCTCAGCTGGTTTATTTATCACAATTAAATCACAGCATGGGTAGGGCTTGAATCAGCAGATGAGTAAAAACTAATGCTAAAAAATACAAGAGGTGCATAAAACCTGCAGTTTATTGTAGCACTGGCTCACACTTGCAAACCCAAGGCTTTTGTTGTAAGGGAAGGCTGTGAAACAGTTCTGGAACCAAGTAATTCAGTAATGCCTCTGCTAATAATCCTCTGTGAAAGTAAACAGGTATTTACATTAATTCTGCTTTCTTTTCCCCTCCTGGGAGGTAAAAAGAATGCAAGTTCCAAATCTTACTCTTGAATCCTGGAGAATTTTTTGCCTTAACTTTGAGTTGGATTGACAGGAAAGGTTCTAAAATTATGATCACAGGTATGTGTGCATTACATGAATACCCATGATGGGCCACTTTCAGAGATCTCTATGACATTTGAGGCACCAAAGAATTTTTTTTTTGCAGTTGCAAAAAACCTGATTTAAATACAACATTCATTATATATACATATATACACACTATATATATATATATATTTACATATATAAATACATTAAAAGTTTGTTTTAAATTAATGGAGTCCTTATCAGACAAATGCACTTTGATATTCTTTTGCTTTCAAGTTACCAACTAATTTTTAAGGACCCAGTTTTCATGTTGAATGTTCCCAGGCTCCCTTTTCTTTGCTTCATGTTGTTAATCTAGTTAAATTTGCTGAAATATATCTGGAGAGGAAAAAAAGTTAATTTTACAGTATTGGAGTTCTAAAAATCTGAAAGCTGGAGTCAATAGCTACAACAAAAATGTTTGTGTAAAATCTTTTCAATGTACCTTTAATCTTTGGTGCTTTTTTGCCTTTTCCCTGGAGCTCCACGTGTTTGAAGATGCTTTAAAAACATCATTGAGACTTGTGTTTTCTTTGGTTTAAGTGTGTAGATAAATGCATCTGTGTACATGCATAGACTGTGACCATAATTTTTTGTACCTGCATTAAACTCGTTTTTGTTCAAAGATGCTTTTTCTGGGACACCCCCTTCTGTTTCTGTCATGTGTTCAGGATGGACACTCTGGAGAACAGGAAACCTGAATTCTCCTGGAGGTGAAAATCAGTGTCACCTGCCTCCAGACAGATGTTAAATTGACCTAAAGCAGCAAGGGGGTGGGAACACTTGGAAGTCGTGATTTTTCCTTCAAAAGTCAGTGCATTTTCTTTAGGCTGCTCTCTGATGCCCCCTGGTATTCTCAGACAGTTGCAGTATTAAGGGACTTTAATCAGAAGCAAAAAGATACTTGTGTGTGTGAGAATTCTACATGCTTTTTAAGGATTCTTTAGTACATTTTTACCCTGTACTAACCCTGCAACTTCTAGGGCTGAAAAAGGTTAAAAATCTGGATCGGGAACTTGT
>VXAU01000067.1:261785-308679 GCA_013399695.1 Formicarius rufipectus | reverse complement strand
TTTTTTTCCCCAGGGCATTAAGCATTGTATGATATAATTGGAAATCCTTCAAGATATATCACTTTGATAAAATAAATACTAAAGTCCATATGTAATGTGAGCCTGCAAGTTATACATGAGCTTGGGAGCTTTGTTGGATCAAAGTTGGTGCAGTCCTTGTTTTTCATTGTATTCTAAGAACATTCCTCCAGTTGGCTGTAACTTGGCTTTGGACTTTGCTTTTAGGACTCTCTTCTCTGAGCTGATGATGTCTCACTGTAAAGGTCGTGTGAGTTCTGATTTCAAAGAGCTGCCACTCTGGAGGCACCTCTCACAGAAAAGAAGTACTGAATGGAGGTTGAAAGTGGTCATGTCTCTGGGGAAAGGTCACTGGTACTTTGGTTCTTTAGCCATATTCATGAAAATTAATATGAATTGTATAGTTTGGATAATTTATAACATTAAACTTTGTGATTTTAATATCACATTGAAGGTTCAGCTGTACTCATTTCTTCTGTTGTTTAACACCAGTGCTATGGACAAAAGACCCAAAGGGGGTGGTAGTGTTACTATTTTCTTAATTTATTTGGTACTGTATAACACCTTTCTGATTAAATGCAGTGTATGCATTTGGGGACTCTTAATTTGTAAAAGCTGTTACAGGTTCAGCAAGAAAGGAAATTTGTGCTTCCTTGTTGAATGTTAAATTATTTTACTTTGCATTTTATATAAGAGTACAAATTAAAACTGAGCCATCAAACTGCAATAAATCTACAGTAGTGTTTCATTTTAAAAACCTTTTGTACTGTACATAGATTTGTTCAATAAAACATTGTCTTTGTTGTTGATAGAAACTGGTCTTTTGGAGAATCACTCTGGAAATGCTGCTGCAATATTTGTAGCTCGTCAGTTGGCACCTGTGGAAAGATGTTCCAAGTGTGTGGATATTTGGCTTGGAACAAACTAAGCTTCAGAATGGGGGAGTGGGAGGGGCATTTAACTGCTAAAGCCATTTCCTAGGGCTCAGCAGCCAAACTTGGGGCCACACTCAAGACTGGATGCAGCTGTTTTATGGTGCTTCTGGTTGGTTGGCCTTCTCCATCCTAAAATTGTTCAAGTTCTTCAGTGATTGTGTATTACAAGTGCAGAATGCTGGCCTAAACCCCTTGGGAAGATGGGCTGGCACTAATATATAGAGAGGGGTTGCACTCTGAGAACTTTCATTTGTTTCTGATAATGCTGCTAAGAGAGTTGGAACCTGTGGTGTGCCACACTTGTGTTTACTCACTGTGTTTAGTCCCCTTGAATGAATGCTGTAGCTAAAGACAGACAGTGCAGCTGCTTTTTTGCTTCTGCTTCTTAAAGTTCAATAGTGTAACCTGAAAAGGCTGGTTATGTAGAATTATTCTTCACAGTGCTGTCAATTCTCAGCGTTCTTTGAGTTTAGTGCCTGGTGTTACATGGCTGGATTGGGAGGATTAAACATGGAGCCTTGAGCTCAAGGGAAGGTTGAGGTGCCCTGGATCAAGGAAGCACCTAACAATGAGGTAGACCTTGAAAGACCAAAGAGTTGCTCAAGGGTGCTAGTCTGCATAAGTTTAAGACAAATGCCAGCTTGGAGGTTCTCGAGTGTACAGGTAACTCTACATACACAATTCATATGTTGGGAAGTTGGGAGGATCATTTGGAACTAATTTTAGGATTATGTAAGAAAAAGTATCAATTATGCAGGTAGGAGGTACAAAATATATAAATACATATTTGTAAGTATATATCAATATAAATGTGTCAGTATATTTATGTAAATATGAAGGTTATGAACTGCAATGGAATGGGAGGTACAGTGAAACTGAATATACACCACGTGGTTCCTACCTGCTGTTCTCTATTTTATAATGCATTTCAGCACCTTAGGCTGTCAGCATAACCAACATTACTGTAGGCTGACTTGCTGAGAAATTCAGGGTAGGATTGCAGGGGCCAGTGCCATTTAAGTGTGTAAGTATCCTTACTTTATTATAATTTATGACTGCCCACCTATAAAGCAGCTGCTTCTACAGATGGCACTGAAACGTTTATGTGGTTGGTTGTCTCTCCCAGCCCAGGGCTGTCCCCTCCAGCACAAGGATATCCCTCTCAGCCCAGGGATGTCTCTCCCAGCCCGGGGATGTACCATCCAGCTCAGGGATGTGCCCCCCCATCCCAGCGATGTCCTTCCCAGCCCAGGCCTATTCCCCGGCTCTGCAGCCTCATAGCCAACCCGCCTTCCCCCAGCTCCCATTCCCAGCAATGCCCGACGGCTGTGGCTGTCCCTTAGGGCTGTCACTAACCACAGATCCCCCACCCCGAGGCGGGCGGAGCTCGGGGCGGGGCGGCGATGGCGCGGCCGGGACTGAGCGAGCGGGAGCGGGCGGGCTGCCGAGCGCTGCTGGAGCTGCTGAGCACGGACGAGCTGCTGGCGCTCACCGACACCGTCACCAGCCGCCTGGTGCACCCCGAGAGCCGCCAAGGTGCGCGCCGGGACCGGACCCCGCGGCCCTCTTCCCAGGGCCTGCTATCGGGGCCCTCTTCCCGGGCCCTATTAACCAAGGCCCTGTTCCCAGGGCCTTGTTCCCGGGACCCTGTTCCCAGGGCCTGCTACGAGCCCCTGTTCCCGGGGCCTTGTTCCAGGGGACTCTTCCCGGTTCGGGGCCTTGTTCCCAGGGACTCTTCCCGTGACCCTGTTCCCAGGCCTGCTATCGGGGCCCTGTTCCCGGGTCCCTGTTCCCAGGGCCTGCTATCAGGGCCCTGTTCCCGGGTCCCTGTTCCCAGGGCCTGCTATCAGGGCCCTGTTCCCGGGTCCCTGTTCCAAGGGCCTGCTACCGGGCCCCTGCTATCGTGGCCTTGCTGCTGGGGCCCTACTATCGGGGCCCTGTTCCCGGGGCCTTGTTACCGGGTCCCTCTTACCGGGGCCTATTATCAAGGCCCTATTCCCGGGGACTCTTACCGGGGCCTGCTACCAGGCCCTGTTCCCGGGACCCTGTTCCCTGGACCTGCTACCGGGACCCTCTTATCGGGGCTTGTCCCCCTGGGCACTGCGACTGTCCCGAGTGCATCCTGGGTGGGTTCTGGACACTCTGATTGTCCCGGGGATACCCCGAGTGGGTTCTGGACACTGAGGTTATCCCGGGGATACCCCGGGGAGTTCAGAGCGCTGTGAATGTCCCGGGGGTGAACACTGGAATTTGGGATTACACGGTATCAAAGTCTTCAGTAAAAACAGCGCTGTTTTCCAAGCAGTGTTTGCAACCCGTCCATGCCTAATCCCTTCAGGTCAGATTTCAGTTTGCAAACAGACTTTTCAGTCTCTTCATTTCCCGTAGCCTTGTGTTGCACTGTATTTGGAGGTGCTGGTCAAACAGGTTTGGGGTTTAACTGCGAGAGAATTCCCTGCTGACTTGGCTGTCCTTGCTTGCAGAGGCGATCCACGCCGTTCTGGTTTACAGCCAAAACGTGGAGGAGCTGCTGAGGCGCAGGAAGGTCTACCGAGAAATCATCTTTAAGTACTTGGCAGCACAAGGAATTCCCGCTCCTCCTTCCTCCGAGAAGCATCTCCTTATCGACCGTGTGAGGCAGTACTGGAATGGGCAGCTCACGGCGAGTGCCTCGGGCTCAGGGCAGGGAAATGCGGGGGCAGAGGTGAGTGCTGCTCCCCGAAACACCCCGGAGGGGGTGCTCAGCGTTGCTTTTACAGTGTAAGTGTTGCAAGCCACACGCAAATTGTGGCTCTTCACGTGTTTAGGAAAGTACCGAATCGTTAGGTTTGGTTTTGGTTGTGTGTTTTTGGGGTTTTTATATTAGTTTTTTTTAAAATTGTTTGTTTTGGGTTTTTGTTTCATTTTGGTTGTTTGAGTTTTTTGTTTGGTTTTGGTTCCTTGTTTGTTTGGGGTTTTTTTAATGAGGTCGTTTAAAAGTGTCTGTGGCAATGAATGGCTTGCAGAGCACAGTCTCCTGCTCCATTTTGCACAGTATTTTTTAGTGCTTTTGAACTCTTAACGAGTAAGGTCTTTGTGCTTTTCACTTTTAAATTACACTGTAAACTAAAATGGAGGGTATTCCCAAATAACTTTGTGGGTTCAAGGACAACTGAGGACAGTGTGAAAATGGCACAGAAGACCTGCATTGTGGATGTTCTTAACCTTCTGTTCTAGCTCCAGGATCCCCAGCCACACAGGCACCAGTGGTCCCCTTGGCAGAGCTCATCCCAGAGCAGAGCAAAGGGATGGTGTCCATAGGAGATTGTAGGGCAAGAACACCTGAAATGTGGTGGTGCGGGGAGGGAATGGAGAGAAAAGTGCCTTTTTGTCAGCTGTTCTGCTTCTAGAGAAGTACAACCAAAGTGGCACTCTTTGTGAGCTGTTTTTCCTTCTGCAGTCAGAGCACAGAATGGGTTTAAGCAAATTTCTGTAAAGTTTGCAGCAGTGCCAAGTCCATGTCCTTTGTTTTCCCTTGATATCAGTAACCCTTAACACAGTGTAGCTGAATTGTTTTGGCAATTATGGGCTATTTGGCAGTTCAGAACTTTGACATTTAGCAAATCCTGGTGATGTAAGGAGCTTTCAGTCGTTTATTGGTCCTGGATGTTTGCCATGTAGGTGTAACAGGCCTTGTGGCCTGTTTGCACTGATCAGGGAAAGTCTCCAAAGTACTCAAAACACATTCACAAAGCATGAAAAGATCAGTTAATTCATTTATCACATACATCTTTCTTTGTATTTGTTCTCTCTTCATTCTTGTGGCCCTCACCCCTTTGAAGGAATGGGAAATGTGAACCTGTGCAACACAGAGATTAATTACAGTTGGTGGTGAGACAAAACTCCAAACCTTTCATGCTTAATTACTTAAAACACAATTTATTACTTAGTAGACTTTGGTGTTAACAAACTTGACATTTGATTTACTTCTAAAACCAAGTCACAAATACTGAGCAGCCCTACAAAGCAACTGTACATTTAGTTCCAAGAAACACATCACCTTAATGTTGGAGGTCATGTATCTTTATTTTGGATCATTTTCCTCAATTAAGAAGTCTTCCCTGTTTTCAGAGAAGACAGAGGATTTTATGACAGTCTGAAGGGAGGATTTTCTGGCAGGCTGAGTGGACTTGCCTTTATTCCCAGAGCAAAGCTGTGCTGCTGCCTGGAAATCCCTCCTGTCCTAATACCCATATTGGTCAGTCCGTTTGAAGTGATCAGTTGGAAAAGTAACTGAGATTCCTCAAGACTTCTGTGTGTGTTTTGGAAGAGCAAGTGTGGCATAAGCTACAGTTTTCTTTGATTCTTTTCCTATTAGAAATAAGGTGAAGAGTGCAAACATCAACTGTTAAAGTGAGCAGGCACGTTTTGGATGTTTTTTGGCAGTCTTATTACCAAACAGGGTAAGTGATCTGGTGGAGGAAAAGTTCAGGAACATGTTAATGCTTTGAATTGCAGTTCTTCTGGGATTAATTGTGCATTTTGTTGGCACATCCCACTGACACAGGTAAAATGCCCCCATAAATGAACACTATTCTGTCAGCATTAGGATATGCATATTCAAAAGTTAACTTCTCAAGAAATACTATTTGTTCTTACCAGCTTCTTATCAGCAGATGCAGAAACCAACAGAGTTCACCAAATCAAAAGGTGCCAAAAGGAAGAGGCTGAAGGAAACATGAGACAAGAAAAATATGTCAACACAATTGCTTCTTTATAAGCACTTTTCAGTAAATTGATATGCCTTAATATCAGCTATTCAGGTTGGCTCTGAAACATTCTTTTGCAAGTGTAAAGGGGAGCAAAGAGTTACTAACCCAGGCACTTTACTCAGCAGACATTTTGGCTCAGTATGAGGATCTTGGTCTCATGGAGGTTGTTGAAAATCCTTCCCTTGCCCTTTTCCAGGATTTCCCTCTTTGTTTATGAAGAGACCAAAGACAAAACTGAAGCACTCTTTTAAGGATAATTCAGAGAACCTGCCCAGTTCTCTAGATAAGATAATCAAGTTCTTAAAAGAGATTTTACTTCGAGTTTTTCTTTAGACATGGTCATAGAACATTTGAAAAATACCTAAAATGTTTAAAATAAGGATATACATGATTTTATGTTGTTCTGAGTGGTAATTTTGCATGTTAAGGCTGACTAGTTCTAAGAAGAACATCTGTTTGATTGCAGAGTCATGGTGAGGGACAAAAGGCACCGCAAGACGACTTTGCTGGTCTGGGAGGAGAATTCTGTCAGTGGTACTTTGAACTCCTGAATTCTCAGCATCCTTTGGGAGTGAAGTCTGAAGAAAGCTGGGGGCCTCAGCACTTCTGGGAGGATGCCAAAATGAAGTTCTGTTACAACACTCTGGAAAAAAACATGGAGCAGTACGTTGGTGCAGACATGGTGAGCCTTCGGCTGCTCTCCTTGGTCAGAGAGGAGTGTCTTCTCTTCAACCCCAACTTGCATGGCAACGGACTCAAGTGTGCCATGTCTCCTCATGGGCTGCTGCTGGTGGCAGTGGCTGGCACCGTGCACAGGGACAACACTTGCTTGGGCATCTTCGAGCAAATCTTCGGGCTCATCAGCTGCCCCATCAGGAATAATACCTGGAAAATAAAAGTGGTGCATCTTAAGATCGTGGGGCAGAACGTTCTGGAGCCTGGGATGCAGGTGGAGAAGCCCTCCCTGAGATACGAGGCAGCCCAACTGCGGGAGTTCTACGATGGGAAGGAACTGACTGTGTTTGAGCCTCAGAGATTCTGAGCTGCCTTTTGCCAGCTGGGTGAGGGGGGTGGTGGGTGCAGCCTCTCTCTGAGTAAGATTTTCTGGGTGGCAAACAGGCACAGGGTCTCAAGGATGAACACAGGTGGTGCTGGTGGGCACCTTTCCAGGAGCTGTCAGCTCTTTCAGGGTTTTGCACAGTAGGTGGAGGGGAGTTAGTCTGGTTATTCTTGTTACAAAACATGGTTACGTTTCAGGATGGGTGTGGAATGAACTGGATTGACTGCAGGTTGCTTCTCTTCAGGACACCAGTTTAAACTCTTAGCTGAGATGCATTAGGAAGTCATTGCAGCTGACTTTTGGAATTTGGGATGGGCAAGTGTCTCAATCGCCACTGAAGTCCCAAGGAAGCCATCTGCTGCTTTTCGAGCTTTTGGAGAGGGCAGACAGAGTTCTGTGACTGGAGGCAGCTGCTGTTGATGTTCTCAATGTGGTTTAATGGGACACTGCAGGGAATTTAGCATTGCTGAAGTCTTTCTGTTTCCTTTGGATGGGTCGCTTCCTTCCCTTTTACCTTGTGATTCCAGCTTTGTCAGGAATCCAGACAAACTCTTCTGTGTCCCCAGGCAGACAAGGTTGAGACAAGGGTTGTCCAGGCACCCCTTTCTAGCACTGACTCTCTTGGATCAAGCAGTTCATTCCATAACTTGCAGGAGCACTCTATGAACCAAATGCTTTGATAGCTATTTTGTATATCATTTTAACAGAGTTCTCAATATAATAGTTGTGATTTCTATGTGTTTCCTCAAAGTAAGTATTTTGTGTTCTCTGAGCTGCTTTATTGCATTGACTGGAGGTCAGTATCTTAACACTGGGTGGTCACAATGGTAGGTCATGCTAAGAAAAGTATCCAAATACCAACCACTTAATAACTGAAATTATTGCCATTGCAGAACTTGACTTTTTTTTTTTTTAACTTTATTTATTTGCATGGGATTAGAAGTGAAACGAAGTGGAAACACCTTTTTGTGCACCTTGTTTGGATTATTTGTGAGCTTTATTTTCATTTTATAGCTTCATCAATTCAGGTTGTGAAAATGGAAACATTCCCTATAACATACCAAACCAAAAGAACTGTTCCCATGTTTGTTGAGGAGGACAGCTGGTGGACTATGGGTGGGTGAGGGGAAACAAGAAGATTCAGGTATGCACAGAACTGATTTTTATGAACAGTCTGGATCTTGCTTTCTCCTTAAAATTTTCTAAAATAATTTCTTTTCTAAGCTCAAATTCAAAGAGTGTGGGAATGTTCTTTGCCAATAGACAGCTGCGTTGCAGCTTCTTCAGCTCCTGATGTAGAATAATTAAAAAATCAACCAAAATTTCAAATGCAGAAGAGTGTCCTTTTTTTCTGTTGAAATTTGCACTCCTCTACAGGTGAAGACATGGCACCCTAAAGGGCCAAGTGGGTGCCTCGTCAACATTCAGTGTGACAGTCTGGAATGCTCCTGAACACTTGGTCATGGTCAGCTCTGTGATGTGTAACTGGTACTGTAGTCACTCCCTTAAGTCTTAAGTCTTAATTAAGTCTTAATTCTCAGCCAATGCATCCCTCTGGGGGAGATGAGCTCGGCCCCTCAACTGATCCCAGCAGTTTTGGTAGAGGTCTTCTCCCACTTTCCCCCTGTCCCCAACTTGCTTTTACAGTTTTCTTTATGTTTGGGTGGAGTTTGAGTGGCTCTAGTCATAAATACCTTTTATTTCTGATTTCTGTACCTGGTGGGAGGCAGGGGTTGGTCGTGGCTTGGCGCTTGAGGAGAGGCTTTGACGTGGGTGTTGGCTTCAGCAGCAGGACATCTTGATTGTCCCTTGGCAGACAGGTATTGTATGGTCTCAGCACCCCAGTGTTCCTCCTTTCTGCTGGGATTGGGATAGGTGGGGGCCACCTGGGTCTCCACTTTGTTCCATGCTCCTGAGCAGATGTTTCTCTTTGCACTGGGTAGCATGTCAACCTCCGTCCGCCCAAGGAGCTGCAGCTGCTTTGTGCCCTGGAATTCTGAATCTCCTCGGGATTGAACCCTCTCCATCATCCCACAGCCTGTGATACCCTGGAAACCCGGGATGTGCAGCGATGCCGCTGGATTCCAAGGAATCCTCCTGCTTTTAGACTCGTTTTCAGCTCGGTAGGAGGAAGGAGGCAAAACCATCCCTGCTCTGTCCGGAGGAATTCCAGAAGCTCGGGATGGGGGGAATCTCAGCAGGCCGAGTGGCCTGTGGGTGACATCTGCTGGCAGAGTCATCGCCTGCCTGGAGCTGGAGGCAACCCCTCAGCCCTCGATAAGCATCTGAAAGGAGGTTTTAAAGACTTCCACCCGTCAAGCTGTGATATTCAGGATACCTGTTCTTCCAGGGAAATATGGTGATAAGGTGGTTTCCTGGCAATAACATTTCAACTGGCTCGTTAACAAATACATTTCTTTCACCATCTGCTTCCCTATTTTTTTTTTCCAGAATGCCTAACTATGATAACTGGGACCCTTAAGGCAGCATAGTTGCTTTTTGTCAATATTGCTTGTAATTGCAAATGTTAATCACCTCTCAGGCCCAACAGGAGAGGAATTGTCTTCATTCAGGGTAATATGTATCTGCATCATGCTGTATTCCAAGTGTACCTTCATTTTCTGCTTCCCCACCCCAGGTTGCCCAGTTCTAATTAAAAATGCAAAGGAAACAGCCAAAATAAATGTATTAGAAAGTGTTTGAACAGAGATGCTAAACATGCCCAGCCCATCATATTTTGTATAGAGTGAAATGAAAACTAAGAAAGGTCCTTATCTTGCTTTGATAAACTTACAGAAAGAACCAAAGCCATGGCATTTATTGGGCTTGTTGCCAGTAATAATTGCCCTTACAGAGGCTCTTTAGAGACAGGGATTAGAACAAAGCAGAGCTTTTTGTGATAAGAACTGGTGCATTGAGTTAAACTTGCAGGTGGCAGATAGAAAACAATGAGGAGATGCTTCTTTCCACTTGGGTTAAGTGTCAGGAAGAGTTTTTCATCTTTATATTTTAAATTTTTCTTTTACTGTGTCCGTGCTTTTGGCACTTGTTTTTTGTTTTGTTTTTGTTTTTGTTTTTGTTTTGTTTGTTTGTTTGTTTTTGTTTTTGTTTCTCATACCAGATTGCAGGGTCTCAACTCTCTGGACAGGCATTTTCACAACCACATTGTGACTTGGTGTTGAGCAGACCTGGGTACTCTGAATCCTTCCAGCTGCACACACTGGGGGTGGGAGAGCAGCCTTTGTGGTAAAAATAATAACACAATAACTACTTATGACAGCTGCCCTTTGCTTGTTTGCATTTCCAGCTTCCTTTCTCTCAACTTACCCCTCCTAGACCATGGAATAAAATCACAGAGTCACTCAGGCTGGGGCAGACCTCTGAGTCCAACCATCAGTTCACTGCTGCGCCATGTCCCCAGGTGTCACAGCCACACACCTGGTTGAGCATTTCCAGGGCTGGTGGTCCCACCACTTCCCTGGGCAACCTGTTCCAGTGCCTCATAGGTACTCTCAGCCTCTCCTGGTGCAACCTGAGGCCGTTTCCTCCCCTCCTGTCCCTTGTTACCTGGGAGAAGAGAGCACCCAGGTCACTACAACCTCCTTTGAGGGACTTGTAGAGCTGTGTCCAGTTCAGGGGCTGCAGCCTGGCCAGAGAAGGTCAATGAAGATGGTGGAGGGGCTAGAGTACAAGTCCTGTGAGGAGCAGCTGGGGGAGCTGGGGACGTTCAGCCTGGAGAAAAGGAGACTCAGAGGAGACCTTTTCCCACTCTACAAGTCCTGGAAGGAGGCTTTAGCTGGCTGGGGTTCACCTCTTTTCCCAGGCAACCGGCAGCAGGGTGAGAGGACGATCTCAAGCTTCACCAGGTGAGGTTTAGGTTGGACTACGGGAGGGAATTTCTTCACAGGAAGGGTGATTAGACTTTGGAATGGGCTGCCCAGGATGCTGGTGGGGGTATTTAAGGAAAGGCTGGACATGGCACTTAGTGGTGGTGTTAAGTCATAGGTTAGACTCGATTATCTCAGAGGTCCTTTCCTGCCTAAGTGGTCCTGGCAACAGCTGGTTCATGCTCCTGTTGCACAGCAGCTGTTTGCTGATGTAAACACGGCTCAAGGGGGGTGAAAATGGTGATGTGGCCTTCTTGGGAGTAAACTGAAGTGGTTTTCATCCTAATGCTTTTTTAAAATGTGTGTATATATATGTGCATACCTATTTTTAACAAGTCTTTCACTTTCTAGTGTTTCTCTCTAGAGGATTTTATGTCAAAAGGAGTAATTGTCAGTTCCTCCTTAACAGCAAGAAGCACAAGACATCATGTCAGTACTCGTTCATCTATCCCTTTTTCTCAGCTCATTAGTACTATTTATTGCATGGCTGGATTCTGAGTATTAATGAATTCCTCTCAAAGTTTCCATTTTTTATTGAAAGGAATCGATCATTTTAATATCTCCTCAGTAATTATGTGTTTAGATATATTTGCAGAGTGTCCTTGCTGTAACAGGATTAGTGGTGAGAAAATCCCCTTCTGCAGATTAGTGAGCTGAACTTTGGGATTTCCCTCTGGATTGCTCCATCGGACAGAACAAAACACTTTATCTCCCATCACTTGCCAGCTGATGTGCATGGGAAGGGCTCAAATGGACGGTCGTTTCTTCCCCTGGATTTAGAACCTTTGGCTTAGGAGAAACGCTGTGAACGTTGCCATTAAAGTTGTGGCACTAAAAGGTTCTCAGTATTTTGAGTTTGCAGTTCAACTTTCAGTTTTGTCTGTTGTAGCAGTCGGGCACGGTCCCCGTTTGTGGGGGGGCAAACAGGAACCTTTATTGAAGTTACAAAATACAATATAGAGGTTCAACGAGTAAATGCTCATTTCAGGGGCTGGTTTTATGCTAAACATGGGAGGAGATATTACAACTAGGAGAATACATTATGGTTGCTATGGAGGGCACTCAAGAATGTAAGGCCAGTTTATATTTAATGAACACGAGACAGAGGAAACAAAGGGATTGATAGAGTTTCTGTCTGGCCTAGTGAATACACAGAAACCCACAAATCTTGTCCAATGCAGGCGGCTTGGAGATACTGAAGCAGCAGATATCTGCAGCCTTGATTGAGTCTTACCAGCCAGGGAGGCTCTTTCAACATTCTCCCAAGACACTTTTTCTTTGACTTTCCAGACAGGCTTCTTGAAACCAAGCTATTTTCAAATCCCACAGTCTGTGGCACGCACTGGGACATGGCAGGGACCAGGGTGTGACTCTCTGTAGGGGCCTCTTGCAAAGGTTGAGGGCTGGCAGTGTGTGCATCCTCACTGGCAGCGCTCTCTTGGCTTCAGGAACTCTTAGGTGACTGAATTTACTGCCAAGGAACACAAAGTATTAATTGCTGACTTGAGGGTTGAGAAGAAAGAAACCAAATGAAGAAACATGCCTAGGGAAGCCCCGTTTCAATCCCTTCAGTCCGAACACCTTCCTGCTCCTGCTCACCCCCTGCTTTTGCCCCTGCCCTGCTCTGGGGGTCAGAAGAGCTGCAGTCACTGAAGGATGTCCCTACCCCAACGTGGCTTGGCTGTGGCCCTAAGAATGTTTCCTTCCACACCTCTCCTGCACTTCCAGAGTGCTGCCAGTCCCTTGCAGCTGCCCTTCTCTTGTAGTGTGTGTGTGTCTGGTCTGCTGAGGGTTCCCTAGGTTGCCTGCAGTCCTATTTGTGCCTTACAGCTGCTGCTGGTGGTGTAGCCTGGGACAGGAACTCATAGGGGTTCGAGTGCTACCACAGCACACACCACTTTGCATCTCCTCTGATGATCATAAAAGTCTCTTTTCTGGCTGTCTTCGACAGCTGCTTCCCCCAGATATAAAGGGAAAGGGCTTTGCTGGAGGCAGGAGAATAGCACACAAATTAGTGAAGGGTTAACAGTGAGGACAAGGGCTCTCAGAGGGCAAGTTCTCTCCTAGGTGAGCTGAATTTCAGTGCCAGTTGATTTTCCATATTATTGGCCCAAACTGGGATGGTCTCAT
This sequence comes from Formicarius rufipectus, assembly GCA_013399695.1. Lineage (NCBI taxonomy): Eukaryota > Metazoa > Chordata > Aves > Passeriformes > Formicariidae > Formicarius > Formicarius rufipectus. The sequence goes on along the minus strand of VXAU01000067.1, from coordinate 295,898 downwards.
GAATGTGTCAGGTTTGGTAGCTGGAGCCCAGGAGGTTTGTGAGCCCCCTGAGTGCTTCAGCACAAGTAAGAGGGAAGTAACTTGACAAGGCAGTGCTTGCTTTGGCCCAGCGTGCCCCCCATTGCCAGCACCGCTCCACATAAGCAGTGCCACTGCTGTACTGGATGGTGACATTAAAACCATTAGATCATAATAAATGCCACCTTAGAGCATCCTAATTAAAACCCTGTTAGAGGTGTTTACATCAGGGCAAACCAACCACGAGTGATTCTGCACTGGGAGTTGCAAACACTGTGTTTCCCCTGGTGCTTTTTGCATTCTGTAACAGAGGGGTTTGGTTCCAACCTAAGGCAAGCTGGATGCTCCCAAGCTCTGGCTGACAAATTCTGGCAGCCACCTGACACTGCTCAGCATGAGGCATAGAAAGTTTTTTAAACCTTGTCGTGGAAAATATCTGGGCTCCAAGGGGAGAAACCTTGGGAGAAAGTCTGTGGGTGACTCCTTGCAGTGGTCCTGTGACCCAGAGACAGCTCTGCAGCTCTTCTGGGAGGAACACCAGCCCTGCCCTCCAGCAGACCTGAGCAGAGGTCAGTGTGTCTGCTTACCCTGCTGTTTCTTGGGTGTGTGACTTCACACGTGGAAAGTTGCAAAGCAAAAAACTGTCCTGCTGGTGCTGACAGAAACTCTGATTTCTCACGTCCTGGAAGTCAGAGGCATTCTTTAAATTTGCAAGTTTAACGAGTACCTGTGTCATGGTGCAATTGCCTGGAGGGGGTGCAGTGCCCATCAGGGTTTTGGGACAGTTCTGTGTGTGCAAGTCACCTGCACACTGAGAGCCCCAGCTCTGGACTCTGCCTCAGAAAGCACATTTATTTGTGCATCCCAGGATAAGCTGGAGAGAATCAGAGCCCTCAGATTTTCCTATCTGCTTCCAGCAACTGGAGCATTGCAAATCAGGAAATGGGCTTAAAGGAAAATCATTTTTACTGCTATTATCTTCCACTTCTCACCCTTTCACCTTGGAGTTCTGAACACTTTGCTTCCCTTACAGATTCCTTCTGCTCTCAGTGCCCCCACTAGCTGGAAATACCCTCCGTGTAATCCCTAACATTCTCAGGGTGCAAAAGGTGGTCCTAGGAGGTTGTTCCTCTTCTTCCACTGGTAGTTTAAAGGAAGTTTCTGCTTCTCTGAGCTAATTTTCTGCTCCCTCAAGAGAGAAGATGGCTCTGCACTCTCTCCCACCATGCAGAGAGTGCTTTGGGCAACGTCATGAGCGAGTTGCACTATGGACTGTAGTTCACTGTGGTAAGAAAAGGACTTGTAGGTCTGTCTTGGATCCATTAAAAAAAAAGAAAAAGAAAAAAGGCATCAGCTAAAGGGGTCTTTTATGTGGGAGATGGTGTTTGCTTGAGTCACCTGCCACACTTCAAATCTTCAGTGTCTATTTTTAACCGGGCAAATCCTAACTAGGTTAGGTAGACTTGCCAGGGACAAAAGTGAGTACTATACGTACTGCTGTCTGTAGAGATATGCTTTTTGTGGTGCTACAGTTTTTGAACAGAAGTAAAACTGGGCTAGAAGACCATGGCTTCAGATCCCAGGTCAGAAGTCAAGGGCTGCTAGATGGGATTTCTGTTTGTAGCTCCTTTTTTATGCTGCAGTTTGGTCTCTGCAGGTGAGAGCTATCAGGTGAGCTGTGTGCTCCTGACTGGGTGCTATTCAGTATGTTTTAATTTCAATTTCATGTGTTCATTCCTTTATTTTAATTCATGTGTGGCCTGCTCTCTGCCTTTCTTATAGACTCACATATTGCCCTTGCTCCCACCCTCTAGTCTTGGTGCTCTGTGGGCCATCTCAGCTGCTGAGTGCACACCAGGCACTGTCCTCAAGCAACAGTGCCAGGCTGAATATTGCAACCTCATTAAAGATGAGAGAGAGAGTGTGGCTTGTGTTGGGAGGAAAGCTTTTATAAAGATCTTACTTCTGAGACATGAAAAAACACTTGGAAAATCCAACTGCAACATGATGCAGAGAGAAAGTAAAGAGAGAAAGAGAGAAAAGTGGCTGTATATAGTGTGGCTATAACTCATTATGAAAATAAAAGAAATAATCCATCAATAGGGTTATTAGCTGATAATAAACCATGTCTCCTCACTGGGCAGGGGTTGTGTTTGCCTGGTAAGACACGTGACTACATCCTGGTGTGATCAGACACCTTACCCAAAATATACACTGTAAATTGCTGTGCAGCTCAAACCACCCTGGGCTCTCCTTCCTCTGCCAGTAGTTGGTAACAGCAACAAAGCATTAAAAAAAAAAAATCATTTCCCTGGCCATGTTAGGCTTCTTTCTGCTCCTTGAAATCATTTCCAGTGGCTGTGGCATCAGGGGCATCGGATGCGACTCTTTGGGCCAGAGTAATGGAAATACAGAGGCAAAAGCAGCTGCGGAGGGAGCTGGGGCTGAGGCACTGAGAGGAGGAGGGTGGGAAAGGTGGAGATGGAGCTGGGGAGAGTCAGGCATGGAAAGGTAACACCTCCAACATCCCCCTGAGCTGCGGTGCTGTCAGCGAGCACTGCAGGGGGAGCAGAAGCGATGCTTCTCTCAAACTGGGCTGCTTCCAAGAGATGGGGAAATATTCAGAGGTAAAAACCTCAGAGTTGCAGGCAGCACTCAGCCTACACATTTACTCAGAGCTGAGCTTCACACCAGCTGCAGTCACAGCTCTGCCCCTCAGATCTCACACGCCCACGAGGTGGAAAATAAAATGCAGGATGAGTTTCAAGAAGGTAACCAAAATAACTTGGCGTGGCAGATGCAGATTTGGGGTGCTGAGCACGGTCTGGGGGGGTTGGTTTCCCACGTGAAGCATGTCCCTTCACACCCTGTAACATCTGCTCCCATTCACTGGCAGATTCCCTTAGCACAGCCCCTCTGGAATACTGGCACTCTCCCCATCCCTAAATAGACAGTCAAGGTTTGTGTCTGTCAGGACTCGACCTCATTTATTTACCCCACAGTCTTTGGGGGTGGGAAGAGAGGGAATTCATCAAAAGAAGCACGCAATTCTCCCTCCCTCCTTCCCTGTATTCATTTTTTGAACTCAAAAGCTTTCTGAATTCTTTGTTTTTCCCAGAGTTAACTTTTTATTCTTTTTTTTTTCTGTTAGTAAGGGGCTGATCTCAGCCTCTTACTATATATATTATTCAAGAGATCATCACAGAGATAAGGAGCCCTCTGGTGATCACTGTGGTCGGTGGGGTGAAGGGAACAGGGTGCACCTGGAAGGGGGGGTACCCTGCTGAGCATGGCACAGGGCAGGGGAGTCACAGGGGGCAAATCTGCCTTTCTACAGGTCACGTGTCACACCTGAGCACCGTATGGTGTGTTTGTGTTTGTGTGGGGTTGTTTTCCACCTGGCAGATGTCATGAATGTGGAAAGCCCAGCACGTGTGATGGACCAGCAGTGCCCCTGCATGGGATGCTTCATCTGTGCCAGCCCCTCGTTAGGAACAACCCTTCAAGCAAGGTGTGCCTTCGTGCAAGTGTTAGGACACAGCACAAAAGCCTTGCATCAGGTGATTGCACATATTAAAGGTCATTGATAACCTCTTTTGGGGCCACTGCACTAACATTCACACCTCGTGACCAGCAGCACCTAGCAGTGTCACGCTTCACTTGGAGGACACCAAGCCTGTGATAACCAAATTCCTTTGCCAAGAAAGGAAACTCTTCCCGAGAAAGAGCTGTAATTTCCAAGAAAACAAGAACGAGTAATCAGGCACTGGAATGGGTTTCCCGGAGAGGTGGTGGATTTACCGTCCCTGGAGGGTTTTAAGATGAGGCTGGATGTGGCACTCCGTGCTATGATCTGGTAATCACAGTGGGGTTGGATCAAAGGTTGGACTTCATGATCTTGGAGGTCTCTTCCAACCCAGCTGCTTCTTTGATTCTCAGATTCTATGCCTCTAGGATTCTGTGATTCCATGACTCTATAATTCTAGGACTCTGTGATTCTAGGATTCTATGTCACTATGACTCTATGATTCTGTGATTCTGACTCCATAATTCTAGGATTCTATAACACTATGGCTATGATTCTGTGATTCTATGATTCCATAATTCTATGATTCTGTGATTCTATGACTCTATGATTCTATGATTCTAGGATTTTATGACACTATGATTCTGCGATTCTATGACACTATGACTATATGATTCTATGATTCTATGGCTCTATGATTCTGTGATTCTATGACTCTGTGACTTCAGAATTCCCAGCGGGATCACAAAACTTCCACGGTAGCGTAAAAACCCCGGGGTGAGAAACTCGCGGTGCAGTTCCGGGAAGCGGCCGCGTCACGGCGCTGTTGCCCCGCGGTGGAGGCGCTGCACTTCCCCCGCGCGGCCGCGAGGGGGCGACGGCGGGATTGGACCCGGGGGTGGAACTGGGGTTGGACTCGGGATTGGAATCGGGAATAGAGCCGGGATTGGAATTGGGATTAGAGCCGGGATTGGAGCCGACCCCCGCATCCCATAGGAAAGGGAGCCCGCGTTGCCAGGGCACCTCCCGGCAGGATGGGACGAGCGCCGCGGGATGACGGCGGCGGGGGCGTCCCGGAGAGGGACGCGCCGACATCCTCCCGCTCGGGTCGCATCCCGGTTCTGCGGCATCCCGCCCGCATCCTCTGGGAATGTGCCATCCCTCGTCCTCCGGGCTGTGCCATCCCGCATCCTCCGTGAATGTGCCATCCCGCATCCTCCGGGCTGTGCCATCCCACATCCTTTCTGGGCTGTGCCATCCCTCATCCACCGGGAATGTGCCATCACACATACTCTGGGAATGTGTCATCCCACATCCTCTGAGCTGTGCCATCTCGCATCCTCTGTGCTGTGCCATCCCGCATCCTCTGAGCTATGTCATCCCATATCCTCCAGCCTGTGCCATCCCACATCCTCCGGGAATGTGCCACCCCGCATCCTCCAGGCTGTGCCATCCCTCATCCTCCGGGCTGTGCCCTCCCCACCCGCCCCGTGGCACCTGGTTCAGGTGACTCTGTTTCAGCAGCCGCGGGGCCAGGAGGGCTCTGCCCTCTCCCCTTGCCTCGCGTGGAAGGGATCCTTCAAGAAGGGGGTGGCCAAAGGGGTAAAAGTTCCTGACCCAAAGAACCAGATTTTGCCCCAGAGCCTGGAGGCGGATTTAGGGCTGGGAGTGGCCTGGGGAGCAGCCGTGTGGTTGTTGGAGCAACAACAGGTCCCAGAGGCGCGGGAAAGGCGGCAGAAAAGCTGGGGGTGCTGGAAGTCAGAGGGGATTTTTGTTGCTGGGGACGGGGTGGGAAGGGCTTTGGCTCCCCAGTAAGGTCACTGCCTGTCCTTGTGCAGCTCGTCCCGTGCTCAGGAATGAGCAGTGTGGAGACATCCCCAACTCCAGTGCCCACTGCCCCTCCTGGCGGCTCCAGAGGCTCCCGATCCAGCTGCAATAGCTCGAGTTGAAAGAGCAGCAGCCCTAGGAATGGTCCTTTCTAACATTCCTGCTGAAACCCCGGCTCTGCAGAGCTTCATCCTTTCGCGGTGCTCACCCCGTGCAAGGGCTATTTGGGATTCAACAAGCCCTGCTCAGCTCTGCTTTTCTTCCAAGTGCAGTAACTTCTGACGCAGGGAAGGCGTCTCATCTTGATGGGAGAAGTGAAAGCTTCGCCCCCTGGCAGCTCATTTCGGTGGGTGGCTGTCAACGGTGTGTGCTTTGCTCCTTGGTTTAAATCACCTGGATTCCCCTTCCAGCCGCTGCCTGGGATTCTGCCTTCCCCTGGGAGGTCGAGTCCCCCTTCACAGAGCGATGCAACTGAGGACTGTTTGCATCAGGGAGACATTGCTGGCCAAAACCTCAGGCTGAAGGTTGTCCCCTTTGTGCAAAAAAACCACTATTTGTGCTGTTGATGATCCAAATCCCACTGTAAAAGACTCTTCCTACTCCTGCTGTGAAGATGACAGGCTCCAGCCTGGTTTGGTTCCCAGTGGCTCACACTTTCACACTGGAAAAGCACCATTTGCTGGAGGGGGTGAGGAGCTTTCTACCTTGGCTCTGGCCCACAGGCTTCCTTCAAAATCCTCCTTTCAGATGGAAATTCATGCCAAGTGAAGATTGCCAGCTCTGGCTGGCATGTCAGCCCTGGCAAGAGGCACAAAGGTTTCCTATCAGTGCATAGGAAAGGGGAACAAAGGAACGGGGAGGGGTTTGTTTGGGGCAGTAATGGGCCAGAGGTTCTTATGGGGTTTTAATGGGATAGAGGTTTGTTTGGGGCTGTAATGAGAAAGAGGGTTTTTTTTGGGTTGTAATGGGACAGAGGTTTGTTTGGGGCAGTAATGGGGCCAGAGGTTTGTTTGGGGCTGTAATGGGAGAGAGATTTGTTTGGGGCAGTAATGGGACAGAGTTTTTTTTGGGGTTGTAATGGGATAGAGGTTGGTTTGGGGCTGGAATGGACCAGAGGGTTTTTGGGGGCAGTAATGGGCCAACAGCGTGCAGGGAGTCTGTGTGGAAAGAGTGGGACAAGAGGAGGCAGCGTAGGAAAAAAAAGCTAGATTTATTAACATTAATTCCAAATAATCAGTTTTCTGCTGAAGGCAGCACCACTAATCTGCAATTTCCCTGCCTCAGAGCCAGCCCTTGAGTCCCCTGCCTGCTCCATGCCAAGAAAGCACACCTGCATTAACTCTGCTGCACGTCGTTTATCCGGCCAGCTTCACCACAACTCTTTCTTTTTGGTTTCCTGTCACCAGCAAAAAGGAAAGCAAAGTCTGGCAGGACCATCCCACAGGCTGGTTCTCCATCAGCATCACACTGTGCAGACCAGGCAGATGCTGCTCTGTGGGACAGCCATGAACCACGAGTGGCTCTGCAGATTTCCTCCGGCCAGAAGGACAAGTGGATGAGCACGAAGGTCTCAGGTGTGCTGCCCCCAATGCCAAGGAGGCAGCAGGTTACCTGGCTGAGCCCTGCCTGTGGAATTCCAGGGGGCTGGCTGGGTGGGATGAGCCCTTGCAGGAGATTGATGCCTAAAATCCTGGAAAATAGGCCCTCAGGAAAACATTCATGGAGAAAGATGGGTAAAGACCTTTCTTGGGAGCTCCCTCAGAGGTGCAGACCACCGCAAGGCCTCCACTCCCTCCCCCCCAGAGAGAATGTTACAGTTTTCATAATCTTCTAATAATTAGCATACAAAATATCTATATCCAACCATGATTCCTATTTTCCTTGGTGTCCCACCCACCAGAGTCCTAAGCTTTGCCCCCCTGGAGCAGCTCCAAGGGTTCTGGGCTCTTCATTTGGTTTTGTCTTCAAGTTATCTTGCAGGTGTCTCTGCCAAACACCTTCAGAAAGCTTCAGAATATGTGAGAAAATGACTTTAGTGACTCCTGACACCACTTAATATGTGAGCAGGAAAGCCTATAATTCTAAAACTCCAAAGATCTACAAAACACACACCAATCTTTAGCCATCAAGATGAGAACAGCTTTGTGGGCTGAGGAATTGCGGTGTCACCTGGAGAACCCTCCCAAAAGCCAAAGAGTGTGTGGGATTCAGCCACTCTAGAGGCTCCAAAGCACATGGCTCTGCTGCAGGGAAGGGATGGGTGACAAGGAATTAGAAAAGTTTCTTTTTTTTCCCCTTTACAAATATTCCTTTCCCTTTCCCCCTGCTCTCTGTGTGCCTCCAGAACATCTTCACAAACCCCAGGGTGTTCTCCAAAAGGCAGCACCGCATGCAGAGCCTTTTGCCACCAGAGCAGGGGAGGGAGGGATGTCATCCACTGATACTGTGGGAAAATGGGAGCTCTCCTCTGTCAGATTCCCAGATTGTTGCAGGAAATCAAACTGTCTCGTGAAAGAAAGTTGGAAATAAAGTGGCCCCACTCGGTGTCACCTTTAGGAGGACTTCTTACCACAAACCAGGCAATCAGGACCTGGGTAACAAAAGAATACAGCGTGAGCAGGAGCAAATTCTCACCTTAGGTGTCTGCAACACCTCACAGGAACCTTGATATTTGCTTCAAAAAGACATTTATTAAGGGAGGAAATACAGCCCATGCTGGACCCTGTGTGAGACCACGGCGCACCTGGAAGTGTGGAACCACTGCAGCAAGAACAAGGGGCAAACTAAGGGTGATCCACCTCTCCTGAGCCTCCTCAGAGGTTCTGGGGGGCTGGTCCCACCAGCTGAACTTCTTCTTCTCTGGGGTTCTTTGTGTTTTGTTGCACAGTCTCTCCCATGAGGTGGTCAGACTGGAGCTGCTGCAGCAAAGGTCCCTCACCATTGTGCTTGAAAGGCTTTTTGAGAACTGCACTTTTCAGAGTCTTAGAGACTTTCAACAGATTGATTTCAAATTTATCCATAAATATAAATGAAAAATAAAAATATTTTTTAAAAAGTGATAAATAAATGCAAGGGGCTGCACCTGGGCCGTGGCAACCCCAGGCACGAGTGCAGACTGAGAGATGAACTTACTGAGACCAGCAAAAGGGCTTGGGGGTCCTCTGAGATGAAAGACTGGATGTGAGCTCACAGCTCTGAAGGCCAAACATATCCCAAAAATTACTCATTCTCTCCTTAAAATTTGTCTTGTAATTTTTTTTTTTTTAAATAATAAAAGTAATGCTGAACACAAAGAAAAAGACTTATTTTGAATCTTTGGTATTTATTTTACAGTTTGCTTTTTTTCTGTCTGGAGCACAAAGTGAAATTTTGTGAGCACAAAGTGAAAACCTCTCCCTTCAATTCTGTGAATGTCTGGAAATTTGCAGGGATTGAGAGCAGAGCTGTGGAATTTGAATGCATTTTAAATGTCTCCCAGCAGCAGCTCCTGGTTTTTGCTACGGGCTCGCACAGTGTTGTGTCCTCACGGGCAGCTCGCAGCCAGAAGACTCACCACACCTAAAACCTTGTCGAGAAGGAAAAATAACTTAATGAGCACTGTCTTTTTGCCCTTCTCTGCTAATCTCTTTTTTTGTGCTTCTCTGCTGTCCTCACTGGGAGGCAAACGTGCCTTACCCCATTTCTGGCAGTCCCATTTCCCTTCCCCGTGTTGCTCTCCTCATTGTAAAACTGTAAATATCCCCTTTTTGCATCCCGCTGTTCATTAGGGCATTTAGGCATCTCTCAGTTGGGTTTTTCAATTGGAACAAGGATGCCTGAGGGTGAAAAGAGGAAAAGAGAAGATGAGGGAGCCGGTGAGGTGTGGTTGGGACATCACAGAGATTTGTCACAGCTGGGAGAGGAAGGGGATTCCCTGCGAGCAAAGAAAAGAGGGGGAGTAGATGAGAGACAGGTGAAAGGAGTTAAGACTCTGATTAGTTGATGCTTGTAAAGCCTTGCCGAGGTCGTAAAGTTATATGTACATGCTAATCAACTAATTGTTATTTCGTGTGGTGTCTTGGTTGCTGCAATCAGGAGGGATTAATTACAGCTGGCTCGTCAAGAGCAGGGACTGATGGGAGGGCAGTATAAAAAAGTCAGGCAGCAGTTGAGCTTTGACTCTGTCTGTTCTCAGGAGGTGTTTGTCCTCTGAGTTTTTCAGAAGTTTCCTTGTTTGAGTGAAGTGAGCTCTTCCTCCAGCAAGAAGGATCCTCTGGCTGACCCCTGTCCTGGTGCACTGAAGGTTGGTGAGACTCTTCCACAAAGGTTATTTCTGTGGTGTTTTATAGTTATATCTGGTGGTACAGATAAAACCGAGAGTGAAGAGCAGCACTGTGTGAACTTTGAAGCAAGCTGGGACATGTGTCTCACTTCAGGTGGTTGAAAACCTCATCCCTTGTGGGTTATCTGTGTTTTTGGTTACCAGCTTTATTTTATTTTTGAAAATGAATGTAGCCTCTCTTTGTGTGGATCCTTTTATGCAGCTGCTGAATGAAATATGGGTTGGGGAAAAAGGCAGTGAGGGGTGAGAGTATTTGAGTGGCCCAACAGCCACCAGCACAGCTTGTGTGGGCTGGGTCACCTCCCACTTCTTGCTGCCTGCTGCTCTTTCTGGGTGTCCAGGTGGCTGTGGCTACCACAGCTGATATGATGACAGCACTGATGGCCTACAGGGAGAGAGAGAATTGCTAGAAGGAGCCTGTTAGGTCATTTTTAGAGGTAGAGAGGTTGAGCAGAGTTTGTTGGAGAACTTGAGAGGTTCTCCTCTGTTTGATGTTAGCCAAGGTTGTCCTGCAGATTCCATCATTATCACTGGTGTCTATTTTACACAGATACAGTTCTCAGTGGATTTTATAGGGCTTTATAGCCTTTAGCTCTTAAATAGGACAGCCTGACTGGATCAAAAACAAAAATGAAACTTCATTTCCAAGTTGTCCTTGTCAGTGAGTTACACTGCTACTCAGGAATGGTAGAACAAAAGCATCTAATGTTTGTATTATTGCAAATTATTGTCATATTCTATTGTGCAGGAGTATGACAAAGTAAAACAACTGTTTTAATACAAAATTATGCAGCTTTCTAAAGCTAATACACTCCATCAGAACTATCTAACAACTATAGCTAAATATGAACTACGATATGTTGTAAAACTGCTGAGTTCCCAGAATGCTTATTGATCTTAATTTTAACTTTATTAGAGTCCTTCACATGTATCTTTCTGTGGAATATCGGCAGCTTTTTCTCTCAGTTCACTTGTTGACCAAGATCATTTTGCAGATTCCATCATTTTCCCTGAGGCCTCTGTCTTGGAATCTGCTTTTGCTCCTTCCTGGCCACCTGCCTATGCTCCAAAAGAGGGATCAGCACTCCTTCCACAGCCCCTTTGGATCTGTGTGTCCACTGGAAAAGAAGGGCATGGGGAGAGAAGCCAGAAGCCCAAGACAGCCTGGCATGCCTCTCATTTGCTTGGCAAATAAGGAGTGTCTGCAGAGAAATATGCCCTGGTGTCTTGATAATCTGCTGGGTCAAGCACTTCAGAGGTGACCCCCTCCCAGCTGTGGGTCTGGGGGATGAACATCAGCTGAAGTGTCTTCATCTTGGGCTGTGCAACAGCACTGGGGAGTGCCGAGTGGGTTTCTCTGGCCGTGGAAATGCTCAGTGAGGGGTTTGTCCTGTTGACCTGTGAAATGCAAATACCAAACACCATTAGTATTTTTCTGTGATATGGTGATTACAAAGCTCTGTGGATTTAATGGGGCTTTATTTTTTCAAGGAAAATAAAATTAGAAAGAGGATCCCTGTCCCAGCTGCCTTTGATGGGAAGGTCACTAGGTCAGCCCTTGTTTCAATGGTTGATACCCAATCCTGAGAGTGACTTTCAATTAGTGTGCTCTCTATTCTTGTCTTTGAAAGCCACTATTTCCTTTTCCCTCCCCAGCAAAGGTAATATAGGACAAAGCCAAGGATGCAATGCTGGTGGGAAATGGGGAGCCTTTGGACACTGATGCCCAAACATGTATATCAACCTGGAGTAGAGGAGTTTAACCTAAGCAATCTCTAAGAGAAACCTTTGGGATGAACTTGCTGTTGGAAAAATGAGTTGCTGCAGGTAGGCTGTGTAGCAGCACCTCTGGTGTCCAAAATCTGGCTCACAAGTTGCTTGCCCTACATTCTATGACCTACATAGTGAAAGCTAAACCAAGTTTTACATACAACACACTTCCATGTGCCATGTGGGAAAATGGGCTCTTCAGTGAGCTCTGTTTATCCACAGAAACCTGCAGTGTCCCTGCTCTGTGAAAGTTATACTGGGGAAGGATTAAGATCTTAGAGGAGCATTTTAAAACCCCAGAAGCAGGAGCTGAGGCTGCACACAGGGTTGTGTTGGATGCACCCATGTATGGTTGACTGCAGGCAGAGGCATTTAATTCCCAGACAGCTTGTTCCTCTCCCTCTTCCCAAAGCTCTGGGAAGGCTGGTGCCAAGCAGGGCACTGCTGTGAATCCCAGGGCAGGGTGTGCTTCTCTTGGTTCCTGGAGCTCAAGTCTCCCTGAATTCTGACCTTCAAGGCTCTCCTAATGGGGGCTTCACTGAGTTGGTTGGAGATCTACGGAGGTGGATGTAAGATATATGCTGAAAAATGTTCAACCTAGTCTTTCTGACCATTCCCTTATCTCTTCTTCCACTGTTTTATGTGAAAATAAAACACTGCTAAAATAGCAAAATATGTAAGATTTGGCTCTGAGGGTGGTTTGGATCCCATGCTTGGGAATAACACCTTTTGACTTGTGTTCTTCCTGCTGTCTTCTAGAAAACTATTCCTATATCAAAATATGTATTTGTTAATAAAAGTACCCATCCTGGTTAATTTCTGAAATGGAAATGTCACCAGAGTTTCTCCACATTATTTACACTGATATTTTTAACTGTTGCTTTACATAGGCTTGAGATTTTTGGGTAAATATTATTTTAAATGACTGTAGGTTTGAGGTTTTGTCTTTGGGGGGGTTGATTTAAAGAAACGGTCCAAGTTNAATATGTATTTGTTAATAAAAGTACCCATCCTGGTTAATTTCTGAAATGGAAATGTCACCAGAGTTTCTCCACATTATTTACACTGATATTTTTAACTGTTGCTTTACATAGGCTTGAGATTTTTGGGTAAATATTATTTTAAATGACTGTAGGTTTGAGGTTTTGTCTTTGGGGGGGTTGATTTAAAGAAACGGTCCAAGTTGTTTGTTAGTTTGGGTTATTTGGTTTTTTTAAACCGTTTTTATGGTTTGTTACTTAAAAATGGGGGGAGGACTACAGGAAGGCAGAAGGGGCAAATCTGGAGACTTCCTGGGAGTTGTACTGCTATCTTAATTGAGGCTAGGATTTCATCTCAGAAAAGTGTTGCCTCTTCCATCCTCACAGATTCTTCTCTAGGTTATAAAAAAAGTTAGTCTCTTATTGGATGTGTAAGGTTTTTTTTTTTCTTCAAGTTTCTCTTTTTATGCTACTGAGGGAGGAGGGAGAAGAATTATTTTGGTTTCAGTGGCAATCCAATGATTTCAGGGCTGAGCAAGTGCATGGGTGTCAGTATTCTGCTCCTTGTCCAGTATTCCACAGGGAAGTATCCCTGGGATGCATTGTCCTCAGGAAAAAAGTGGTTTAAACCCAAGTCAGGCTTCTTTGGTACTTTTGTAAGTGATGCAGGAGGCTGATGTTGTGTCTGGCTGCACTGTCAGCAACCTTGGTCAGCTCAGATATGCCCCCACTCCAGGTTATCTGCATGCTCTGCCTCACTCCTTGTTCCATTTCCATCACACAGGATGGCAAAAATTAATGTCTTGGCACAACTGGACTGGTGAAGGATAAATAAAACAACACCAGCTGCCTGTGGAATTTTTAGTGGATTAATTAGGTTCATTTTTTTAGCTTAATTTTTTTTTGCTGTGAGTTTCTAGATTCAGCAACACCGGAGTCTAGAGTTGGCCCCTGCTTGGGTTTTAAAGTTGTTTGGATGATGCAGCCTCAGGCTTCCTTCTAAAATTCAGTGCAGAATTAGGAATACTTGATTTTGCAGGAGTAACTTTTTTTCTTTTGATTTGATATAAATACATGGATGGATTTCTAGGCCCAACAAACAGAGCTAAGAGACAAATGTCTAGGCAAGCTTCAGGAATTTCAATATATTTTAACAGCTGATGGATATGAACATTCAGCTGCTCATGAGTCATTTTGCATGACTTAGTGCAATAACTGCTTCTGACTCTTTGCTTCTGTGTGCAACTTTGCTAAACCACTCCTGCTGTGTCACCTCATGGGTTTGACTATTTCTTGTGCCTGTGTTGCATAGATAGCTCCTGTCTAATCTGCTGTCTGCCTTAACCCTCAGACACCAGCCATGCAATAGAGCACAAAGGAAAAATGCTCTGAGGAAAAAAAAACCCCCTCAGCTTCAGTTTCAAAATGGTATGACTTTTTGACCTCCCTAGGATTGCACATCTTGTCTTTCCCCCCAGATTTCTGTAGTGTGAAAGCTATTTTCTTCTGGGAGGGAATAAGGAAGGAGGGGAATGTTGGAATTAAGCAGAAAAAACCCCACCTACATCCTTCTCAAATGGCAAAACAAAAATAAAGGAGTTGCTATAATATAAAATCAGCTTTTAACTGAAATCATGTTTATCATACACTGCTTAAGTTACCAGAGCATCACTTATTGATGGCAAGTGATGAAAGTCAAGATGAGTCAGTGCAGATTTGATCATGAAATTGTGATTTCATTAATGGATGCAGAATTTTATTATTGATTTGCAGAATATGAACAAGAGGCAGGATGTCTGTGGATGTGAGGGATAACTCACTAGGCTTTCCTAGAATTTGCTTCTATTCAGTAGGTTTTGTAGAGTAGACTTTGGTGTTGGCTGTGGCTCTCTGAGCTTTGTACTTGGAGAACAAGAACAGAATCAATGGCAATTTCTTATTTGGGAATTGCAAAAAAATATTTTGGGAATTGTATAAAAATGCCAGTAGCTTGAAAAATAATATGCATGTTGTGACTTTTGAGCTATAAAATAACAGTCTCTAAAGCCTTGAATTGCAAAGCATAATATAAAAAAGGATTTGCCTAATGGGAACAAATCCAAAATAAATTCACACTCTGCCATGGATTGGACCAGAAGCAAATACTGAAGAGGGAGCTTATCACTGTTCTCCCTTCTAAAAGAAGAGAAAATTGAAGGACAACAGCCTTGATCCGACTGAGCAGAAGATTGAAGTGAAAGACAAGTTGGCTGTTCTCACTTCAGAAGGGTCTGAAAGCTGAAATTGCAGAATCAATTTGTCATCGTTGCTGTAACAATTAAATCGATGTGATAAAAAGGAGGAGGAGGATGGTGGCTCAGATAATCCACCCCCACGAAGTCTCTGTGTGCAGGTGGCAATGTCGGGGCTGCCATGGCTGCCTCTCCTCTGAGCTGACGGGCTCCTGCCCTCTCTCCATCTCCTCTGGGTTTCTCTCCCCAGCTCAGCAATCTGTGGGTGCATTTTAACTCCCTGGTTCCATAGGGTTTTGGGGTGTCCCTCAAACCTGGGGGTGTTTCCTCTGGCTCAGGCTGCCACACTGCTTGTGTTTTCAGGCTGTGAGAAGACATCTGCTGCCCACCAGCCCTCCTCTGTGCCCCAGTGAGCACTGCACTTGACTGCCATCCTATTTATATTAATTGAACACGCTGTATTCTGCATATGCTGCTGATTACCCTCATTTATTTTGCCTCCTAAAGACCCAAGGATTTCTGTTGCCTGCCCTCACTGCATTGTTTTACTCATTTGGCTCCAATTAGCCTCAGCTAATGAAAATACATTATACCGAGCCTCTTGTTACCAGTTGCTGCTTCTAATGACATAATTTGTGAGTTTTGAGCCTTTTCAAGTAGGGCCATCAGGAATTGCATTACAGTTTGCTTGGTGGGGTGGAGAAATATTAATTGCAGGCATCTGGGCCCCTTCCTCTAAAAGAAGGCTGGTGATTTTTACTTAACTAATAAATGTTGACATAATCAGGGAGCTATCAGCACCATATGTTGGCCTTTGGTGAGATGCAGATCTTCTCCCTGCCTGGCTGGGTGACTTGATGCTTCAGTGCTGTGTCTGGGGGTGTTTTCAGAGCATCACTCAGCACCAGCAGATTGCCCTGGGAGGAGGAGATGAAGCCTGGTTTTCAAGCCAGGTGGGCTGTTCCCCCAACCATCCAGGTGAGGTTATCTCTAACCATGAACAGACTCCAGAAGCTTCCTGTTCTACTCTCCTTATCTCAAGTGGTATTTGCCAAGCCCCTTTCTGTTGGCAGAGCTTTGCCCTGGGGGCTCTCAGGGTGGGGGTGGAGTGGAGGCAGATGGAGCAGTGAGCCCTTCTGCTCATGTGGGGTGCACTCAACTCCTCTCCCTGCCTCCCCCTTCTGGGGACTTCATGTGCAAACACGGGGCCCTGAGGATGCTGTTGAAGTTAATGAGATCTGAGGGTTGGCTCAGGAGGAGAGGTGTGCTCCTCCCCTTCACACATGGGTTGGTGTGACTCTTCTGCCATGCTGTGGAATTAATTCAGGAAACGTATCAAGGTTAAAGAAAAAAATAATAAATTTCATAATGTGACATGTACTGCCAAAAGACAACAATTAATACTTGATTGTGTGTAGCTCAAGCTGGGTTTTGATACAGGGCACTTCATTCCCATCCTCCCTCTTATCTCCTTTGTCACCCCTTGACTATTTCAGACAAGGAAGCTCCACAAGACCTCCCTCCATCTGTCTGTGTTCTTTGGAAGAGTTTCTTTGGCTTGGACTCCTTGGGTTCTTCTGAGAACTTCTGGTGGCCTTGTTAGAGTGGAGTGTGATGTGGGGGCAGCTGCATGGATGAGGCAGCCCCACCTCGAGGATGTTTTCCACTCTCAGACTCGGGAGTGTGTAGAAAAAGAGGCTGTTTAGCACATGAGTAGCTGTTAAAAAGGAAGGGTGGACTTAAGAGGGGAAAGGTTTGGGGAGGCATTAGAAGCTGTGGCATGATTTGAGGGACTGCCTGGCAGCATTGCACATAGACCTCTTTGTTTCAGGCAGCGGTTGGATGCCTGACAAGGACTGGGAGGATCAATTCTTCTCCATTCATCAATCTTTCCTTGGAATCAGTGCTGCCATGGGGAAGGATCAGTTTTCCAGCTGTGGGGTGTCCCATTTCCCCATTAATGGGATCAATCCCCCCCTCCCCAGCTCTGTGGGGTGGCCCCTGAGTCTGAAGCACAGGCTCATCCCTGCCCTGAGGAGCCTCCAGCTGGCACAGCTCCCAGGGGAGCGCTGGCTTGTGGTGGTGCTGCTGGAGCAAGAGCCTGGGCTGGGGAGGTGCCCTTACCTTCTTGTCACCACCCTTGGTTTCAGGTGTTTGCGTCTTTTTGCTGAAGTTTTGTGAAGGAGACAATTCTAATGCTTGGCTCTTGAGGCCACTGAAATCACTGTGGGTGTTCAGAAGAGCTAAGATGTGTTCCTTCTGTCTATATCCTTTTGGGGTTGCACCCACAAAAGCAGGAATTATTTGGGAAACCATTATCTTGTTGCACTCTAAAAGCACATAAAATGTGTTTTCTTGATTTGTTGGTTAATAATGTTCTTTATTTCTTGCCTGAAGGCAACATGGTAGTTGATATTCAAGAAGACAAGCTGTCTGGGAGGAATTTTTATTTCTTTATGAAATGGTGCCCCTCCAATGTCTCACTTCTGCATTAACTGCAGGTCCTTCTTCCACAGACATTAGTAATCCAGGGAAATGGAAGCCTAGAGAGTCCCTGCAGGGACAAACAACATTTTTCAGCAAAAGAGAAAGCTGGTTAGAGAACTGTCCTCACTCTAATCCCTTCCATGTGGCATGTTCTCAAAAAGAACTGCCAAAGAGTTGTGTGATATAAAAACACTTTTTTTTTTTAACCTGAAGAAGTGTAAACAGAAGCTTCAAAAAAAAGTCCTGTGATGCAACACAGCACTAAGCTATGGACTATGGTGACCATATTTGTGGGGTTTTCACCGGGCTGTGATTCTGTCCCTCGCCGCTCTGCAGGTTTTATTGAGTTGGTTGTGCAGTTTGGATTGTGTGAATATTCAACCAACACCCGTGTGCTCAGCGAGAGCTGAGGTTTGGGACCTGGGCAGTTGTGGCTTTACTTCTCCCAGAGGGCTTGTGTTGAAAGGCTGCTCAAGAGTGGTGTCCCTCCATCAGCAGGGCCCAGAAGAGGGGTGCAGGGTTGCTCTCCATGCAATCCAGCCTCCCTCCCCACCAGTGAGAGGGGACATCCTTGCCTGTCATGGCCCGTGGTGGGTCTGTACTTGGGTTCTGCCCCTTTATCTCATCAAGCAGCCACCTTCTCTCATTCTGGTTGGACATTTTAGTGTGTGCTGGAGGAAAATGCCCAGAGTGTGTCCCTGCATGCTGATTCTGTCTCTCTCTGGTGCTTGTCCCAAAGCACCTCTGGGCTCCTTGCTGGGATGGGTAAACCTGCATGTTCTGGAGGTTACAGGAAGGATGGATGCTGCTCATGGGCTGATGGTCTTGGGGTAGCAGGAAATGTCATTGTTTCTTGGGGTTATCCCCTGGCTGAGGTGGGATGGTGTCTCAGCAGGGTCCTGGCAGCCTGGTTTGAAGGAGAGGATGTGCTGGGGTGGACCTCAGGGGCTGGGGGTGCCTTGTTGCTCTGCTGGTGGATTTGTGGAGCAGTGAGTGGCTGGAACCATCTCAGGGAGGAAAAGGGGAAGGTGGTTGAGGTGCCACTGGAGGAGATTTGGCACGTGGAGGGGGCAGGGAGCCAGAAGGACTTGTTCTCCTCTGCTGGCAGTGCAACTCTGGAGATGTGGAGCGAGAAAAATCTAGTTGAAAAATGAATTTTTAGATGAGAAGTGTCACTAAAGTAAGAAAGCAGTTTGTGACTGCTGTCTAGTAAGAGATGACACAGGCATACACAAACACCTTGTGGGGCACCCAGAGCACCATGACCCAGTTTCTTCTTGATTCTCTTCCCTCTACTTTTTTTTTTAACTTTTTAAATGTGAGACATAGTGCAAGATGAAAACAGAAACCATTGAACAGTCTTCAGTTCATGTACACCATTCCTTTAAATAAATCCATCCTGTCACAGAGAGCAAGCTGAGTGGGGCAAGAGAAAAGGGGCCTGTGAGAGGACATGCTTATTGATCACATAATGAATAGTCTTGTGTTAATCTTGCTGAGGCAGAACCTAAAGACTTATGGCATTTGGCTTGAGGTAAAAGTGGGGTGTAAATTCATGCTTTGGTGAAGTGTTTGTAGCTGTGTTTTGATGTGCTGGCTAAAATACTAAATCCTGCATTGGTTTGCCTCCTCAGTTCCCACCACACACCTCAACAGCAGGAGGTTTTCCTTGGGGACTTGTGATTGTGCCCTTTGGACAGGAGGAGGACAATGAATATGGTAACTCTGATTGAATAAGGTGGCTGAAGTGAGAGGTTTCAAGAGCACCTGAATAAAGGCTTGTCCAGCAGGAGGAGCTGCCACTGCTGTGCCCCAAAACCCACACTGATGGCAGGCAAGACCTGATCTCTGTGCTGTGCCCACCATGGCAGCTGTGCTAGTTCTGGCTGCAGACCTGAGGCTGTGTCTTCTCTGCTCTCTGTTAAGGATGGTGGCAAAAAATTTCATCTATGTTAATGAGCCAAAGCCACCTCCGGTGTAACTGGAGGGAAGTGGAGGAACGTGGTGGAGTTTGTTTCTGGCCTTGACTGGAGTGGGGATGGAGTAATGTCACCCACAAGCTCCAGTGCAAATGTCCTGGGGTCATCTCCTTGGTCAGATGATGTGCTCCCCCTCCCTGTTTTCAGCTGAGGGTCACTCTGTCTGGGCCCACTTCACATTCTTCAGTGCAGGAATAAAAGAAGTTTGGAGGAGTTTATTTTTTCAGTGGTTTAGTGTCACTGTTCTTGCTGGATTGATAATCCTAATGGGTTATGTTTGGAAGGGTTCCAAATTCTAATTTTGGGAATTGAATTGTTTTAGTGATTAAACAAAGTAACTGAGGGCATCACCCTATTAAATAAGATATTTCATGCATGTGATTAATTGTAATCTCAATGTAAATCGTTTTGATTTAGAGATTAATGTTGATTCTTTGCTTCAAATTTACTCTCCATTTGTTTCCTTAATTAAAATTAAAGGTAGAAGACAGATAGCAGAAGAACCTCTTCAGGATGTTGATGTTCACTTTGTTAAATAGAACATTTTTCATTAGGAGGCTCAGAAGTAATAGGCTTGCTATAACTATATTAAGCCTCAGACAATAGTGGATAGATTGTATGGGTTTTCTATTGCTGGCTAAGCTTGTCATGCTTCAGATCACTTAAAAAATATTGGTAGCTGATCTTCTGGCTTGAATACAGTCCCTTTTAGAATTAAAAGGTAGCCTTTGAAAAATAGCTTCCTGCTTTTTAGAGAGGAAATTTCTCCATCATGCTGCTTGGAGAATGTGTATTTAAAATTATATCATGTTCCCAAGTCAAAATAAAAGAGCATGTGGGGGTAGAGGCAATGTCTCCTATTCCCCATCACTCACTTTCACACAGAGCTTCTATTCTTGGTCCAAATGGATCCCATAGCGTATCCAGTTTTATAAAGGGTTATCTTTTCATTAACTAAATCCACTGGAGAGCATTAATGCCCAGTGAGAAACAGGACAAGGGCAATATGAACACAATACCTGTACTCCCACTCTGATAAGCAAAGTGTTGGCTCTGTGCACGTGCAATACTTTATAATACACAAAGAAGCCACAGAGAGGATTTGTTGTGTTCATTCAGTGCAAACACAGAAAGGTAATGACATTAGAAGCTTTTTAGTGCGAGGACATTGGGCTTTTCATGAAAATGCATGTTACTGATAGAGCTGTGAAGTTGCTTTGTGCTAATTAGGTGTCATGATAAACATCATCTTAATTCATCTTAATAAGAATGCAGACTACTGCCACAGTGTTTGTAAGCTACAGCTTTAATAAAATGCCTTTTTTTTTTTTCCCCTGCTAAGAAAAGGTGAATTTACCAACTATGAAGAGGCTACAGTTGTCATTTCCAAAGCAGCAGTTTAAAATATAAAATTCTATCAAGTTGTGAATGGTTAAGGACTCAGTTCTGGTGCATTGGTGGCATTGCTCACGAAGTGAGAGTTCTTAAGCATGCTGAAAGCACAGACTGGTCTAGTGCAGTGGAAGTGTATTTCTCCTATGAAAACTGATTTAAGTTAGTGGAGGGAAATCCTCCATCATTTAAGTTTTCCTAAGAGTTTAATGTCTGTTTAAAAGTCAAGGAGGATTTTCAGGAATCCTCCCATACTGTTCCCTGGGCATGCAATAGAACATAACACATAACTGTGCATTGGATTAAAAGCAGCTTCTGCTGTCTCAAAATGCACCTTCCCACATGTCCTGTGTGACTGACTTGTTTTAGAGCCCCGTTTCTGCTTGTAGTTTACTTCCCAGCCCTGTTTGACGTTCTTTTCCCCGTTTTTCAGATGTTCCTGTGCTGTGTTTGAGGCAGGCAGGATTTGGGCTCTGCTCCTGAGTGCAGGACCAGGGCAGTTGTGCAAACACAGCTGGATTAGAGATGGCACTTAAATGTTTCCTCTCTGCTATTTGGTTTCCCAGAGAAGTCAGGGATAATGATAGGGGAACGCTGACCTAATTTAGGTGTTAGTGGAGCAAACCTACCACTTTGTAACTGCTGCAGAAAGAGGTGTGCTCTCCCTGATCCGTGCAGCATGCAATTTCCTAATTACCCTGTTTCAATGGAGCACTTCCCATGGAGATCAAGCAGGCACTGTAGACCTGCAGAGAAGTACCTGTCTGTTTAGCCTTTCAAAGGCCTTGTTAAGGGGGGAGGAAAGGAGGAGAGAGGGAGAAAACACGGGAAAAGACTTTTTTTTATCCTATTGTTGCAATTAATTTAGGAATGTAACTTCTGCAAAGCTACGCAGTTTATTAGCGATTGTACCTTGCCAAATGAGTAAATCGTGTTTTATCCAAGTGAGGTGCCTCCCTAAGAGCAGAGGCTGGTCTGCCAGTGGGAACCTGCCCCTCTGATCACATCAGGTGCCACATACCAGGAATCAGAGAGCTGGAGTAGTTCTGGCAGTGGTTTTGGGCTGGGGGATTCTCTGTCCCCATACAAGCTGTGGGTGGGCTTTCCTCAGCACCAGTCAGTGCTGTGTTTGCCTCCCTCCAGCCCCTCGGGTCTCTCTCTGTGCCCCTTTGGCTCCTAAGGGTGGTCCTGCCTGCTTTGGAGATCCCCCCCCTGAAGGTTCTGACATCTTCCATGGGAATGTTGTCCATCTCCTACAGCTGGTGTGCAGCCCTTGGTCTGCTGCCCCATCAGGTACCCCATGAGGATGAGGACTTTCCCCCTTTGGGTGAAATCTGTGGCAAGAGGGAGTAAATGCACCATCCCCTTGTATTTAGGAAGGTCTTGCTTTCCTTGGTTTCCTCTTGTTGTATTCCAGCCAAGTTGTTCTTGATGCATTTTGTCTCTTTCTAGTTAGCTTTGTGTCTCTAATGTACTTTGATTAATGTTCGTTCTTTTGTATTCCTCAGTCACGTAAACTTGTTTTTGGCATATGATTTATGTGTCTTTCTGTTTTCAAGTGCTTCTTTCTGGCACAGCCACGATGGTCTTGCTGTGCATTCTGTTCCTCTGTATCAGAAGAAAAGCTGTTTTGCTTAAAATAATTATGCGTATATATACACATGCCTTTTTTTATTGCTTTAATTCAAAGTGTTATTTATTGCTCCCATATGTCAAGTTCTGAATTGGTGCTCTCCTCCTCCTCTGTCAGTGAGGACTGGAACTGAAACAACTCCCCTCTATTTTCTATGCTTTCTTTTTGTAGCAGGGCTGGGAGGTGTTATCCAAATGAAAGGTGATCCCACTGAGTTCCAGTTGATCAGTGTGACTCTGTGCTGCTTTACACACACACCTGGGTGAAGTCCTCTGCCCTGGGCATCAGGAATCAGGGGCTTTTTTTCCTGCTTTTTGTTCTAATCACAGTAAAATTCCTATAATTGCATCACCCTTGGGGTTTTTTTTAAGCTTTTTTTTGTCTTTTTATCTCAGTTTCATATTTAATTACTCTTAAAACTTGTGAAGTTGTGCTTCGTTCCTACAGAGTAAGTTATGCTCAGCTGTACAGAGTTTCCCCAAGAAAATCTCTCCTGGTACTGGTTCAAGTATTAGAGCTTCTAATTCCCCCCCTTCCTTTTTCCTGCTTGTAGGGTGACTAGACAGACATCTCAGCAAGTTTCCCCAAGTGTCACACTGCTGCTGCTTCTGATAGACTCTATTATGGTTCCTTATCACTTCCCCAGATTTCAGCCCTCTGGGCCAGATCATGGCGTTCTTAGAACGGGAGAATTTTATTATCTGGCTGGAAATCTTCCCCCTTCCTCCTTGATAGGCAAGCTGAGAGCTTCCCACCCTGCTCTTTTCCTCTCTGCTCAGGGACACCCCTCTGTGGGATAACATCCCCCCAGTGAAAGGAGCCAAGGATGTCCTGCTGGTGCCATCTGGTCCCCACGCAGCCCCCAGGGGTGGACAGGGCACTGGTGCCCTCCAGCTCCTCTGCTCTGACCCGTTGCTCTGCTTGGAAACAAGTGGGGAGGGGGGAAAAAATAATAAAAAAACTTGTTTTAATTATGGTTTCAGAGTGTGGTGTTGAAATTGAAATTTAATGTTGGCATGATGGAATTAGAAGAAGGTTATCAAGCAGGATGTTAAGTTGTAAAGGGAACTAAACTCTTTTGAACTGCCTTAATCATGGCTTATTGTGACCCAAAGCCCCTCCCTGATGCTGCTTTTCTTGCATGGGAGGGAAAACACTTTAGCAGACCCTTTCAATCAATTAAGCACAGTACATGGTTTTTGTACATGTGCATACATGGGTTTTGTACATATTTATTTCACTGCTTATTAAGCTGAAATCCATCATCATAACTTTTCAATGACTTGTGATTTAACCTTATGCTCTATGTAAATATTCAGTTCTTCATACAGGAGTCAGAAGCAAGCCTAGTGAACCTAATCCTAATGCAGAATGTAATACAAAATGTATGCAGGAGATAATTGGTGGATGACCTTTGAGTTGTGGCAGTAACTCGGTATTCCCACTTCAGAATTATTCCTATGCCTTCCACCTCTTTGAGCTTGTTGTTTTGAATAATGACATCTCAGTGGGCAAAGGCAGGTTTGAAAGACAGAGAATGTTCAGGAGGTGAGTTAAACCCTCCCAGACCCTCCTCTGCCTGGGGTGGAGATGTGTCAGTGAATAGCCTGGGCTACAGAGAGGTTGCCCAGGCTGGCATTTGGGAGTGGGCACACCGTAGGGCACTGAGCATTTTGGGACTTTTAAATAGCTATGATGAGAAGAGCTGAAGGTGCTGATGATGTTTCAAGGGTTGCCAAGTGCTGCCAAACCCCCAGGATTTTCAGGGCTGTCAGAGGAGAGTGGCAGTGACAAGGAGTCACATCGCCAGTCTGGAGGCTCCTGCCACAGGCATGATGTGTGGATCAGGGACGGGGATGTCTGTCGTGGGAGCTGAGGGACCAAAGCACCATCTGGAGGTGGCTCTCAGCAACCAAAACTTGAGGCTTTAGCATATTGTGGGAGCCCTCCTTCCCAGGAGCCACCTTCTGCCAGCTGCTTTGTCATGCGGTTGGACTTGTGTAGCAGGGCTGGAGAGGGCACAGCCCGTCCAGGACTCTATGTGAGGGGTCAAGGCTTGGTTTATGATGCCTGCAGAACGAGAGGAACCACCTCACCTCCTTGGTTTGCTTGGCATCATCAGATGGGGCCCTTGTGGTGAGAAATGGCAATTCATGGGCCAATTTAATGTGTAAATGCTGGATGGAAAGCGTGTGTCTAAGGGAAGGCTGTTTTCCACATCCCTGGTTTTGTAGCAGTGGTAAACAGGGAAGTCCTGTCAGCACCAGCACCCTCTGAAGCCCAACCTGCCTGTCCCCTTGGGCAGGCTGCCCGCCCTCTGTTGAAGGGCACAGGTGCTGCTTAAGAATAGAATATTTTTGGTTAGGAGAGACCAAGAGTGTTTGTCTGGTGCAAGTGCAGCACGTGTTGCTGTGCTGGCTGCAGTCCCTGTGCCTGCACAAATGCAACTCCAGCTGACCAGCTCTAATGAGATGAGACCTCTGTGTAAAAGCAACATAAGGTCAGGAAAAGGTGCATCTCCTGGGCAATTAGTGTATTCAAATGAACCGAGGTTTGCATGCCTTCTGTAGCTGAGGAAAAATACTTGGACACTGCAGCTTGAGGAGTTGGAGCTTAATTGTTCATTCCTACCTCAAAATATCTTATTGGGAAGAGTATTTCTGAACTGCTGGTGTTTTGCTTTAGGACGGTGACTCTTGCAAACATTCCAGAAACAAAAGCCTGAGCACCAAATGCTATCAGAACACACATGACAATTAATTCTGAGATTAAAATGTGAGTGAACTAATTGAAAACACCTCAAATTTTCAAGCTGGCCTGTATGCTAACACTAGTTATTTTGTTAGGGTGAGTGGTAAAAGCATGTGTGTGTTTTCAGTACATTACATTTAGTGCCACTGTCTCACCATCAGTCTTGTCCTATCCTTATCTTTGAATTCCTATGTGTGTAAAAGGAACTTAATTGCTAAAGGGACAACTTGAAATTCATTTTGTGGTGGGCAGAGTGGCCCAGAAACCTTCCTGAAAATACTTCTCATATTTATGTTGATCGCTTCTGAACACTGCAAATGCCCATTCTCATCCCATAGGCAGCCAAGAATTGAGGCCAAGTGCCAGCAGGGGTGTTTGATGCTACAGGCAATCCCAGAAATGCACAGTGGGAAAGGGGTCTTAACTTACACTACTTGAAATCCTCTAGAGATGAGAGCTGTTTGGTTTTACTTGTGAAGCATTGCTTGCTAGAGGAAGCAGGGATTATTTTTTTCCATGCAAGTAATTGGGGGAAGGGTTTCTCCTGGCATTGTTCTAGTGTCTGACTGGGGGTAACACAGATGAAATTCTGGGATCTATTAGAGATGTTCCTGGTGCTGCTGCTGTGGTGTGCTTTCTCAATGTGTGTTTGGAATGCTCTTTGGAGAAACAAGGTGGATGAGACTTGAAGGATTGAGGATGTTTTTTTTTTTTCCTTGATATTTCTTCCTTTTTGAGAAGAGAATCAAATTTTTGCAGTTGCTCTCCTGCCTCAT
This sequence comes from Formicarius rufipectus, assembly GCA_013399695.1. Lineage (NCBI taxonomy): Eukaryota > Metazoa > Chordata > Aves > Passeriformes > Formicariidae > Formicarius > Formicarius rufipectus. The sequence goes on along the minus strand of VXAU01000067.1, from coordinate 270,207 downwards.
AGGGAGTTTAAAGAGCAAGCAGGAATACCTGAGCTGGCTTGTGTTGCCTTTCAGGTGTCCATTTCCTTCACCTCTTAGTTTCCATCTGATATTAGCATGTCATGCCTTCTCTATGGACATCCAAAACATCTTGGGGAAAGCACAGATGATGATATCTTCAATGTTATGGAGAAGAGAAGCAGTACTGGACTTAAAACCTCAGACCTGCAAAGCTATTTCCAGGTGAAATGTTTGCTGAGCCCCAAAACCGGTGTAGCAAATTGGGCCAAAGGTTGGTGTGTTTGTGGTTCTGTGAGAAGATTCATCACACAAACCAACATTCCTCTGGAGTTTTTATGATGGTTTACATTGAGGAAAGAGCTGCAGCAGCTCTGCACTGCTGGCTGCCTCCCTGCCTTGTTGGGAGCCCCCAGCACCCCTTCCTGCAGCAATCCCAGAGACCATGTGCTGTAAGGAAAGGTCTGGAGCTGTTTGTAACTCTAAGAGGTGGCCTTCACAGCATGGTTTTTAACCCCAGGTGTTGTTCTGTGTAGGTAAAAAGGTATTTGCTTTCTGTGTCCAAGGAAAAAGAAATGGGGAAGGTCACATGGCACACTTTTCCATGATTTCTGTAGCACTTTATTCAAATAAATCATATCTGTCTAGCCTGAAACCCATTTTACTTTCCCTGCTGTTTGGGATTTTTAAAGTTGTGTTCCACATACTTGTGAGATATTTTTCTCATCAGGAGCCCTAACAGATATGGAAGTGTGTGATAGATGTAAAATTGGCCATGTGGTGTTGAAATATGAATTTTGTGTGCCACTTCCCCTTGAAGTTTGAACACAGATGCTACAGAGAGGTATTTGGCCTTGTGATTCATTTTCCAGTAGAGTGTTAGCAGGTTATTACTGTCTCAAAATTAACAAAGTTGCCATAATACATGCGATTCCCATAAAAGCACAGTAACTACCCACAGATGAACAGCAGGGCAGAAATAAATGTAAAAACCTCCACACTACAAAGAGTTTTATGGAAAGTGGTCTTTTCCAACTTAAATGAATCTATGATACTTTTTTTCATTCTTAGGCCAATTCTTTGGTAACAGACACGTGTGTAGAGGATGAACCTTAAGAAGGCAGGGAAAGGTGAAAGCCCACTGCTGGGAATGGTTTAGAAGGGTCTTTTATTCAAGACAGCATTTATTATGTATTTTGGAGAGTAGCTGGCACTACACTGGGTGTGTGTGGGAGGGAGTCTGGGTTATTTGACAGAAGAAAATGCAGAACCGGATGGCAGAGGTGAGCAGATGTGATTCTGAACTCATGTCTGGTGGTTGTCTCATAACCCAGACATTCAAGTTATGACTTGTGCCCTCCCTGCTCCCCTGCCCCCTTAGGAAAGTACTCTGGAGCAATGTGAAAGCTTTGACCACTTGTCCAGGATTGGTTTTCCAGTGGTGGTTGAGACTGGTTAACACAGAAAACACAGAATCACAAAATATCCTGAGTTGGAAGGGACCCACAAGGATCATCAAGTCCAGTTCCTATCCCTGCACAGAACCACCCCCATATGGACCGGAGCATTGCCCCAGGGAATTCATTGACACCACCCTCTGCTGATAGAACAGATACTTAATCTGGCTATTTGGAAGCAGGAAAAAAGCTCTTTTTAAGTTGCTTACATATTTGTCTGTTTTTCTGAGATGATTTGGTACCCACAGTTCTCTCCCCAAAATGTGTGGGGGCCACTTCCCTTGCCAAAAGGAAGAATAGCTTGTCATCATATCTGTTGCTGTTCATGGCATCTCTTAACTAGTAAGATGTGTGGCTGCAAAGTTTAAGGTTACTGCTATAAAAATGCCATCCTTTATATAAAAAAAAGTGAAACATTGCTATATGATAATGAAGCACTTTGATTAAAAGCATCCAACAGCCCGTGATGTATGGGAGTCAGCTGGAAGACCACTGCAGTGTAATTAATTATTAGCTGTTCTCTATAAGGTCTGGTTGCTCTTTGCAGAATTGATTTTGAATGGTGACAAAGAGTCAGGCTCCTGTTGGGGAATACTGCACCATTAATATGTGGGTGTTGGCAGGAGCAGGTGCTGTGAGGTGGGTGATGGAGCACAAAGCACCTTTTGAAGGCAGGCGAGTGGTGGAGCCCGTGGCGGTGCTGCTGCTGGGCTGGTTGGAAGCCAAAACACAGCTCACATTTGGTGTGGATGTGTGTCTGTGCCTTGAAAAATGACGTTGGTGTGCAGGGGGGACTCCTTGTGAGGCTGAGCCTGCAAGGGGCTGTCAGCTTTACCTGGTGGGCTGGGCACAGGCTCTGCCACGAGGTGACCAAGGAGCATTTGCTGAGTGTTGTGGACTGGTTTCCATGCCCATCCGCTCTGTGGTTAAGATGAGGAGTTAACAGAATTTATCCCCTCTTAGGAGAACTATATAGGCTTTCAGAAGGGGAATGGTGCTTATACTCTGGGAGAGACTTTTTAAAAGCTAATCATCTGAGAAGTTAATACTGCAAAGGGCTTTGAAAATGCTTGGGTTTCATTTGATGTAATTTAACTAAGTGGACTAATAAGAATCCCTCCCTTCTCACCTCTACAATATAAAAATCTTTGTTTCTAGTGAATGTTGCTCTCTGTAAAGAGTAAAATATTTTAGGCTCTCAGTAAACCTGGAAGCATCAGAAAGAAAATGAATACGTTTTTTGCCTAGATAAAAAGCCTCCTGAGAAGTTAAAGCAGACAACGCCATGGATGGGGTGTTGCCATCCCTGTCTTACTGTGGCTGTTTGGCTAATTGGGCTGCCTGAGCTGTCACCAGCTGATGTGGGTGAGCTGCTTAAGGAGCCTTGTCCTCCTCCTTTTCCCAGTGTTTCACTTGTATTTCCACCCCAAGGGCACCTACAGATAACAGATGGGTATTCATACAACCACAAGTGGGAGGAGAAAAGGTAATTTGGAAGGTTCTTCTACTAGAATATAGGAATCTTTTGCAAAAGCATCTGTTTGCAGAGAGGAAAACCAAGTGAATAGGATGAGAGATCAGAAACTCTTGGAATAAACAGCCTGAGATGTTTCTGGGATTTTGTTTCAAATGCAGATGGGGAACTTCACTTGCTATTTTTATTATTTCAGTGGGAATTCATTGGAAGCTTTTAGATGACTTTCAGGTGTACTTCTCTGAATATCACTCAAAGAAACAAATGTAATGTTATAAATGCACGTACCCTGCTGCTGAATTCCATTAAAAGTAAAAAGAAAATACCCCAAAGCAACAAAACACAACTCCAACCCTAAAAAACAGTAATAATTTGAAAGGCAAACAGAAACCCTTTAGGAACTGGGTTGGCTCCTGGGAAACATGTGACAATCCATGTGAAGTGCATGGATATCTTGCGAAGAAAGAGGTTGAATTTTGAAATGCTGAGACTCCATGTCCCAACACTGTAGCCTTAGTTGAATTCTACAAACTGCTCTTCTGTTATGCTCTGGTCTCCATAAAAACACAGAATGGTGCAATTAGGCTTAAATCCTGTTAGTTTTGGATGAGGAACTTCCTATTAGAACATGACTCTTGAGGAGCTGTGATAACTGGAGTGACAAAGTCGTAGGTGTTCCTTACCCAGGCAGTGCTTTGCACAAACAGAGAGCAGTGTGTGGCAGCCAGGGCTGAGACCCTTTCCCTTTTCCTGGAAAACATCTCTTTGGGGCAGCTGCAAGGAAGAGAGTCTGGGGAAGGAGGAAAGCAAATTTGGCTGGGATTGGGTTTTATTAAATATGTGAAGGGATGAAAGACCAAGCACGGACTACTCGAGAGGCTGCCCCGGCAGTGTGAGCACCAGGGGGAGTTGTCAGGGCTGTGTTTTCAGGATCTGGATGTGCTCAGGGAGTTCCTGGTCCTTGAGATGAACCTAGAAGCCTTTGTGAATTTGGAAGCAGTCCCTGAAGGCCAAAACTTGGGGAGCGGTGATGTTGGGAGGTGAGGGTTTCTTTCCCTTCCTCTGGACAGGAAGGGGATCCAGTCTTGGAGGGGGGTCTCTTCCTTGTTATTCAGCTGGGAGATAAACAGAATCCAGCCATGCTATTACACAAAGTCTTTCCTTCCTGAAATGTAGTTTTCTTTTTAGTGCAGTCTTACTGTGTAGCTTATTTCATATATGAAAGTAGTAGTTTGGAAATTACATTTGTGGCTAACTTTTGCTTATAGGTAATGAAGAGAAATATCTCATAATTATTATGGTCCCCTAGTAAATTCACTATTATTACCTAGTTATTTTGGCCATATGAATTACACCATATTTAAGGTCCCAGTTCAATAAAAGTACATCTGGTTCCTGTGCTGCAAAAACCTATTAAAGACTGAGGAAACCATGCAAATAGATTTATATGGTCTTTTGTTGGATTTTAGAGTTTAATTGGCCTTTCTATTGAGGGGTAGCCATGACAAACTTCAAAATCTGGGAGTAGCTACTATAAGAGTAGTCCTTTAGTTACTATAGAGTTAATGTCTGCCATTCTTCTGCTAGTACCAGTTTGAAAGGTCTCCCATGTTGGAGTCTCCTCTATTTCCTTTGGGAAAATATTCTACATCCTCTTACATCTCAATGTCAGGAAGTCTTTGACCACAGTTTATGTAACTCCATATGTTTCATATGGATTTCCCCCTTGGCATGTGCAAAATACACCATAAGGGCTTCATCAGGGATAAAAAAAAACCCAAAAACTAAACTTGAACATGAGTGATAGGAGGAATACTTTCTGTGTAGTCTATAAGGTTGGCTTATTAAAAGAAGCTGAAAATGGGTTGAAGAGATGTTTTTTGGGGAGGGATTCTGCAGCTGGGATGAGCAGTGATTCTGCTCCTGGAAACAAGTTTACCTGGAGCAATGGAACAGCTGGAATGCTTTTGCTTGCTCTCCACAGCCAAGCACACTGCAGTGCTGCCACAGTTCTCTGATGTCCTTGCACTTCAACCCCCACTTGCAAAGCTTAATTCCCCTCATTTTATTTTAATTTACATGTTCCCCCACATTCAGAGCTTTAAGTACTTAGCATGTCTACATCGGCTCTGCGTATTTACAGCGGATTTAAGGCTTGTTCCTAGTTTAGGTCAAGCCATTGAGTGCCTGTCCCCTCCCAGAAGTGTGTAGGCTTGTTTGAACTCCTGCCAAAGCCTGTGGAAGTGTGTGTGGTCTTTTGTCTGATGTGAAATCCATGCTAGAGCCCAGAACCAGCACTTGTGTGTTGTAAAGGGGAGAAGACTGATGCTTCTTGGTCGCTAATGTGCTGCTGGAAGTTACTTTTTCAAGTTGCTGCAACTATTTGCCTCGGTTCTTTTCCCTTCTTTCCTCCCAAGTAAATCTTTAATGAGGATCTGACTAATTTAGTGTATCTCTGTTTCTAAAGTGGAAGGGCAAAAGTTTTCCTTTACTTATTAAGATATTTGTCTAAGATGGTTCTGGATCATTTTCTTGTTGGTAGGATGAAGACTTTTTTTAGCTTCAGGCTCTCTCTCAGCTGTTATTAAAGTGTGAAATGATAAATTTATCCGAAAAGATGTTTGACACTTAATCACATGACATACCAAGATAACAATTTTTGCTAACCAGTTTTAAAGAGTGCAAGTTGAAACTTTTGATAAGATTCTTTGTCCTTCTGCTAGATAAAAAAATAAAACTTGGGAGGAAACTTTCTCCATCAGCACATGCAGAAAGCAAAATAATAATGCCTGAATACTACCTGGCACAACAGAGCTGAGTGCTTGTGCTGATGGGGACAAAATAGCAATGTCCATGGGATTCACTGGTTCTCTTTGGGACTGTTGGTTTCCTTGGGGCTGCCTTCCAGGAGCAAGGACCCTCAGGAAGATTGGGGGGAAAAAAAACCCCCACATCTTTCTTCCTCTGAAGACAAATCCGACTTTGTGCCTCTGACTTTTGGTTGTGCCAGTGCCCATGGTGTGCACAGAAGGGTATGGTGGGTTTTTCACTGGGTAGCCTGAAAACACAGTGATCTGAAGGGGTTTTTTTTGGGGGGTGGGGGGAGGCAGTGCCTGGGAGTACAAACCTCTGCTCCTGGGAGAGGAGGGCACGTTGCCCCTTGGAGCTGCTGGGAGAGGGACTTGGAAGAAAACCTGAGGAGAAGGTTTTGGAGGAAATACAACCTTCCAGGAAGGACAGATGAGAGGGCTCCAGGCTGGGTGTGAGAGAGGGAACTCGGGACAGGAGAAGCAGCTCTGGGAATGGTGCCACCACGAGTAGCTCCTCACCCAACTCATGCTCCAGATCCTGGTGCTCCTGGTGCAACATCCAGGGTGTGCCAGGGGAAGGGAAGGAAAGGGGCAACATCCAGGGTGTGCCAGGGGAAGGGAAGGAAAGGGGCAACATCCAGGGTGTGCCAGGGGAGGGGAAGGAAAGGGGCAGCATCCAAGGTGTGCCATGCTGCTGCTGTCAGTGCCCACCACGAGCTGCCTTTCAGGGCAGCACACATACCTGGCCCCACTCTAGGGGAGTGCAGTGGTGGTGATGATGGGAAGTGACAGTATTGGGTGGAACTGACTGCACCAAAAAAACCTCTAAACCCATTCAAGCATGTTTGGCTAAAATGTAAATGTCTTGCAAAACCATTGACCCATTTCCTGCCCTCCAGCTCCCCAAATATGTCTGGAATGAAATGTTTTTTTTGGGGGGGCAGGAGTTGGAGGGTTTTTGCAAATTGAGCTCCTGATTTGGGTGAAAGAAAAGGGTGATAAAAATAAGTAGAATGAAATTCCCCATTAAAATCAGCATGTAAAAATTCTTTAATAGTGTTGTCATTGTCTTTGCATTCAGAATGACAACTTTGAAGCATCCTGCTCTAGCTGAAGTCTGAGCCCTTGCAGTCACCTGTTTCAGGTTTGCTTGCTTGGGTTGTGGTGTGGTGGGGTTTTTTTTAACTTTGTGCAAAATGTACAGTTATGCTTGACAGAATAAACCAAAAAATGATCCTTAGGAAGGCAATATGCTTGGGGTCATAACATCTGTCTTGGATGTAAATTGGGCTATCTGCTGGCATTTCTTGTGTGCTGTGTTTGCACGTTTGTTTGCTATTGTCAGATGAGCTGCCTTTATAAAAGGGACATGATCTACTAACTATTTCCACACACACATCTGTCTTGTGTGGAAATCTCCTGGCACAGGAAAACGTGTCATGGTTCGTAAGGATACAGGTTCAGCAACTGCTGCTCTTGAGAGCTGCAAAAGCAGCTCTACCAAGCAAGGTTTGCTCAGCTTTGCAGCTGTCTGGGTGTCACACACCAGGCTGTAGCTGCAGTCTTCTTCCTTCTGGGAGGATGTTTAAATTAGGATCCTCAAAAATTGAAGCAGATTGATGGTTTAGAATGAAATAAATCCTGAGCAGATGTAACCCTGCAGAAGTATGTTCAGCAGCTCTGGGTCTGGAGACCAGGAGCTACAAGAGACTCTTACATTTCTCTTTTTCCTTTGAGTAGGTTCCTAGCTCTGTGTATTCTTTCAGACTTGAATTACAGAGAAATTAAAAAGCAAACAAACTGTGTTTTCAGTTGAGCTCAGGATTTCAAGTAGGTCAGCCTTGTTCTTCCTGACCATTGGGGTTTGACAACAGTAGGGAAGTTGAAGTGTAGAACCTGAGATCAATGTTAGATGATTTCTTCAGGTGATATTTTTGTCCCTGCAACCCTGGGCATCATTTCATGTGTAGATATGGACATTCACTGGGCAAGAAATCCACTGTGTTGGAGAATAACAATGAGGGGAGCAGATTGGAAGGAAACAGGAGGTTCTCTCTGCCATTGAGAGGGAAGGCAGCAGAAGCTCCAGCAGCACATCTGGTGGTGGGCTGTGGAGAAACACTGCAAAGACCAGGACAGCAGGTCCTCCCTCAGCTTTGTGAATCCAGAGCTGCCTGCCAAGGGTGCTGCTGCCTGAGAGTGCCAGCATCTAAATCCATCCTTGCAACTTCCTTCATGTTCCAAACTACACAGTTGTTTGCTGAGATGTTGCTTTGTCACACTTTTTAATTCTTACTGTTCTCTCCAGAAAGGATTGTAGCTGTGATTTTTTTCAGAATCATGAAGATAAAGCAAGTGCACTTTTCCCCCGAGTGAGTTTTTTTTCCCCTTGGAAAAGGTGTTGTGTTTTTCCCCCCCCGCCCCCCCACCTCCCCTTTCTTGTGATCATGTTCTAGCAAGCTCCTTGGATTCTCCTTATTTCTTGGTGGATTCTGCTAAAGAGATATTTAAACCAAATTGTGGGTTTTTTTGGTGGGTTACAGGCAAAGTTCATGTCAAGTTTGTACAATTTCATTGGGCTCAGTGGAGATGCCCTTTATTTCTGAACCAGGCACACCAAGAGTGACCTGTGACTGTCTTAAAAAGTGGGGCAGTGAAGCAAAATTCTGGATCTCTAGGACTGC
>VXAU01000067.1:190939-261764 GCA_013399695.1 Formicarius rufipectus | reverse complement strand
TAAGCACAGGCATCTCATTAATGTGCATGGACAGATTCCTTAAGTGGTTCTGGTAGTAAAAAATGAGGTTTTTCTTTTATATTAACACTCAGAGGTACAGAGGGCTGGTAAAGGATCATTTGAACACAAGCTTTCCTGGGAAGAGAGTTCAGCTTGGCTTCCAAATTCAGAACTCTCCTGTAAGTCTCCCAGGGAGCAATTCCACTTTCTTAGGAGAAGTCACATCTGCAGTCTCTACTCTGGACTTCATTAAATCTTTGGACAGCATTAAATCTTTGTGTGCCCATGTGGTTCTGTTTTTTTTTTTTTTTTCCCCCTGTGTGGGTGAGGTGTGTTTTTATCTGTTTATTTGGTTTTTGGTTTTTTGTTGGTGCATTTTAAATTCAAGTTTAGCGTTGTCATAATAGTGTGTGAACGGTGTGGGTTTTATTTTCCCCTCTTACATTGTTCCTACCCAAATGATATCCCAGTTTTGGAAACACTTTCTGAATTGAAATTTGGCACAAATAACTTGAGCCAGAGTATATTTGGAAAAAAAAAAATCACGGTAAGACCTGCTCATATTTTTAAGGAGTGGTTCTAGTGCTCTGGGGAGTACTCATTGTCACTGACTCATAGTGCATGAGATGTATGGACTAAAAATGTGACATTTTAGGTGAGTGGATTGTTTAGAAGTTGTTTGTATTTAGTGGTGTTTTTATCCTGCGTGATTGTGTGAAGTCTTTAATAAGGGAGGTCATATTGGTGCAGATGTGCTAGTGGTGCATGTGAGGATTAACACACTTTACAGGTGATGTTAATGGGTGTTTGTGGCACGGGACTGGAATTCCTGGGACTAACCATGTAGGATGAGTTAGGTTCTATTTATGACTACCCGCGCAGCTCTTGAGTTAGCCTTCTGTGTCCACTTATGTGACAAAAAACCCAGATGTGACAGGTAATGGTGACATTTGGAGCATATTGGTAAAATGCCATTTTTTCTTTCTTTAATTGAAAAGTTATAGAACCATTAAAATGTGTATTTCTTTTTTAACTGGGGAGAAAACAGCATGAAACACAATTTTTTTTCATTTGGCTTTTTCACTGTTTCAGGTTAGGTCAGGTGCTGTATATTCTGCATTAAGTGTCCCAGGCTTTTGAAATATGCCCAAGTCCCTTGCACTGCCTGGCCAAGGCAGGTCCTCTGTTGGATGTAGAGTTCCAGAGGTTTTCATGGATGCTTCCAGAGGTTTGGAGCAACCTGCACAGACTTACCTGCACCTATTTTTTTAGTTCCTAGCCCTAATTTCTTGTCATAGCTTCTAACAGTTACTAAAATGCTGCCAAACAGGAAATTCTGGTGCCTTAATCTCCAGTCTTGTATGCTGGTGGCTTGGAAGCAAAGTCAGATAATGATATATTGATTTCTGTGTCAGGCTATCTATTCACATGTAGTGTATTTCCTATTAAAAACCCCAAATATACAATATCTAATTATGTGATACATTTTGGAAGGAAGATTAAAAATATTTAAAAAAATCAATGGAATTTAGCTTTGTATATTTTTAAATGTGGATTGAGTGCAGCTGGCTCTGGCTGTGGTTTTTTGGCTTGCTATCACCCTGTAGAATAGCACTGTCTTAAAGCTGAGTAAATATCTAACAACCAAGAGGTAAAAACTCCTGTATTTAATATTGTACTCACAATGGCTTAGGGAAGGTTACAAACCCTCATATCTGGTTAGTGGTCCCAATGGTTTTCTAGCAAGTTATTTAACTATCCATTTATTCTCTTAATTTGTTGTGGTTAATGAGAGCTGAAATGCAGGCACAGGATTCAGGTTCCCAGAAAAACAGCCATAAATTATGACCAGGTTTAAAGAGCCTGACACATCAAGAGATGATCCTGGTAACCACCAGGAGTTTGGTGTCTGCAGCACAGACATTTATGGGAATCCAGTTCTGCCCTGCAGGACAGAGCTCTCTTTTAGTCTTCATTGTTGCTCTGCCAGCTCAGTCACCTTGTCTCAAAGGCAGGGACAGATTTCAAACTGGGCATTGAAAGGAACATATGAAGTGCAACTCAGAATGCAGTGGGTGTTTGCAAAGGGGGAGGATAATTCTGTATGGCATTACTGTCTGACATAGGTTACAGAATTGCAGGCATGTCTATGTGGTTTTTTTTTGGGGAAAAAAAAAAATCCTTGATATAATCTTTTAGCCTAGATCAAAGCTAGTTCACAGATATTTGGTATTATGGAATGTATTTCCTAAATCTTAATATAATTCTGTCCACTATTTGCCAGGTTTTAAGGTCCAGGTGGCTCGGTCTTGTATTTATGCTGAAGGAAAGGGCACTAATCTATCTTAATATTCTGGTAGTAATCATCAAAAATGTTTTATGGTCTTGGGACTGGTTCCTCTGAGAGCTTAGATGTGCTAATAGGTGTTTGTCAAACTGAGGTCCTCGTGGACTTGGATCCTCAAAAAGGTGGTTGATTCAGTGTTTATGTTTCAAGGCATACAGGGATGCAGAGGTTTATATAAGATTATGGTATAGAACTATGAGCCATTTGATTAAATGAGTGCTGAAGTGTTCAGGTCCTTCAAGTCCAGCTTAATCTGGGTATATGAAAACAAGCGTTCTTAATGTACATTATTACAGGTTTGGAATTGTAACCAAATATAACTGTGTTCGTAGCAGTTGTGGGAGAAAATGGAAAGGGAAAATTAAACAGGAAGAAATTTACTGCTGTTTCAATCATGCTGAGTTATTGTAGTCATGTAAGAACACTTTGAAAAGCATGAAGTAATATTATAGGAACTTGGCATTCTAACTATCTGGCAAGCAGAATGGTGCAGTATTATGTAAGTTAATATTTCTTGACACATGCTGACATTTCACTTAAAGCTTTGAAATTATTTTAGACTTCAATGGAGAATGCACATTTACTTTTTTCTGCATTCCTGGTAACCTTTTCAAGTTGTTTGGTGTTGAGCTTATTTGATTGTGATCTGCCCTATAGATTTGTAATTTACAAATGTTAGGTTTTACTTAGCCACTTGTTGATTCTGTGTGTAGAGGTTGGGTGGGAAGTTTTGTGTCACTCATGATTACTTTTCACCTCTTCCCCCTCAGGGTGATGAACTCTTTTATACCAGAGGACACCTTGTGTGAGCTGTGCAGTCCCCTCTTCTTTGTGCTCAGTTTTTCTATATTCCCCATACCAAAGGGCACAAGCTGAGGGGGTGTCTGGACCTCCCAACTTGCACCTCTCCCTCTCCTGCCATTCCATTCATTCTGCCTGTCCTGCTTCTCAGAGTTTGAAAGAGGTAATGCCCTTAATGCCAAGGGAAATGCCTTCCAAAATGAGCCACTTAAGAACATCCAGAGATGGATCTGGGAGCACCACCCTGATCCTGGGCAGCATTTGTTTGGCAGAGAAGGTGCCACGGTGGTATTAAGAGTGTAGGACTATTTACTCTGAGCCTGACAGATGTAAAATGCATGGAAACTCATGTTCTGCTGTGCCTGGGAGCTGACCTAGCATCTAATGGTCCCACTCTATGAGCAGTAGATCCTGTTTTAATGGTCCCTTTAAATTAAATTATTAATTTAATTATTAAATTATCATAATTATTAAATTATGATCCCTTTCAATAGCCGAAAGAGCTTCGTATAGAGTGATTCTGCTCAGTTCTGGAGAAGCACAGAAGCTGTCCCAGGAAGTCCAAGTAGTAAGTGTCCTTGCTTTGCTATTTCCCACTCAGGTTGCAAGAGGTCAGTGATGTAAGAACTTCAAGCTGATTATCTTGTTCAAGCCTGATTTTTAGCAGGGTGTCCCAAGGGAACCTCGAGGATCCTGGTGGCATTGCCAATGCATTGGGCATTAAATGCAAGGTGTGTGCAGCAGAGACTAACACATCCTTCAGAGGAAGTGGCCAGTCCAGCCTGTGTGTCCATGGCCAGACTAATTCCACCTTGAGAATCCTCAGACATTGCTGGTAGTCCATGCAACTGGGCAGGTGAGGCAGCCTGGTGACGTCCCTTCTGGCCCTATAAGAGGAAAGTAAAGGAGAAAGACTCACCAACTTAGCTCTGAAAGGCTTATTTCAAATGAAATAGGACAAAATAATCCATTTTTTTTCCCCTTGCACTAAATGGCTGTGTATTAATGAGAAAAATATTCAGGATAACCAGGTCTATCTAAAGGAGGTGGGCAAACACCCAGAGAGCATCCATATACTGTTTATTCATGAGAAAAATATCCAAGATAACCAGGTGTGTCTATATAAAGAAGGTGGAAAAACACCCCGGAAAGTATCCATATACTGTTTCTCCCTCTTAGTTTCTTGAGAAGTTTCCATCTTGAAGCAGACAAGGTGAGAAATGAGCCCTGGCTTCATGAAAAGAGGAAGGTATTTCTGCTCTCTGTGGGGAAGGCTGTGTTAGGTGATGTGATTAGTTTGCACTGATGAGTAGAGAAGGCAATTTTAGAAGCTGTGTTTGAGGGAGCCAACATGCCCATGGCAGGGTTCTGGACCTTGAATCCTGCTGGCCAGAAAGGCAGGCTGTGGAGATTTTTTTTTTTGGAGCATACACTACTGCTACTTTCTAGGATTTGAGGTGAGGCTTGGAACTAAGTGTGAGGTAAATAAACGAAGTCCCCAAACTGCATTGTTAAGGTCACCACTGTCTGATGGATAAACTCAATTAACTTACTAGTTTTTGGGGGTGTAACATGCTGAATTTGCTGTAGGGACTGCTGTCTGAAAAACTGGGGGAGGTAGTAACTACATATCACAGAAACATTCAAATGGTATAAATATAACCTAGGCTGTATTTTGCACTCAGCTGCTGTCCTACAGGTGCTTACTCTGAATTCTGAATATTGTCTCATAATCTCTTGGGTGGAGTTGGCTTTGGTCTGTTGCTTGGTGCTTCATGATCACCTAATAAGAAGCTCTACTAATTTTTTTTATACATATAACAGAAAAGAAAACCTTTGAAGGTTTAATAGAAGTTTAAGCCTTTATAGTGCAAAGTACATATGTTAGCTATGTTAGTTATGTGAGATGGTAATAAAACTATTTATATCCATTTGAGCTCCTCCAGTAAAAGTGCAGGAAGACAGCAAAGAGAAAGCTTTTTGGACTAATTTGTGTCTCGGGCTGCCCTGTTTCCTAAGTCAGAAAATGAGCTGAGCCACACACAGTTGCTGCTGTGAGGTCTCTGCTCTCATGCTGCTGGTTGGCTGAACAGCAGCATCTTAACCACCTGTTCTCACTCAGCCCAAAAATATCCAAAAAGAACTTGAAACCACAAAAATGCCTCAAAACCAGCCTCCCTGCGCCGTGCAGCCACACAGCCATTCTTCAGCTGTTCCCTGAAATATGCCTTGCCAGGAATAATGGGAGAGGGCAGGTGGGTGGGAGGCTGAAGGCCCTGGAGACCTTCCCAACTTCTAAATCACTGCTGGAAAAACTGTGCTGCTTATCTTTGTTCTGCTGTGGGCATTCAAAAGCCAGGCTGCCTTCTTAGCCATTTCTAGTTATATTGCAGATGTTTTCTGATGGGACTCCTCATGACTTCAGATGTGATTCCATCACTAGTTATCCCCTACTTATCAGACCCTACTTCACTAGAGGGAAATGTGTTTTCTGCATTAGGAGACCTGGCTCCAATATTGTGAGGCTTTGCTCTTTTTATGCTTATATTTTTAGTAAAGTTAATTAACTATTATTTAACTAAGATACAATTAGTAATATACTTTGCTGTTTTATTTTTGACGACAGGGAGGTGAGTAGCTTCAAAAATAACGGATTTTAATCTAAATGAATAAATTATAGTAGTTTAGTTGTAAAGAAAAACAAAGTCAGCTAATGCTTATTTGCATGTGCCAATTAGCTAAGTGTTAATCAATCTCCTATATAAATGAAAATGAGAAGACTTAGCTCTCTGGTAAGATAATGTTTCTAATTAACAAATAAAACCTCCTATGGCTATTGTTGGAGAAACAAATTCTGCTTCTCTTCCTGTCTAAGAAGCCAATAAAACACAGCTATGCAGTCATATGTGAAGACAAGGCCCTCTGTAGTCTTAGCATTGCCAAAATCTGCCAAAAGTGCTCCTTGAAAGCCTCACTTGGTCTTTGACATGACTGTTAGTGCAAGGCATACAATGGGGAGTAATTACTTATCATGGCATACAGGATCCCAAGGAGACAAAGTAGTCATGGCATTTTCATAAACTATGTGGGTGCACAAGGCAGAATAGCTGAATAAATCCAGAGTGGATTTTCATGTTGTTGATTTGTTGCGTTTTTTTTTGTTTGGGGTGGGGTTTTTTTTGGTTTGGGGGTAGTAGTAGTTCATTAGACAAGTAGTAGTTTTCTGCCTTTTCTGTTCCGGTTGTCTTAGAGCTTTGAGCAGCATTCCTCAGTACAGACATCATTGGCTCACAGGTATGAGCTCAGGGAACAAACCCCCATGAAGCGAATTGTGGTTCTGAGAAGTCAGGAACAAAGATTTCAAGGACTTCTTAGACATCTTATATATGAATGAGTTAATTATCTCTTCCCTTGCCTTTTGAGAGAGGTCCTAGATCCCTGTATTGCAGTCTGGGATCCAGCTGCTTTTATCAGTGAGGAAGGTGATGATAAGGTGAAGTACCCTCTCCAGGCTTGACCAGAAGTCTTGTCTCCTCCTCAGCATCATGACTTTCTGGTTTCAGGTTACCAGCTCTGTTTGTCTTGGGGCTTTGCCTTCCCACCCTGTTGGACCACCTGGCACTCGCACCCTTGACACACCCCCTCAGTCAAGGAGCAGGTCAACCCCAAGGGCTGTGGAGAGCCACTGGCTGGCTGGTTTTGCCTTTCACCAAGCACCTGCAGGTGCTGCATGAGAAACTTTGGGATTAAAGTGTGAATTCCATGGTTTTTAGTTTTTTTTTTTTTTTTTTTTTTCTGGAAGGCAGACAGGTTGGAGTGGTCTCTTGCTTCCAGGTAGCTTATGTCTGTCACTGCTGTTGTGTGAGTGCCCATACCTTGGGTTCTGTGAAGAGCCTTTGGCTTGTGCTGTTGTCCTGCCCTTGTGTGTGGTGCTGTCTGCCCAAAATTGAGTCTCCTTGGCCTCTGTTTTGTTGCTGTTGGCTGGACTTTGCGAACGAAGATCTTGGGATAAGCCTGCACAATGGATTTTTTAGGTGAGGCACAGGGTGCGCAGAACTGGCCCCACCCCCTTTACTCCTGAGGTTCATCTTGCCACAGCTGAGCACACTCGGACGGCGACAGCGAGTTCCTCCAGGATTTGAACTGGTGTCCTCAGAGGGGGAGCCGGCTCACCAGNGCTCCACAGGCGGGGGCCTATGCCACTCGGCCAACGCCCGCCGCCTCTCATGTGTATCATACAAACAGCAAAGCAATAATGTCAGGCTGTTGAGAAATCCTGGGAGCCCACGTGGGTCAGAGCACCAGGGGAAGACCTCGCCTTGTCCTCTCTGCCACCAAATGACACAAATGTGGCACTGCAGCCACGCCTGCAACACGAGCTGGGGCAGGGCCCTCAGCTGAAGGTACGAGGCAAAGACCTCTGTTTTAACCTGGTGGTGTCTGCCCTGGGCTGAGTCTTCTTGGCCTCTGTTGCATCCCAGCAGAGCCAGTGCTCCCTGGAAGCATCACACCTGCTGGGTGTGCACTGCAAAGGATGTGTGTGTATCTAAGACGTCAGTTTCTCAGATTTATGGTTCCCTTTCAAGTAAAAGGTGTGGATCCCACTCTGTGTGAGGGCAGATGATGCAACCCAAAATTCAATGACTGTGAGGGTAAATGCCAATTTATTCTGCCAATCTCTGGATATTCTAGAGACCCCTCTGCAAGGAAAACCAGACTGCCTGGCAAACATTAGGAATATCTGCCCATGCCAGCAATTGTCTGTATAAGCAGAATCATGTCAGGCTCCCTGTGCTGGAAGCACTGCCTGCTTTGTCAAGAGACTTGAATGGAAATGCGATTGTAAATATGTGAATAGGCCCAGGGCTACTTATACCAGTGTGTATGGAAATATTATTTGTCTCTAGTCGTCTTCCCCACATTCATAATGTAAGGGTTTGGGTTTTTTTGTTTGGTTGGTTTGGTGTTTTTGTTTGGTGGTTAATTTTCTTTTTTTTGGAAGGGAGAGAATTCTTTGTGGTTCAGTTTTTAGATGTGTTTTTTCAAAACTGAATCAAAAACACAGAGCAGGTGTGTGATGTGAAAAGTGAGCTTTGCCAGAAAGGTGTGTGATGATCATGAAGTGGTTGAATGTGAATGGATGGACATATTGGCAAACCTTAACCTGCTGGTAAATATGGAATGGGCAAGAGACAGGTAGGCAGTTACTAGGGAAAAATTAATCAAAAAAATCTGAGTTGGGTGAACTTCTGTAATTGCATTGCCTGGAAACCCCTCCAGTGACCAAGGATGGTTTGCCTACAACTGTTTCAGGACTTTGGGAAGCTCTCTTTGCTCGGGTGTTTCTTCTGTCAGCATTTTGCAGTCACACGGGGCTATGGAAGGCAGAGATGTGACATGGGGAATACCTCTTTTGGAGACAGTCTGAGCAGTGACATAAATCACCAGGAAATGGGGGGAAAGGTAGAAGTTCCAGAGTGAGAATTTTTTTTTTTTCTTTCAGTTTGTTGGGCTTGAATACAGTAAATGAGTATTTGACTGCATGGTATGAGGTGGCACTAAGCACATGTTTAATATCAGTAATGAGCCTCACAGGTCACCTTTGGAAGGGTTTATTTGCTCTATGGTTACTTGATGATTTCAACTGTGTTTTCAAGGGTATTTCAAAAGGCAAAACTGAAGCCTTTTAATTTGGTTTTTATGGTCTATATCAGTATATAATTTTGCAAGAGTACTGATTATATGTACCCTTAGCATAAATGTTAGCCTTTTAAATATCATTCCTATAAATAATTGTCCTCTGAGGCTGAGTACATCTCACTTTCCCCTGCAGCACAGAAAAGCTCATATCAAAGAGTGGCCCCCAGTGTGTTTTCCTCTCTGACTAATGAACCTTGGAGATAAGGGCTGTTCCAGCAGTGCAGATTCAGTGCTCAGAGCTGGGTGCAGGCACAGCAATAACAGGGCTTGCCTTTGGCAGGGGAAGCCTGAGAAGTTTTTGGGCAGAGCAGAAACAGCTGTGGCTGCTGTTTTGCTGGGGGCTGTTTGTGACCCTCTGGGTGCTCTGAGGGTGACAACTCCTCAGGCTCTCTGGGGCCTTTTCCTCCTGTTGTTCAGGCTCTGACTCGATTTTTGTGCCTTTTTCTTTTCCTTGGTCCTTGCCTCTGCCCTGGGTAGCTTCTTTACCTGTAGGGGGGAGGGGGGAAATCTAGTTTGGTTTTTATGCTGTTTGGGTCACTGTTGTGCAAAACCATCTGAGTGGAGCCTGGAAGCTCCATGGGCTGAGGTCAGAAGAGTGAGGGATAGATGACCTCCGAGGCTGCAAAATAAGGAGGTTGTAGAGTCAGCTGGTAATTTATGGCATGCAAAATTTGTACATTAAACTGCTTTTACATGTAAGGAAGATGGACAGTGGAATTTTTTAATGCTTGTAGACAAAGGGCATAACATGCATGTTACCTCTGAGTACAAAAGTATTTTCCCATTTTGGCTGTTTTTGGGGGTTCTTAAAGTTGGGTGAGATGTATGTTCTGTCTCATGGCACAGCTTTACCAACTATTTTGTAAATGTGCTGGAAAGGGGTGAGGAGGAGTTGGGAGGGTCCAACTTCTGCAGTGGTATCACAGCCTGGAGTTCTGCCTTCACAAATTGCAGTCTGAGCTGATCTTCCTGACCCTCTCGGGTACTAAACTCAGGAAGGACCTGCCCTGTGCCCAGGTCCTGGCTGTGTGTGTGTGCTGAGAGGGTTTGTGGGCAGGAGGAATCCAGCACTGCAGCACAGGGAAGGGGCTAAGCTTGTTGAGTGAGCACCTTTTCTGTTTCCAGCCTCAGAAATGCATTTAACTATTCTAATAATATGTAAAATTACACTCTAGGCACATCAACCTAGGCTTGTAACATATGGTGTTTTTCCAATGCTAAGGAATAAAAGCTTTATTAATAAAACTATTTAATTCTTCGAATTAGACAACATTTTCTTCAAATGTTTTTTTTGTTTTGTTTTCCCGTTCTAAAATGTCATGAAATCCTGGAGTTTAAGAATAACAGCACAACTACCCCCTTGCCCTCCAAACAACAACACTGTCCTCAAGGATCCCCAAAACATTACTGGAAAAAGGGTTGATAGTTTTAGACATCAGTTTTCCTGTTGGTGTTTTATTGGGAAAGGAGGACTGAACTTGAGCCAAGTTTTAAAGGTCTACAATAAACTACTACCTCTTCCCCTACTGACCTTCTTTCTTGGAAACAAAAGACCCTGCAAAAACTCTTCTCTAGGTTTCATTAGTTCTAGAACTGAGTATTGATCCCACACCAATTTCACCTCAGTCCATTTGACTAACTTGAGCAGAATTGCCCTTGATTGAGAGCAGCGGAGAGCTGGGGACCAGAGCCATCACTAGTGAGTTAAGTATAATTACTCACTCTCTTCTCAGTGGTCTGCAGTTAATGTTCAAGTTAATCTGCTACATGGCAAGCTTGTTATTTTTTTTCTTTCTGAGTTTTAAACAGTAAAAGCAGTAATTTCCTCATGTACTTCATAGTGAAGATAGATGTGGCTATTTTAGCCAGCTCCATATACCTTGGCATGAAAGCATCTTTAGAAACTGAAAATAAGAGATTCTTCAAGTATATATGTATTTGCTGGACAAAATCACTGCGAGGATGGAGTCCCAGTCAATACTCCCTGAAGTTATTGAGTTGGTGGTTGTGCTCACAGGACTCTGGTTACCACCTGGGATTTGTTTCATTGCTATACAATGTGATGTGTGAGTAGGTGACAATCTGATCCTCTGATTTCCTTCTGCCCAGGCCAAGCATTCTTTGTTTGCTGCTATTAGAGAGGTGAAAATGTGGAGCAGCCTTGGGAAGGTTTGCCAATACTGAACCCCGTGAACATCTTTGCACACTTGTTTAAGATTTGGGTTTCCATTAATTATTTTTTTAGACAGCAAGTTGCTTTCGGAAGTATTCATAAGGGGGGACTTTAGCTTTTAGAATAATAGAGGAGAAAATGTGGAATTTCAACAAGTCCCCACATGTTGAGTGCTTGGTCATGGAAAAATGTGATCTGTTGTTCAAGTTTGTGTAGAATGTCAATGACTGAATTGCAAACATAACCCCACACTTTTCATATTCATGAACAAACCCCACATATGATTCACTTCAAGTATCTCCTGGATACCTGAAGTAAACACAGGGAGGAGTTGTCAGATCTTAACCTACTTAAATTAAAAATTAATAACCAACTCCTTCAGCCCCCAAAACACACTTTTTCCTCCATATCAGACAAGGCCATTAGTTTTGTGCTTTCTTCTTGAAAATGTGATCAGCCTCATGATGTGTCACACGTACTTCAGAAGTGGCTTGATATGTGGAGAAAATGTGTTCTGACTTGTTTAATGGTTGTATCTTCGCAAAACTTATTTTTCCCAAAGACAGTGTCATCCTATCTGAATGTTTTTGTGTAGAGAAAGCCTTTGTTTGCCATCATGTCCTGCAGTTTGGTACTTGAAATGATTAGGAGCTAAGGAGAAGGGAGCTGTTTCAAGAGTCACTCTTGTTCTGTGTCTGGCTGACTTGGACCTACTGGTTAATAAGGAAGTAATCTAGAGAAGGACCTCCCTATGACTGTGTTGAGCTTCTTAGAGAATTGATCACAAAACTGCAATTGTAGGTTTTATTTTATTGAAGCAGGCATGAAAATGATCATCCCCAATGTTGCCATGAGAAGCTTAAGCCACCACCCCTTTGGCCTGCCTGGTGTTGGTGACCTTGTTGGATTTGGTGTTGCTGCTCAAGGCAGCAGTTGCTGGTGCCTGGGTTTGCAGGATGGGGCCTGGAGTTCAGAGAATGACATGCAGAAAGGAGATGTCATTTAGCTTTGTGATAGCTTGACTTTTAACTAAACCAGGCATTTAATTTATTTGGGTCCCAGTGTTGATTCTGTGCTGAAGTGGAGCTAAGCTTTTATTAAATCCAACCAGCTGGAGCTGAAAACAAAGGTGTGGAAACCTCTTGGGTGTTGCGGTCTCAGCATGTGGGTCATTTCCAGACAGTGGAGGGTTAAGAGGGAAAGCCCAGGAATCCTTTTGGGTTGTTCTCTGCCACCCAGGCATGTCAGACTCCTGCTCTGAACCGTGTGGGGCTTCTTTTCAAACCCTGTGCCACCCTACAGGAAGATATTTTCACAAGGATATGGGAATGGCATTGATGTTTTTCTATTCCTTGCCTATTCCTGTTTCCTGCAGGACCTGGTTCTTTGCCCACTCCACCGAAGCAGTGACATTGCACTACAGTGGCTTTTGGCACAACTGAATAGTTGTAGGAACAACACAGTGGGAAGATTTCAGCACCACCAAACACTTTTATAAGGGGACTTTATTGCCCTTTTTCTTGAGGTCCTTATTTGTTTTAAATGCCACAGCGAGGAAGGTAGCACCATAATAAACAGAAGCCCATCTAATATGGGGAATAGAAAATGATCTAATAGTATTTAAAATTCCTTGTGTACTTGCTTTGAAAATACCATGAAGAAATGATTGTCAGATTGGTGTGCTGTGGGGAAGAGAGATGAACTTTCAGGACTTTGTATCACATGAATAGAACAGCAAAGGGTTGATTGTTGATGCACAGGGAACTGCCAGGTTGGTCACGTGTTTGAATTCTTGTCAGTGCTGAACCTCTGTTGTATTTGTATTGGTGGTGACCTGTGAAGAGGCAGATGTAAACTGTGGTAGCAGCCAGAGCCTTGAAGGCCATTTGGTGCCCTGGAAACACATGGCTCTGTTTTGTGAATAACTTCAATTCTTTAGAATGTTTCTCAAATTTTATTTTCTTAAGTCTTTGTGTAGTCATGCTAAATTATTGTTGTCCCAATTTTGCATCCAGATGGACAAATGACCTCCATAGGTGTGTTTTCATGTGTCTGTGTACGTTTGACCAAAAAATTCCACTGATGTATAGAATACTGTTGTATAGAATATATCTCACAATGCCAAAACAAGTTGGTCCCTTTGTGCTCTTCAAGGCAAAGGGAGCTAAAAGGCTCATTGAGTAAGTTGGAGTGGGTGAGTATTGGCCTTTAAAAAGGAGGTGGTGAAATTGTCTCAAGTTGCTCCAGGGGAGTTCAGATTGTGGTTATAAGGGGTCATTGCTTCACTGAAAAGCTTCTGAAGCCTTGGAACAGGCTGCCCAGGGAAGTGACAGTGCCACCAGCCCTGGAGGTATTTAAAAGACATCCAGATGTGGCACTTAAGGACATAGTTTAGTAGTGGCCTTGGGTTTATGGTTGCACTTGATCTCAAAAGTCTTTTCCAACCGGAATGGTTCTATGAAATTAAGTCAGTTAAAGTTTCATACTTAAAGTTTATGAAGGACTTGGAAAAATGAAAGCTCAGCAAGGCCAAGCTTTCGACTGTGATCCAACCTTGTGCCTCCACTAAAAGAATGACCCTTCAGAAATGGAGATATAAAATGAGTAGAATCTATGATGCCTTTTTTATTAACTCTTGGTGTCTCCATACTGAGGGTGCACCTGAGTTAGATTTTGAAGTTTTTCTTTTAAACAAGGGTAGCCAGAAATTGAAAAAATGAACTGGTTTTCTGATTTTAATGTATTTTTATTTCCTAAGAACTGGTAACTTAAGAAACACACTGATGTCAGGTTTCATCAGCAATGGATATAGAACCAAAAGGTGAATGTTTTTCTTATACCTGGTGAGTTTCTGCTGTATTTGAAGGTCTTGTGTTTGATTAGGGAACTTGAATCTTTGCTTCAAATGGTTCTGTTCACACGTGAAATGATGCTATACACTTCTGTCTGGAAATCTGATCCTAGCTGGAGATAATGAGGAATTTTCCTATTGACTTCCTTTGTTTTCTGGGAGCTTAAAATATACAAGGTGGAAAGTATATCAGTGCATTCTGACTTTGTTTATTCCATGCTCATGCCATGGGCACAATGTCAACTACTGTGTTTAAAAGCCTCTGGATATATAGCCAGAAAATAAACTACATGTGTCACTTGAGCAAAATGGTGATACAAGGTATTCCTTAGGTAATAAGTGACAGATCACAAAGCCTTAATATTTCCAATTACTGTCTGCTTTTGCAGTTAAAATATTCAGGTAAAACTCACTGGGCTCCCCTCAAAGCATGGTGAAAGGGCTGACAAAATAAACGAGAAAGAAATGCAATATTTTAGCACAGTAATCTGACCCAGCAGCATTTCTGTATTAAGATGCCATCCTTGTGCTTGCATTCAGCAACTCTTTTCTAAAGGCTGAACAGCATGAGACAGCTTTTACCCCAGAGGAGCACTAATTGGTGATTTGAGAGCAATGTTAAGTATTTCCTCCAATCTTTGATTCTATTGTTCTGCCTCGGCAGTAAAAGCACGAGGAGGGATACCTGACAAAGGAGGAACCCACAGTTAGTAAACTCCTCACTGCTGGTATGTCTGTCAGGAAATGAGATCAATGAACATTAATTCACTCCTATAACAGTAATTTCCTCACTTAATGTCTTCATCTGGCTTGAGGTGCCTTCTCCCCTGCTGCTTTAAGGGCAGTAAATCAGCTGAGCTCGCCTTCCAAGGCAATGCTGCAGAGGTCCTTATATTCTCAGAATTATATGGGGATATTTTCCTGTCCTTTTTGTCTCTTTGAGGCTGAAAGTATCCCAGGACCTCGAAGGGCAGTTGTGGTTCTGTGGCCCTCTGTGTAGATAGCATGTTCAAGATTTTTCAAATTGGTTTCTGTGGTTTGAGCCAAAAGAGGTGTTGGGGGTTTTTTTTCATTTTCCTTGTGCCATAAACTGTGCTTTAAGTCACTTCACTCTCCTCCCCTCCTGCCCCATGTGGGACAGCAGGGATCTTGAGCAGCACTTGTGACCTTTTGTGAACATAGAAGTAAAGAGAGGGAAAAGGGGCTGTTTCATGCTGTGATTCACCTGTTGAGGAGTGTCAGGACAATATATGTTAAGTCATGAAGTTATTGACTGCATTTCCTCTCCAGTCACTGCTTTGTGTCTGGTGGGATGGCAATAATACCCACAGGCTGGAATTGTGGTTTTATCACCTGCTCAATGGGTTATCTCTTCCTTTCTGAAACCAAATGGTAGCTGGTGGGTGCATGGCCTTTTCCTTCATTGTAAAACAGCCAGGGGACTGCATCTAAGGCAATGGGATTGCTCCTATGCAATAAATAGCACTCAGATGGTCTCAAGTCATGTTTTTTTTCTGGAGCTCAGAACTTTCCCTGAATGCTTTTGACTCTTATGAAAGCTTGAAGCAACTGGCAGTGCTCAGGCAGGCAAGTCCTGGTGCAGAAGTTCTCCACACCTTGTTGTTTGTGCCATTTGTTGTATGAGCACTTTCTGTAACTCCTGCAGTCAGAAAGGAAGAAAAAACCCCACACTCCCCAGGAAAAGTGACATCTAGATCATTTCCAAATGCAATTGGTGCTGGTTTGCAAAACCTATTTGGTAGCTTAGCATCAAATGCTTTCTCTTGACCCAGTGAAAATTGGAAGGACTATGATGAAGCGTTGACATTTCTGCGCCTCAATTACTGTTTTCTTCTAAGCCCTCTCAGCGCAGCTCCCTCGATGTTATTTGGCTGTGCTGACCTACAGGGCTTTCTTAACCTCTTTGTCAACTCAACTGCCAGTCACAGCCTGGATATAATTACTCTTTGGTGCTGCAATAGACCTTTTCTCCAGCTTTGAAGGCTGCAAGATTGCCTCAGGTATTTAGTTAACTGGCTGAACTTTTTTAATTGCTACAAACTGTCTGTAACAATTCCTGTTGGTCTTCCATGCAACAACTCTGCTATTTTAAGTTGATACCCTCCTTCTGATTATATTCACTGATATATGAGATCAGTATGGGATCATCCAAGCATGGCAAGATTCTGAGACATCCCTGGAGGCCATCAAGGCAGAATTGAATAGTAATACGTAAATTGGTATCAATTAATCTAACATTCATGTGATGCACTGGCCTACTTAAGGCTTAAAATTGGATTATCTTTTAAATGCCGCTGTAAAGTTTATTTCCTCTTTTTAGTTCACATGAAAAGCCATATTAAGGAATTCTCTATTAATTTTGGAGTCACTTGATGAACTGAAGAAAGTAAATGTCACTATGACTTGTACAAGATACAAAAATAAGTGTTCTTTTCCTTAAATAGTGGGTTTTGCTTATATAGCAACAAATTTATTTCAGTTCTATGGTGTTCTGTCCTAAAAATAAATGATGGTAAACCTGTTAATCAGTTCAAATGCACACAATTTAAGTTTGCCGATTAGCAACTTGGTCCAGCTTGATAAGACTCCAGAGACAAGAAAAACAGGAGAAAGGCAAAGCAATAGATAAGAGATTGATTTGCACGTGAAGAGAGGAATTTAATGATATTCTAATTTGATTGTTTGACCTCTGTAATGTGAAATGATTTACCTTCCTCTGACACATCCACAATAAAGTAGAACCTGTTGTGCTAATGTAAGAGATCAGAATCATTCAGGTTGGAAAAGATCAACACTCCCACTCAACTTAGTGTTGTCTGTGAAATTACTGAGGGTGCACTTTATCCTCTTGTCCAGATCGTTGATAGTTATTGAGACTTAGAACTTCCGATGTCTAAAACATTCTTTTGAGGGATCTGCCACAAAGCGCAGAGCCTTTAGGACTATGTGATTCAGTATCTAAGAGCAGCTATCCCAACTATCAAAACCGTTAGGTGGACATTTAGTTTTGCAAGGTTAGTCTTGACTTATGTGGTTTTATTTTTATATTCTGTATACGTACCTATATATTTATGTATGTAGTGTGTATACACAAACACAGATCTTCGCTGTGTCACCTTTTTTGCTAGAAGTAGCAACTTTGTTTTGTATGAAATTTGTCATGGACTGCCTCTCCTATTTTCCCTTGAGAAGCAGTGGAACAGTTTCAGATGCTGAATTACCTTCAGAAAGAGCACATGAATTTCAAGAGGATTAAAACCTCAATCAGGAGGGACAGTTACACAGCTTTTGACAAGATTTGAAGGGGGGAAAAAAAAATCCTAACTGAAACTGGTGTAAGACTTGCATCAAACTAGTATTTATCAGCAAATGCTTTCTTTCACTTAATATTTTGGCTGACCTCACGTATTCAAGCTCCTGTAAGTGCTTTAATTCTTTGATCCATTTGCAGCTGTAAACTTCGTACAGTGCCTGAGCTGTGCAAACTTTGGCATGACCAGGGCTGTTCTTCTATTATGCGTATTATGGAAGCACATTCATACAGAAAATGTGTGGGTTGCAATTCCACCCTGCTTATACACCTGTGTAACTTTTTTCCTTTAGTACATGTAAAAAAAACAAAACTAGTCTGAGAAAAGGTAGCCAAACAGAATGAAAGCAAGACTGAAATGAAAACATGCATATAGAAAGAAGAAACATGATTGCAAAAGGGGTTTATCTGTAGATGATACACTAGGGAAGTTAAACTACTGCAGGATGGTTTTGGTTACAGAAACTAAGAATGCTTTGGATCCGCTAAACTCTACATCTCTGGCTCACCTTTGGCTGTAACAGTAGAAAGTATTTAATGGCTGAGTAATGAAGTGTTGGCTGTACCAGCCAATTCCTTATGGGTAGTGCAGGAAAGGGCTTTATGATACAGCCATTGCATTTGGCTGTCTAGACAATGCCCAGGAAATAGTATTTACTGACTTGATTTTTTTAAATATATATTTTTATTTGGTTGTACTGTGAATATTGTCAGAAATACAGCACCACTTTTTTTTAAAATCTGATCTAGTGCATGCCCATCCACTGAAACAAGCTGTGATATCAAAGGTAGTGTGTCTCATACCAACAGTGTACCTCTGGCAGAGATCAGGGCTCACATTCAGAGTAAGAAAAGGGGAGTAAAGGAGGACTTGGGAATATTTCCAAATGCTGTTTGAGGAAGCTTTTGACAAATAGGACAATAAAGCTTCTGGGTCTTCTCTCAAAGGTTACTTTAGTAGCCCACCAATATAGGGCTTCTGTGCAGGCTGAACTTCTCCCATTAATCCAGAGGTCATCCTTTACGTGATGATGGAAGCATTAAAACCCTGTGATTTCCATGGGGGGTACCACAGGGACACTCCCAGTGATGTGAACAAGTCCCATAGCCAATCACCTCCGTGGTTCTTGCACCCTCCAAGCACAGGTACCCTGACTCTGCTGTCACATCAGCTCCTTGGTGCTTCCTTGACAATACAGAGATTTCCTTGGTGGAAGGCAGGGATTTATTTTCACCACCTGTTTGTTTCCATCTCCATACCTCCCCCCCCGCCCCGCCTCCCAGGCCTCTGATGCCCTTCCTAGTAATTCCCAAAGCTATTTCATTATTGTCCTTTAAAAACATCTTAACTCTTGTGATGCAGCGACCCTTGGCAGCTGTTGGGCAGTGCTTTAGAAGCACTGCTAGTGCTGAAAGCGTGGTCTGCCAGGCTGCCCAGCACTGCCTGGCACACAGACCTGTGCCCAACCCTTTGACAGATGGGCAGGGTCCCTCCCCAGCAGCTCTGCCTGCTCGCACTGCCACGCTCCGTCACCAGCGCCCATCACTGCCGCCTCTGCCACCTCCTAATTGAGCTTTCAGTGGGTTTTTGTTGCTGTGCCGAGGCTTTCTGGCCAAGTGCCACCTCTTTCTTGGCAGTGTCTCTGCCCAGACAAAGCACGTGTTGGGCCATGAGTGCCCATACATATTTTTCCTTTTGTAGCCCTTCTGAGGTTGTGGTTTTTTTCCTCTCGGCTGAACAATGAGGATGTTGTGTGAGAGCCTGTTGGTTTCAGTCAGAGCAGCAGAAGGATGAATACCCCTGAACCCAAGCCATGTCTGAGAAGCCCTTGTGCTGGATCTGGCCTTGCCAGTCAGCTCTGGCCCTCTCAGACAGCTTCTTTGTGAGCTACCAGGTGGCTGTGCCAGCATGCAGAGTGATGCCTGCAGCAAGGATGGGACACGGGGTGTGGGGGAACGTGGCCAGATGTACCAGGAGAAACCCTCTGATGGTCTGAAGCTCTGTCCCAGCCAGCCCCTGCTGTCTGTCTGGCTGTGTTCTCCCCTAATCTTGGTGCAGGTCTGTGCAAAAGGGGAAACTACCTGCCACTCCTGTTTGAAAGGAATGCAATGCCTGGGACATTGAAATAAATAGTGAATTTGAGACTATTTCTTCCACTGCTGTTGAGAAGCTGAACAAGGATATTGGACACTGCTGTGCACAGAGGATACAGCAAATCCAGCCTTCTGCAATGCCCTGTGCCCTGGGTTGTCCACCATGAATTGCCAAGGCCCTTGGCCAACTTCTTCCTCTCTGGTTAATATGAGGCAGCTTATGGGGAGTTCTTGTCCTCCCTGATACAACACAGGGGGGTATCAGTGATGTGACTGCACCAGGCGTCCAGTGAAAATGGGGCAAGCCTTCCTCTGGAAGTCACAAAAGAGTTGAAAGCAGTGTCCAGGACAATGAAACTCCCCTTTGGGAGTGGCAGATAACAGAGAAGTGTTCCCAGCAGCTTCTCCAGAGTGCTCACTAAGTTCAAAAAAACTTTTCTCAGTCTGCTGTAAACTCAGTTTTTTGTGTAAAAATCTCATTTTGCCCGAAATTAGGTGTTAAAGCTGGGTGAACATTTGCTTTTGTTCTCTGGGGCTGCAGGAGATGGCAATCCTTGTCCCAGGTCCCTGGGGAAGGAGGCAGGAGTGTTGAGAGCTGGCAGCGAGGCCACCCAAAAACCAGCACCTGGAAAAAGGGGTTGAGCTGCTGGGATCAGGGGCATGCAGGACTGCTGGCACAGCCCTGTGGCTGCACACCCCTGATGGTCTTGGCACTTCAGATCTTAGAGGGAAAGGGCAGATTTCACCCCAAAGCCCAACCCTCTAAGGCTTTGTAGGAGCACTGCCTGGTTTAGGGTGGAGGGCTTCAGGAGAAGCATCCCTGGTACCTCAGGGCTGGGGGAACAGGATGGTCCTTCAGGAAACCAGAGGGGCTGGGGAGGGCTTGGGAGGTTAAACAGTCCCTGTGGCTTGGCTGGCCTGGGCAAACCAGGGTAAGAAACCCCACAACTTGGGGGTTTCTTACCCTGCTCAGTCCCAGGGAGCAGGTGGTTAATGAAACACCATGGCCCCAGGCACTCTGGGTGGGCTCTTCCCGAAGGAAAGCCTGGTCCTTCCTAGCTCAGAAATTACCATCTCCAGTTTCTGCACAGGCCACCAGAGGCCAGTGTTAGTTGTCCCATCTCTGTCTCCTTTATTTTGTGTCTCTGTAATGCCGAGGGTGAAGGGCTCCTGCTTTGCAGAGCCACATGGGTATGAAAAGACTTAGAGTAACCCAGTTACATAGTCCTTTTTTTCTTTGAGACCTCGACATGATCTCTCAAGGCTGTGAGCAGACCAGCAGGGCACTGATTTCCCAAAACCCCCTTTACAGGGTGCATAAATTCCAAGCTCAGGGGTAGGAGGTGGACAGCAGAAGTCAGTTCTCTGAGGTGTATTTTGTATCTGCCTAATGCACACTTTTCTCTCTGTGAGCAGTGATCTTTCTCCCTTGATCCTCAGTATTCGCTGCTGTGTGTGATAAGGGGTATTAAAAAGAAGTGAGTATGATATAGGCTTTTTCCATTTTAAGAAGACTAATTGCTTCCTGATGATTTGATTCCAAGCGAACTAAATTAAAAAAAGCCTTCTAGATTTTGAAGATGTAGATATGAAAGTGGGGAAGGATCACTTGCAACTGTTCTGCTTTATCTTGACCTAAAATATAGTTGGATTTAGTAACTTTTTTTTATCAAGCCCAGTGAAGGATGGACTGCAGCACAGCACCTCTTCTAGGGAGAGAGTTGAGGCTTGCAATCTTGATTAAAAAACTTCTGTTGAAGGACTGTTTTTACTTCTCTGGAATAAATTCCGACTGTATTAATACTGCTTTTGAAACACAGGAAAGCTCGGGCCTTTCTCAGAAATGTTCAGGAGCATGTTATCTGTATTTTTCTTAACCACCAAAAGCTCTTTCTGCCCTTCCTTTGATCTTTCTAATGTCTTTTATTTAAGTTTGGGCTAGTTTGCAGGGCTGGTGAAAATTACATATAATCATCACCAGATAGAAAAGATGAATCAAGACAGCATCTTGCTATCAGAGCTCTATTTAGGACATGCAATAAAATTGATTGGTGCAGCAAGGGGACTTCTGTCTGTGATTTGAGGGGGTTTTGGGGTGCTGGGCTCTGCAGTGTGGCTCTTGCTCCTGTCCTGTGTGCTCCAGCCCCTTCCCAGAGAGTGTCTTGGTTTGTCTGGGATGCGGCCAGAGCTGGGAATGGGGAGATAATCGGGAGGAACTGTGGGATTTGCCCCTCAGATCTGTGTCTGTGTCATCCCACTGGTTGGTCCTTCTCTGTGTACCAGCCCTGGTACCCTAATCCTGCCCCACTGTCCCAGATGAGCCTTGTATTAACCAGAAAAGAAATACAGGGTGGCCCCTCCAAATCTTATGCGTACAAGGAGAGAGGAGGAAGTTTGATAGAAGAGCAGAAACTTCCAGAAAATTGACATTCATTTCAGAGTAGTTCATTGCTCATAGTCATTACGTTAAAGATATTGATGTCATCACAAAGATCACCTTCAGTCTATGCATCATATTTTCTTAGGTTATTGACAGGGAGACCTAATTGAGCAAGCATTAGGGGAAGGCTTTGAGAGTGTAAGAAAGAGGAACTCTGCTGTACGTGGCATGATTCACAAGGATTCCTCACCAGTCATTAATCTGTGGTGTGTCTGCAATGGTATTATCTATAATTAAATATGAAAGGGATGCATTAGTGCCAAAGGGATGCTGCTCACAGGCAAGATAATTGTTATTTCAGTACTGCTTACTTTGAGTATTTAGATGCCACCCCAGGAGATGTAAACCTTGAAGCTGCCTTGAAAAGTCTGAACCTAGAGTAGTGCTATTCCACTCACCTGGTGTGTAACTACTTGAATTCTCAGCTTCAGGGATAAACCCACTGGTTTTCTCACACTTGCTCTGTAACAGGTTAAAAGGCTTTGTGTGAAGTGTTTCTGCGGAACTTGCTCAGACTAGTGGGTTGAAAATGAACACCCTGGGACTCGTGGTGAATTTTAATCAGGGTTTTATATCTTTGCTCTGAAGAATTGTAAAGTCTTCTCGTACTATCTCCTCAAGGTTTAGTTGCACAGATTTAATTTTTTTTTTTGTGGTGAAGTTTGAGCAGATGGTGATGGGTTGCCAAAGGTTCCCTGTCCTACACCTTCCACTTCTCTAGTCGTTGTCATATATGATTGCAATTGCAAACAGGCCATCTTTACTTAGCCAAATGAATGCCTATATTTGGGGAGACAAATGTTGCAGTGCCAGCTTGGGGGGGTGGTGGTGGTTTTCTTTTCTCCCCCTCCTAAATTTATTGGAAAAATGTTCGACAGTACATCATGCTTAGCTTAATGAAGACAAAAAAACCCAACCCAAACCCCAAATTACAGCCCTTAAAAGCATCCTAACAAAGACTACCCCTCAAAACCCCCAACAGCAAAGAACCCCCAACCCCTTCAGAAAGCAGAATCTGAAAGCAAAACCTCCCAAGCCACTTGTGCTCATTAACTGCCACAATAGCCTGTCTGAGCTACAAATGAAGTAGAGCTAAAACCTGTTTCAACATGTTTGGCAAGGAACAGGTCAGCTCAATTGTGTAAATGCAATTTTTGCCGTTCTCAGTGTTTTCTTCAGAAATAGGACCCGTTTATTAACTGTTCTTTCATTCTTGTGTCCTCATCTGGGTAAGACCTTATGTTTTATTTTGCTATGCCATTTTCACGTGTGGTGTTTTCCACCATTTAGAGATGCAGAGGAACACTGTACTATTTTCCGTTATAGCACAACCAAACTTCAGCTGGCAATGCACAAATTCTCTGGTTTCAGGGGCAGAGGCAGCTTAAACTGAAACTTTCTGCATGTGCTGGTGCCTTTGGGGAAAGGTGGGGATGTAGCTCCAAGATCAAGGCTGGGACCCCTCCTTTCGCAGCGAGGACAGGCAGAAAACCTCTCCAAACCTCCTTCCTCAGCACTGGGCACTGACTGGGGGCTTTCCCTGACTAACAAGTTGCTTTCTTCGAATTGCCATCTGTGCTGGTTCTCACCTGGTGTCCACCCAAACCTCCAGGCACCCCCGTTTCCCAGAGGGAAAGGAAAAGGAGAAAAGGCAAAAAAAAACCCACAAAACAGCTGAGAGATAATGGCAAAGCAAACACAGAGTGGCTAAAGACTTAAATTTATTACTAACAAGATAAGAACTAAAGCTAAAAGTAATAAAACTAAAAAGTAAGAAATAAATCAGTCTTAAGAACAACTTTCTTCTCCCACTCCTCCCTCTTCCCAGCAGTTCCAGGGAGCAGGGAATGGAGGTTTGGAGTGGGTTGTTGGTTCTGCCATGGCTCTTGTCCTGTTGGGTCACCCCATGGGATGCAGGGGGGGGTCTGTGCCACCCTGAGGGATCTCCAGGGGTTGCAGGGAGGTGGGGGGTGTGTGGGAAATGCTTTCAGTCCTTCCCTCTCCTCCAGTGTGGAGTCCCTTCTGCTCCCACCTGGGTCTCTGTATTGTATTCCATGGCTGGAAATTCAACTGCACAACACTGCTAATTCTTAAATATCTTATCCCAGAGCTGTGACTGTGATCCTTAATTGGCTCATCTTTGGCCACCAGCAGGAGGTCCCTCCTGGCCCTGGCTGTCCTTGGCTCCACAGCACAGGGGAAGCTTNAGTGGGTTGTTGGTTCTGCCATGGCTCTTGTCCTGTTGGGTCACCCCATGGGATGCAGGGGGGGGTCTGTGCCACCCTGAGGGATCTCCAGGGGTTGCAGGGAGGTGGGGGGTGTGTGGGAAATGCTTTCAGTCCTTCCCTCTCCTCCAGTGTGGAGTCCCTTCTGCTCCCACCTGGGTCTCTGTATTGTATTCCATGGCTGGAAATTCAACTGCACAACACTGCTAATTCTTAAATATCTTATCCCAGAGCTGTGACTGTGATCCTTAATTGGCTCATCTTTGGCCACCAGCAGTTAGTCCCTCCTGGCCCTGGCTGTCCTTGGCTCCACAGCACAGGGGAAGCTTCTGGCAGCTTCTAACAGAGACCACCCTGGATAGTCCCCCCTGCTTCTACTGAAATTCAGCTACAGAAACCTGTGACACCACCCAATGTGTGTCTCGCTGGGGAAGGCTCAGCTCATTTTTGCCCAGCCTGCCTGCTGGGGAGTGTGGTTGCCTTGGTGTGAGCTGCCCTCCCTGCAGATGATGGCAGCAAGGGGGGTACATCAGCAGGCAGTTGCTTTTTTTGGTTGTAAAAACATCACAACCCTTTTTCAACCCCAACCCTGCTCAAGGAGGGTTTGCCCTGTCCCTTGTTTACCTGAAGAATTGCTGCTGCTAATCATGGCAATGACATGTTAAGTGATTGGGTTTGCTGATTGTAGGGGATTTGTGCTGACTCTTCCCAGGGCTCCTTCAGTTTGCAGGATTTGACACTCTGGGAGTCTCCCCACAGTGGGTGGGAGCCGGCGCAGCAATGCCAAGCTGTGCCATGGGCACAGAGGGGAGATGCAGACACGGGAATTGGGAATATCTCCTGGAGACAGGGGAGCAGAGCTGATGTTGGTATAGACACCCAAAACGATGCCAGGAGGATTTCACCTGATTTTCTGCTTCTTTTTTGGGTTCTGTGTGATTACTTTTGAGGCTGTGTTATGTAAGTATTTATCAATGCAGGCTGAATTGTCTGTTTAGCCAAACTGACCTTCAAGTATACATTGACTAGAATATGCTGTGAAGCCTCTTTCCACAAAGATCTTTTCCCTACTAGTTTTTCTTTTGGTAACAAATCCAGACTGCTGAATGCTTTTGGAGCTGTCCAGCTGATGAAAGCATTCTCTATCTCTTGATTTTATTTTTGTTTTTTTAGGTTGGGACAGAAATGTTTTCTTTTAAAAGCAAATGTAACACACATTGTCTGCATTATTAGATTGTGCATCTTTTCTTTCAATTCCTGCAAATATTTATACAGATCTTCACACTTTCCTGTTCATTCTAAGATTGGTTTGTTAATCCTGATTTTTATCTCTTTCACCCTCTCAATTCAGCACAACAGAAACATAAATGGGGAAGGCAAACACTGCATGTGTCAGATTTGTTGTTTGTTTTGGCTTGAACAAATGAAAATTTTCTAAGGTTTACTCGTTTTAAATAGAAACTGCTTAAAGGTATTTGAATCAGAAGGTCCAGTTAAATCTTTTCCTTCTATTTCTGTGCTCTTGTTACTCATAGGCCGTGGCAGAAGTGGCAGATCAGCCACCTTTGAGGAGATGAGAGTGGCTCATTGTGGTGTTCCAGCTCCTCCACAAGGAGCTGTCACCAGTGCTCTGATGGCAGGGTGGGACTCAGGTCACAGAAGGAGCACAGTGGAGTGGCCTGTGCTCTGGCCCTTGCAGTCAGGGCACCTTGTTCTCTTAATTTTGAGGTGTATGAAGTAACCAAGTGCTTTGGGTTTACAAAAGGGCAAGGGGTTTACAGTAGTGATAAAAACCAATACACTACTTGTAATAATCTCTTCCCCAAAGAATCCCCTTAGAGTGCCTTCATATTCCTTCCGGCTCCCTTAACTCATTAACTTATATGGGTATTGTTCTTAAAATCTAACATCTTATCTCTTTGCCAGGATGGTGTGTGGTGGGGTGAGAGGTACAAACACCATAATCTTATGAAATTCTCTTCAAAAGTAACCTTTTTTTTTTTTTTGAACAAGAGGAAATCTTCAGGATTTATATACAAGGGAGCTTTATGAAACTACTTTCATAAGAGTTTGAAATAAATTGGGAGGAGTCAGTCCTCTTTTACATGTAATGTTACACATATATCTGCAACTATTCCCACTTTTATATGGGCTTTATCAAACACACTTCAGTTTTTATGTATTAATAGACAGTGTAGCTTCTCAGTAAAGTTTCATGTAATATTCTTATTCCTGTTGTAGTGGATGTGGATTAAACACTGTCAGTGCATCAGGTGCCTTGAGACAGTGCAGAGGTTTTGCTTGGCTCCTGCTCAGGCACTGGGGAGGTGGGCAATGCCCAGGGCAGGGAGAAACATTAACTTGAGTAGAATTGTGTGAGCAAGTGGGTGAGAAATCAGAGCTGAAGACAAGCTGCTTGGGCACCTGCCAGCCAGGGGTTGTAGCTCAAACAGGGACAGGGGAGCAGTGACTGAGCTGTCCACTGTGTTTGCTGATAGCTGCTGGAGGAGTGGCAGCAGCAGCAGCAGAGCTGTGACATGATCATCTGTGACATGGTGAGCCCTGAGTGCAGGTGTGTGCCTGCCTTTGATAATGGGGGCTTCTCAAATAAGAGTCTGCTTCAGTGCAAGTGTAGATCCGGGAATCAAGGAGGATCAGGACCCTGAGGGGTTCAAAATGATATTTTTCTTCTGACTGAAGCTGTTTTTTTAATGAATTCTTGGCGCCTCCACCAGCTTGAGTTCTTGCTCCTGATTCAGGGTATGCTGACCAGGTGTGAGCTGCCTCTTTGCATCTCTGTGTGCACCACCCTTTCCTCTGGACCATCACGTCCTGCTTGGCAAAGCCACACGTGGCCTGTTGGGTGTGGAGGACTTTGGCATGTGCAGGTGGGAATGGACTTCTGTGTTTTGCATTCCTCTTCTCTCATGGCACAAATCTGTCCTGTGTTTCTACTCACTGTGTCCTGCTTGTTCCTGCTAAATATATTAATGTTTTGACATTTAAGAGCATTAAAATGCCTCCTGGACTTTCTATTGTCCTACAAGGACGAGGTCCCCTTGTGCTATTCTGATTGGCACACAAATGCTGTTGGCCACAAAATGTGGTGGTGTTGTTGAAGTAAAGCTTCCTTAGGTAACACTTTGCTTACTTGGAATTACCAAAAGACTTCCAGATTGTTGGGTTGGTTGGGTGGTTTTTTGGGGGGGCACAGCTGATGCCCCATGTGGGAAATTGGAAAGTGAATCCTTGCTTTGCTTGCACCAGTTTTGATTGAGTATTCCAGTGTTTAAGTGAGAAGGGGAAATGACAAACGACCGAGAGGGAAATGCAGTAAAAGTTAAGGATTTTTCAACCTCCAGAACTAAATTATTTCATATTTATCAAGACTCTCAGCAGTAGGTGATGTTTCTTAAAAAATAGAAGAGAATGTTGTATTGAATAATTATGCAACATTAATCGTGTTTTTACACATGCTTGATTACCTTATACTTTATTCACATAATTATCCAGAATACTGACTCTTCCATCCAAATTCCTTTGGATGAGCTTAAAAAAGAGCAAATAGACAATTTCTCAGTTCTCAAACTGTTTGCTGCCTGAATTTCTGTTATAATTAATATTTACACAGTGGTTGCTTGCTTTATCCAACTTCCTAGAAATAATTTAAGTTCCATAACTTGTATTTTCAGAAATATTGGTGTTACTTTTAACTTGTTTTGAACAGTTTTATATTAGCAGACTCACACATGTGCTGTCACTATGGCTGGCAGGACTGCATGGCTTCTATTGCTCGTATAAAAAGGAACATAATTTCGGTTGTGATTCCGACTTCGCCAATTTTTATTTTGGAGTAATATTTGAAACAGAAGCAAAAAATGACTGTAGTAGAGCAGGCACCTGCCTGAGGTCTTCTGTTTGCATTATCACACTTTTAGGGTCCCCTCTTTGCATTGCTCTTACGGAAACAGGGGGCCAGTTGTGACACAAGATGACAAAGTGCCACGGAATTCAGGAGCAAATGACACCATAAACCAGAGGAGGTTTATTTATGTGTTTATTTATGTATTTATTTCAGTGTAGTTTTCCAGCTGTGCTCCAGCTGACAAGCAATCCTGGAACCTTCCCTGGGGAAGCCTGACATTTTTGGGAGATGCACTTGATTTAATCCTTGGATGCATCTCTGTCTATGAGCAAACCCTGCAGGTCATGGTATATACTCAGCTTTTCTGGGCATCATTTGTATCTGGGAAAAGGGTGGTGGCAAGGAACATCATCTACTGCTCTGAAGCTCTTGATGAATGTGAAATTATTTAGTTCTGGAGGTTGAAAAGCCCCAGGCTTTTACTGCATTTCCCTCTCAGTTGTTCCCCTTCTCACTTAAAGTTAATACTTTGCATGAGAAGCTTTGCTGTAACTTTATTTTTTTTTTTTATTCCAACTCTGTTTTTAGGCAGGTGTCTTAAAGCTGGATGAATGTATACACATATACAAAGGCACACAACAAGCTTTGAAAATTAAGAAAGGAATCTGGGTGATTTTAAGGCAGTCTTGTGGTCCCAAATTGCTCTTTGAAACTCTATTGCTTTGGCTAGGCAGTTTTCCTCTTCTGAATGGTTTCTAGCTGAAGCAATGTTTGGTTGGATCAGTTAGGATTCTTTTGAGCTGCTGTTAATATCAAAGTGTTTTTTTATTGGTAGGTCAGTCCTTTTACTTTCAAAGCTCAGTTATGAAAGATGTGCAAATACAATTTTCCCGCTTTGCCTTTTGTTGCTCTCCTGCAAAAATCAAGAATAGCACAGGGAAACTCCTGTGAGGGCCTCAAGCTGAAGAATGGTGAATCCATCCTAACACCCTGCTGAGATCTCACTGATGTTCCGGGGAAAGGAACAAAAAGGTTTCCTTTCTATTTAAAAGGGAGGGGGTAAAAAAGCAAAGAGTAAATAAACTATCACAACCAATATGTTTTACTATATTCTGCAGAATGGTCTTTAATGTTCCCGCAGTTGAAGCTCTTTCATTTGAGGAGATCTTTGGCATTTTGCGTGGTGCTGTAGCTGAAACCCATCCCTTTGTTGGTGTCCCCTCCGTGCTGGAGGAGTAAACCACACCACAAAGCCCTCTGCTTGCCTGTAGCTCAGGCAACCAGCCCCGAGCACACAGGCGCTGATTTACCACGGTCCTAATCAGCGTTTCGCACATGGCAAACTCCCCATGTGTTGCAGAACCCTTTGACACTCGGCTCTTTCGAATCCAAGTGCCTGTTTCTCCCTCTGCTGGTTTCAGAATAAACGCCTTGTCACAAAAAGAATTGGATTTTGACAGCTTTTTTCCTATGGTTAATTGAGGTGATAGATACACTTGACATTTATCTCGGTGCAGAAAAGAAGATTAAGACATTTTTTTTTCCTCTCCATGCATTCTCTGTATTAGAGGAGGTCACTTTGCAGGGGCTTTTTAATATGCCTGTGCAATTAATAGCGGCGATAATTCTGCTCCGTATCACAACGTCTTTAAAGTTCTCTTTCAAACTGACAGATAAAACTCTCTCTTCTGTACATTAGACTAATCTTCCTCAAGTTTGCCCCACAGGCCGTCCCCCCTCACAGTCCTGAAAATTAATACTGCCTGAAAAACACAAAGGAGATGGTGTTAACTCGCTCAGTTCAAAGAGAATGTGGAAAAAGAGTTGTTCTGTGCACTTTGTTTTAATTACTCCCTTTACGTTTTTTGAGGGTGTCCCCCCTAAATTGTTACTTTTTCAGTAAGACCCTTTGAACATCCCCCTTATTGAGTGTCCAGTCACCCCGTGCAGCTCCTGGTGATGCAGGGGGGGCTCTTGTGAACCTCACAGGAGGGCACCCCATGAACGTGAAGCTGAGATGCCCTGGCTTATGTAATGTGGTTATGCAATAATAATAATTGCCACAGCAGAATTAATTACTGCATCTCAGAAGGCTGCTGCTCAATGGGTGAAGCTAAACCCTCTTAAGCAGAGTTATTAAAAGATCAAAGCCCACATATCACCCTTTTATATCCATAGGAAGAGTGCAAGTGTTCTAAGGCTGCAGTTCACACGTGCAGTGTGGGGTTAGGGCTGCTAGATGTGTTTCCTGCATGGCATTATTAGTATTTTAAAGGTTGGTATGTTCTATCAGATAATAAAATAGTTTTTTTGAGTCTGTTGACATTTTGTATCTGTATTAATTACTTGGTTTTGACCTTGATAATTTGTTAGCATCATTTTTTTTTCCTGTTTTCAAAATGGTATCTTCTGGTTGCTAATGAGTTTAGTGACCATGCCAGGTGGGCTCGTCCCTCCAAACACTGCCTTTGGACCATGCTTGAAGCCACAGCCACATCTAGCAAATTAAAATTTTGAATAGTTGGCTACAAGATGTATGAACTTGTATTATTGTGTATTCCTTGTAGATAGGAATGTGTGGATTTCAGAGAGTTTTATAAATTCTAAGTATTTCTACTCCTTTCCTCACAAAACTCTTGTTGGCTCTTCAGACTGTTGGTGATATTAATGGTTACATGAAAGTAGTGTCTGAAGGATGAAACTTTCCATATGCAGATGTTTCACTCCATTTTTTTTTTTTAGGCTTGCTTTTTGGAAAACATTTTTCTTCACCAAAGTGTTTACTTGGACCAGGAATTTAGTGCAGTATTTTGATGTGTGTGTTTGGTTGCTCCCTACTGAGAAAGAGATGTTGAAAGGCCTCTTGATATGAAAAGTATTTAAGTATTCATCGAAGGATTTTTGGTTTTCACTTTTGGTTGAGACCTGTTCTGCTCTTAGTTCTGATCCTGCCAACCATCCTGCAGGTATGGAAAATGCATCCAATGCAACAGCCCATGCTTGGAAGGTAGAGTCCTTGGGTTCTTCTTCCCAAATACAGCTGCTCTGTGTTTCAGATGCACATAAGCAGTTCTTGATTAACCTTTTGTCTCCAGACTCTTATTCCTCAAAACCTGTGCTTGAATGGAAGGATGGAACTTGGTTGAATCCGGCAACTGAGCTGGATTTTACTATGGATGTTTCTTGAAGGAAACAGCACAAAAACCTGGATTTGGGGGAAGTATTTACATTCCCATTGTCCCTCTCTTTGATCTGTGTTTCCAGCAGATGCTCATCCACTTCATGCTCAGAAAGGACCATGACAGTAGCTGCTTGCTGCTGTTTCCATGGGAACCAAACTTTGGATTAAAGGTTAATATATGAGCATCATGTTGTCTGTGTATGTATCATAAACAGAAAACTTGTATGTTGTGAGGAAAGGTTGGCCTCTTCTGTGGAGGGAAATGGGCCAAACTGGCATAGCTCTCTTGCCCTTTGATGGAAGAGAGGCAGCAGCAAACCCCAAATCTCTCCCTTCAGGAATGTATTTGCTTCCCTGCCTGCTGGAACCTGAAACTGGAAGCTTAATTTTAAAACTAAGGGTTTACTTCTGGTTGTTTGGAGGCTTTGACATTTTGTGCCCAATGCAAAAGGCACATTGTCATCTGCAGTAACATTATGTTGTGTGCCTGAGCCTCTGTGGGGCTGAAGATATTTGGGGTTTTCTTTTCCTGGTCAAATAAAGTGGTTGGTTGGGACATGTGTATTTTTAGCAGGTTGGAGATGCAGTAGGACTTGGCAACGCACCTAAACCCTGGAAGAGCAGGGATTTGGAGGGTCCCAGTGAGAGCAGTAAGGCAGTGTGACACCTCCACAGTCTGTTGATAGCCCATCCAAGCTGGTCACTGTGGTTTCTAAGCATTTAGGAGGTTCCTCTTGCCCTGGAAACTCCAAAATTCCCCTCTGGTTAACAACACACAGCTTCTCCTCCTGTTCCTCTTGCCCTGTGATATGCCACTTTATTATGCCGTTTTGTTCCTGGATGGTGTGTGGGTAGATTGTTTTCTGAGGGTAGGGTTGTTGTAGCTGTGGGACGGGGGTAGTGGGTGTTCTGGTTTAGTTCTGTGTGGTTTTCTTGTTTGTTTTTGGGTTTTCCCCCATTTGGTTGGATTGGCTGGGTGTTTTTATTTCAAGCTACGTCTCCTTATCCTTTTAGGAAACTGAAAGGCTCAGGAACGGCACAAGCTCCTGTGTGTGATCCTCAGGACAGGGGTGGTGAAATGCTTTGGAGTCCAGCTCAATTCAGATACATCTATGAAAAATTACACATTTTGGAATATTCCCCTCGATTTAATCAGCATGATTCAGTAGGGCACCACTTCACTGAGGCATTTGATTAAAAGCCTAGAGAAAAATTTCTTATTTACAAATATTGATGTCACAAAACCAACCAAGGCAGGTGACTGTATTTTCCAGGACTGTTTTGGTTTTTTGTTTGCTTATTTTTGGTTTTTGTTTGTTGTTTGCGATTTTTTGTTTGTGGTTTTTTGTTTTTGTTTGTCTTTTGTTTGGTTTTGTTTGGTTTTTTTTGTTGCTATGCTTTACCACTAATAGTTGACAATCTTCCGAAATTGCCATTTCTTTCTGCCTTAGTGATCTCCAGATGCCACAAATGCAGCGCTGGATTAAATTTTGAATGCATGTGCCAATTGGGTGTTAAGTTATATCAACCTAAACATACCTGTGTGTGTTTATTGCGGCTCTCAATTCTCAGGAGTGAGAATATTAAAGATTTGTGTGCTTTTCAGAGGTGTGTTTTAAGCATGATACCTGTTCTGAAATCAGTGAGTGCTCAATTAATTTGAACTCCTCTTTCCTTATTTTGTCTGTAGCTGTCAGGCAAAGAAAAAAATCCTTCCTTTCCCTTGCTTCCACTGTGGAAGGAATGCTGAAATGGATAGTCCTTGTACTTCTTGCTCACTGTGAGATGGGTGTATTGAATCAAAGTGAGAAAGGCACTTTGCACTCAGTGATTTAGCATTTGGCTTTCAGGTTTTTTGATGATGGTTCGTGTCTCGCCTCCAAGAAAGTCAGTCGGTTCTTCTGATGGATTTGGAAGGTACAAGGGGATATGCCTCATTTTAAAAAGGGAAGACAAGTTTCAATTATCTCTGGAGAGGTCAATATCTGTCTCTTAAAACTCTGGACAAGCTGAAATCCTGACCATTTATCAAGTGGCAGCTTCGGTCACAGTTGTGAGGAAACAATTTTGAATTACAGAAGTCTTAGGCTATGGGAGAGAGGAAAGTGTTCCAAACCATAATGAAAAGGTATCTCTGTGTTCTTTGTCTTCCTTTTAAATAATGAAATAAAAGGCTTGCACAAATTAGCAGGCAATGTTGTAGTGATGAGCAGGAAATCACCCTCTCTGAGTCTTTCCGAAGCATTTATTAACCATTCTTAACTTCTAAATGACCTGGAATCAATGTGGTTGGCACGAAGGATTCAGTGGTGTGGTCCAGACACTGGCTGGGCACCAGGTGCCCACCAAAGCTTCTCTCTCTCTCCCCTACTCAGCTGGATGGGGGAGAAAAAAATATAACAATATAACAAGAAAAGGCAGGGAGAGATCCCTCATGAGTTACTGCCATGGGAAAACCAGGCTTGACTTGGGGAAATTAATTTGCTACCAATGAAAGGGGAGTGAAAAAAACCTAAATCCCAAAACTGGCTCTGGTTCTGCTGGACATGGAGGGACCTTCTGGACCTTTCCCAAACCCCCACCTTGTAGCCCCCCCGTTAACACGATATTGCCACAAAACCCCAACACAAGTACAAAACAAATGTTGGGTGACAGTGCTGTTGAAGAACAAGCTTACTCTGCAAGGCAATCACAGCTATTTCTGTGGTCTAATTATGGAACTTATCAATAATTATCTTATGCTTGAATTGAGGCACCAAGCCTGCCCAGAGTTCAGGAAACCTTTGGACTGTGCTCTCAGACACAGGGTGTGATTTTTTTGAGCTGAACTGTGTTGGACTCGGTGATTGTTGTGGGTCCCTTCCAGTTCAGGGTGTTTCATGATTATTCTATGATTCTACATGCCTTAAAAAGAAACCCAAAAGAAATATGGTTACTACAGTGCAATTGATGTTGTGTTTACGCAGTGTGTGCAAAATGTCATGCTTTCTGTCTCTCCATGAAATCATGCCACTGCTATCTGTTTCTCTAAGTGAAAAAATAAATTGGGTTTATAAGAGGATTGTCATGGGACACCTGGAGACCATGACTCCAAACTCTTCCATGGAATTACTCTGCATGTCTCTGCCCAAGTCATCTTGGTGCTTTTTTATTTTCCCCTCCAATTTACATTGAGAACTGAGGTAATATTGCTTGGCAGAGAGGTAACAAATTAATAATCTTGCTCAGCAGAGAGGTAACAAATTAATGCATTTTTGCACCCTAAAATAGAAGGAACTGTGTAAGAACAGTCTTGCATGTTCTCTCTCAAAACCAGGTGCTGCAGCACTTTGAGAGCATGGATCAATTCCTCACAATACCTGTAGGAATTATCTGTAACTTGATAAACAGCAGAAAAGATGACAATAGAAGTAATTTCTTTTTGTCTCCTTTTGGGATGAAATACCCCTGAGATTCAAGGTATTGTAGATCTTTTACTTAAGGTTTAAAAAATCCTAATAGACGTTGAGGGGTGCCATTACCATTCTTTACTAGGTTTTATTTAAAATCTGGCTGTATATCTTTTAAGCAAAAGGGGCATCCCATTGTGTCCCCAGACATCCAGTCACCTCTGCAGCACAGCTTGGAAGAAACAGCAGCCTTGGTTCTCCTTCATCGGAGTGGGATTTGAAGGGTTGGAAGAGAAGAGGAAAGCAAAGATTTTTCTGTACCACATGAAAAAGGTACAGAAAAATGGTCCTTTTCCATATGCTGACAAAGTGGAGTTGTGTGGCTCAGAGTGCCCAGTCCAAAGTCCCTTGCCAGGGCAGGCAAAAGAGAAAGTAAAATGAGATGGGTTGGGGGGGGGGGAAATGGACAAAAGAAGCAACTTCTCCAAGTGCCTCTCCCTCCAGTCTCCCCAGAAATCTGGTGGGGGGCGGTGTGTGCTTGAGATGGGAAATCCTGTTTTGGCAAACGTTGGCTGAGGTCTCCCTGTCACTCTGCCTTCATGGAAAAACAGATGTTAAGATCTCAGGCTGGCAGATGTTCATCTCTCCCTTAAAATTCCTTCTGTTGGAATACTAACAAGGAAGGAACACAGAGGGTGAAGTAGG
This sequence comes from Formicarius rufipectus, assembly GCA_013399695.1. Taxonomy (NCBI): domain Eukaryota; kingdom Metazoa; phylum Chordata; class Aves; order Passeriformes; family Formicariidae; genus Formicarius; species Formicarius rufipectus. The sequence continues at coordinate 226,662 of VXAU01000067.1, read as the reverse complement.
AACCATCCAGTGCTGGTTACTGTGGTGGGTTGGAGGTAAACATAAGATGTCCCAGCTTTGATGCAGTCAGAGACACTCCCTTGAGTGTTTATTTTCTACTGTGTAGTTTAGTTTAATTGCTGAGAAGCAAAAAAAACAAACAAAAAACCAACCAAACAAAAAAACACCAGAACTTTTATTTGCTGCCTAATTCAAGAAATAGTTTTAAAGAACAGTCGTCTTTGTGAACAAAGCTTTGCAGTGTTGTTTGGTTTTATATGTTGTTTGCTTTTCAGAATGGGCTCAAACGGAAGGCTTGAGCATTTAAAAGGGGGGGGGTAGTTGTTTCAGATCAAGTAAAATATTTACTTTTGAGTGAATGTGTTGTTGTTCAGGTTGGCTCATCATTAGAAAATAATTTACATTGATCTACTTGGTATTATGTCAGGACAGCATAAAATTTAAATGATCTTTAAGTGAGGAAGTCGAGATCCCTTAAATGAAAGATGCCAGAATTGTAGTCCATACCTCCTTAAGGACTTTTTTGGGTTTCTAGCCAAGAATCTGTTCATCACAGTTAAAGCTGTCATAATTCTGGGTGCCCTATTCACACCATCAAATTCTGCTTGAACAGTTCAAAGCTCCAAGTTACGCTTCCAAAATCAACTACTTAAATTCCTCTCTGCCGCCTTGGGGAGATTTGTCAGTGTGCTCCGAGATGAAATCCCACGATCACTTTGCCAACAGGGGCAATGCTGACAATTCTCACTTTCAGGCTCAACGTCAAGCAGTTTTTTTCAGTCAAAAATCTGGTTTGCTCAACTCCTCATAAGTGCCTGCAGATCTCAGCTTTTGTCCTCTGCCTGATTTTTACTCTGCTTTTTTCATCTGTCAGAGCTGCACATAATTTTTTAGAGAGCCTCGAGTACACCAGGCTGACAATGGAAATGATATCATCTTGTTCCAATGTAGCAATATCAAAGGATTTTGAAATATTCCTCAGTCATTGCTTATCTTACAAGCAGATCACCCCCACTGCTCCTGTTTTACACATGCTAAACAGATGCAGTTTATCTCTCCTTTGGGAAGTAGGTTTGATCTGGAGCTGGATGCACAAGTCTTCATTCAGATCCAGGCTTTTGATGAATTTAGGGGTGGTGATTTAATCTGCCTGTGCTGCCTGCAAACAGTCTGGGAAATCATGTCAAGGTCATGTCTGTCATCGAAGATGGGGCCAAGGATTTTGGCCCAGGCAGTTGAAAAAGGCCACTGCCACCTGTGACAAGGTGTCTCATGGGCATCATTGGTGGTGTTCTCACCCCCAGGGAGGACACTGCCCACCTTCTACCCTCAGGGCTGTGCAATATGGAGAGTGGTGAATGCTTCCCTGATGCCTGGAAATCCACCTTTTCATTACCCACTTATAAACTCCATTGAGTTGTGTGCTTATTAAAGCACAGACAGTGGCAGGGGGCCCCTCCCTCATTCAGCTGATAAATCCTGTGCTTGGCCCCTCAGCACTGTTTGCCTTGTTGAGAAAGGCAAAGTGGCGTTTAAGGTGATGGAAGCCATAAAATCATTATTTGGAGAGCTCTGTCATTTGATCAGAGGGAGAACCGGTTTTGAAAGTTCACTGTGGAGAACCTGGGCTCATACCACGCAATTATTTTAGGGCACTTGGGTTACTAAATGACAATATATTTGCTTAAATCGAGGACAGGTTTACCTTGTGTCTTATTTGAAGGCTCATGTACTGCACCACATGATTATTGGTCTCAAACTGCTGCAGCAAAGACAAGAAAGGAGTCACTGCAATAGAATTATGCTCTTGATCAATAGTAACTGAACATAGCTGAATTTTTGTAGGGCATCAAGACAATACTGCAGCTTAATTTGATTTCCTGATGTAATTTAGGTGATGAGACTTCATCTAGGAATTCCTGCATTGATGCTCTTACCTTGCAGCTAAACAAGATCATGTATTTCAGGAGTTTCTGCAGCTGGTGGCTGTGGAGAGGTTTAACAATTAACATGAGCTCGTGGTTTGTAGAATTAAAGCTGCACAGGACAGAATTTATTTTTCTTAGCACTGAAAGTGAGCACAATTGTTACCAGACAGAATTAGACAGACTTCCCCAGACTCTTCTCCAGTTTTGTGATGAAAGTCTGGTTTATCTTTGCAGCATAAGCCTCTCCCTGGCTCTTGATTCCTCCAGGAGCTCCAGGGATGTTTCTGCAAACTCCATGCAAGGGACTGCACCCTGCATACCTTCCAAATTATTGCTGCTGCAAGGAGAGGGAATAATGTAGTTTTTTTTGGCTGCTCCTGACCAGCATGATCGATTTTTGGTGGTCCTGATATTGCCTAGAGCTTTCCTGCTCCTCTCTGCCTTTGAGCACATCTGAAGACTCACTCTCTGGGACATGGGGATGTTCAGGCTGGGGAGAAGGAGGCTCAGAAGAGATCTAGTCATGCTCTACTACAGCCTGGCATCTCATGGCCTAACTGTGGAATAATGAAGGCAATAAACAAAATAATTCCCCCCACCGAAGGAAGATGTTGTTTGAGAGGTTTGAGGTCAGCTGGAGGTGGAGGAAGCAAAGACAGCTGCCAGCCTTGTGCTGGAACAGATGCTCGGAAAGGCATATTGTGGCTTAAAAGGGACCTTTTTTGCCACTTGTATTTGATAACACTGTTTTCTCCCACCCAATCCTTTTTTCTCCCTGGCCTGTGTGCCTGTGATCTTTGGGAATGTTTCAGAATTGTGCTTTATTCATGCTGTCTCCATAGCTTGGGAGTGGGGCAATGGCAACACACAAAGGAGGCTGGCTTTTCAGGGGAGGTGTGTTGCTGGTCCCAGCCAAACAGCAGGGCTCAGAAATTGTCCTGGAGGTAAGAGTCCTGGGGCTTTTTAAAGCGCTGAGCGTTGCTTTGGGACATGTTATGTTGTTTGGTTACTTGCAGGTACTGAGTCCAACTTTTTCAGCTGCTTGCTTGCATGGAAAAAATACTCCTTAGAATGAGAGGGGGGGAATTGAAAATATCTTTGCCTACCAAACTGAGAAATGCAGAGAAACCTTTGGGTAATGATACCACGCTTTTATTCTCACAGCCTTAAGTGAGATGAATTTGTGTTCTTTGCCTTTCAAAAAAATTCAAGTCTTTGCTTTGCTCCTTCTCTCTGGAAAACAGAACTTACAATTTTTAATTGTTTACTCAGTACTTATAAAGATACTTTTCAGAGATATTGTAAGTGTTGAAGTGCTCCTGAGAATAACTATTTGCAGTGGTGTCAAATTGTGATGAACTGAGAACTTAATCTGAGTTTTAATGCCTACTGTGTTTGTTTGGAATACCTTGGATTTCTTTGGACTCTGTGTTTGGAATACCTTGAATTTCTTGAACTTCTCTGAAAAGGCAAATTTTCTTCTCTTCCTGGAAAGGATGTCATGAAGCAAAACATAAATTAAACTGTTTCTGGACGTTCTTCTCCCTCGATCACTGTGTGAAATCCTCCAAGCAGTTTGCCAGTCAACTCAGGGACAGGAAATGTCTTTGCAAGGTGTGTGTTTTTGGATTTAACCAATCCTGTACCTCAAAACCTCTTCTATAAGAACACTTCGGGATTTCCCATTGAGTTGATAATCCTGCAGGTTTATCCACTCCGTTTCACTGTGAATGTCTTCTTGGGTTGGTTGTCTGACCTTTTATGATGGCCCTCAGAAGACCCAGCGTGACAGTCACAGGTGAGGAGGTGGAAACTCAAAGCTCAGTGGTGTTACCAGAAAGCAAAACAGCCCTGGCAAAATATTTTTGTTTGTATGAGGTCTGGAAAGATACTGAATGGAATGATGGCCTCCCTGGGATGTTTTTCTTCTTGGAAATGAATCTGTGTTTACTTACACTTTGTCTTAATTGGATGGCTGAGTTTAACTTCTGGTGTGCATTAAGTTATGTAATTAAGGGTTGATTAAAGCTTTGGTTTCAGTTTAGAACTCAGCCTGGAGAAACCCAGCATTTTAAAGAAGCTCATCTCATTGCCCTATTTGTTTCCAATTTTTATCTCCCTGAGACTGCATTGAATTATTTCCCTTGATTTTGGTAAGACTGCATTGGATTAAAACTCCTGCGTGTAACTTTGTGAGTGTCTGGGACTGAAAAGTCAGAGGTTTTCCTGTTCAAGCATATTATATTCCTGACCCCTGTTCTTGCAGTTGCAGAAACAGATGAGCAAAGGGGTCATATGGAAAATGGATCCAAGTGACTAGTAAGGTTCATTAGTGACTGTGCAAATGGGGGGGGGGGATGGGAAGAGAAACCAGAAGGGGAGCAGATGATTTTTTTGCAAAGATTGAGTAAGGGATGTGAGCTCCATAAACTTGTCGTATGTGGAGGTAGGGGAGTTTCTGGCAGACTCTGAAATTCTCCAGCAGAGACTTGACCAGATCACACTAGAAATGCTCACTGAAGACCAACAGCCCATAAAAGCAGAAAATCCCAATCTCTGTGGGCTTGGTTTTGGGAAGTGCTGAGCTGAGGAGGAGACCATAAAAGAATGGAGGAGGATCGCTTGGAAACTCAGAGTGGACCAAGATGAAGGTGTAAATAACAACAAAAAGCAGAGAGAACCTGAGAGAGATGGATGCTTTCTTAGTTATTACACTGAAACTACTCAAAGGTTGAAGAAATAAGGCATAACGGAGTAAAAAACAGGAAAAAATCTTGAGTGCTTACCACCTCAGGGGAGTTCTGAAGGACTGGGCTTGGGCATTTCTTTGCTGTAGAACACTTGAACATTTTATTTCCCTGAGCCACTGCTGTATTTGCAGGTATGCAGCACTTCTGAAAAACAAAATATCTTCTGTTTCTTTCTAAGCAACTTCCACAACCACTGGAGCACGAAATAATTAAGATGCATTCACATGGTGTACCTAAAAGAGCTTTGAAAAAAAAAAAAAGTATATAAGAGTTGTCATTGCCCTCAAGTTTTGGTGCTTAAAAGTGATGCTTTGTTCTCATACTTAAGTGTTAAAGACAGTTTCCCTGTGTTTAGGTTTTGTTTAATAGTTTATCAGACACATTCAGAGGTTTTCTGGTTATTGCTGATGGATTTTAAGTTGGTTGAACTGTCCCCCAACATTAATCATGGCAGTGACTGTCTTGGTAATTCCCCATCCGAGTGGCTGCTGGAGAAGTAACAGAGTGCACTGGATTTACAGCCATTCCTAAACATCACTTGGAGGTGCCAAGAAATTAGATACTTCTTACCCATGTTTTTTTAACCCATATTCACCCATAAGGTCTATTCTAACTGAACTTCTCATTTGAGTTACCTCAGTACTAGAACTCAACATTTTTTTTTATGGTAAAGGCGTTTTTAATTTTTTTTTCCACTACAACCACGGATACTTTGCACTGTTAAAAATTCTGCTGGCTGGAAAGTAACAATGCCTGAAAACATAAAAATATACCCTATTTCCATGTTTTGCAGTTCAACTGTGTAGTAATGAAGGATGGTGATGTTCACGTTGACTCCAGGAGACCCTTTTCTGTTATCAGGTAGAAAACAAGAACAGCTTTCTACTTTGAGCTTTTTGGTTCTTGTGTTGATGTCCTGAGGAGTGCACTGTGTGCGAGTCAGCATTTAATCTTGAAGGCTGTGTAATGAAAAAGCTTTCAGACTCTTGTCTTTTTCTCACCCTCAGGAACAGTTTCCATACAACATAAAATGTTGTTTTGCCAACTTTGAATATGTGGCAATGCTGAGGTGGGTCCTCTCAAGGCAGGTGTTTCATGTGCCTGCACATCAGAAGATCTTGAAATACTTAAATTGTCTTAAAAATGACCCAGGTCAACTTTTACATCCTTTAGGATGGCAGTGATTAAAATGTTAAGCATGTTTTCATTGGCAAAATTTTGGTGTTTATTTTCTTTGACAAGGTCGAAACAATTTATTTTCATGATGCTCTTCAAATTTGAGTGGTAGTATTTATTGTTCCTGAGTGCCTGTGTATTCACTGAGGGTTCAGTTACAGGGGGATATTTATTGGAACTCCTTTTGGGTCATCTGTTCAACTTGCAGTTCAAGGCAGACCAAAATATTCCAAAGCAATTGCACTGTATTATGCACAGAGAAGCTTTGTAGTGTGAATATGGACTTCAAGCGTGAGGGACGCCTTTATTGTGCTGGTCTGGACCGTGGAATTCCTTTAGAGCCTTAAAAATTAAATGCTCTAATGTTCTAGCCTCAAGGATTGCTCTTCCAGTTTGTTAAAAATCCTGGGAAATATTCTTTCCCAGGATATACTTCTAAGTAATATTAAAACAAACCCCTAAACTGGAGTGCTGCACATTGTGAAGGCCATATTTCTTTCTCAGTGGGGCAAGAATTTTGCCTGCCTGGAAATGAACTGATACCTGATGATTTTATGTAAAAATCCATTAGATTGGCTGTCCTCTCATTGCCATATCTTGCTGGAATAAAATGGTATACGGTTTTAGAGTCACCTCTTCATCCACAGTCCCAGTCAGGGGGTGCTGGCAGTTTTACTGATTTTTAGATCAAGTTTATTACTATTTCAATTGAAGAATGATTGAAAAATATTGAATAAATCTGATAAAACTGTGTTTATTGAAAATCAAAGACATTCAGGAGCTTTGTTTTTAGGTTTTTTTTTACTTCAAAAATATTTTGTCACTATGGGTAATTTTTTTCCTCTCCAATTTTAGTCTTTTCATTCCAATGTTACTACAAAGAGATGCAGAGAGGGATAAAAATTGGTTTTCCTTAAGAAAAAATTACTAATTGCTGAAACATGTTTTTTGCAGTGCAACACTTATTTTTTTAAATGCTTTCTGATTTGGAAATAAAGTTTTAGTTTTCATAGTGTCCCTATATATACATATCTTCACAAAGTACTATGGTATGTATAGAAATGTGGCTGTTTTATCCTTTCAGTGAGAAATTTCTTCAGAATAGTTGCACTCCTGAAAACTGTTCCACTTGTAGGAAGAGCTTGTGTTATTAATGGAAAGCTGTTGTTCAAGCAGCTCTTCTTCTGGACAGAAATTCAGTGTTTTGGGACAATGAATATTCCTCTTGAAGGTGAATTGTAAGAGTGGGTGTTTCTAAAATAGGCCCCCCAAACATAAAAACCAAACCGAGCTTTTACCTCGACTTTTTCTGGATATAACTTGAGTTTTCATTGTACTGCTATGAAAATGCTAATACTGTAGTCTAATTATGACAATATTTTTAGTTGCATGCACTTGCACGTCCTGCAGACAATCAGTGTTATCATGCCACGAGGCTGCATCACAGATTTGTTAATTACCGGCTTTTAATATCACAACATTTTGAACTGCTGTCAGTTTGCCCCCTGCTCCCCCTTGAGATAGAAAGGGAGAAGTAAGGAAGGAAAGAATTACTGACTAGGCGACTTAGGAATTAAATCAATTTTGGGAAGGAAGCAAGGTGTTTTGCTCTGTAAAAGATGGGTAAACTTCAGTCATTTGAACCTACCTGACAGGCTGTGAAATCACTGACTCTGTGAACACACTTCAGGCTGTTTAATGCTTACACAAAACAGTGTGAATATGATGCTATTTTTTGTGGCAAAGATGTTGTTTAAAAAGCCAAGAAGTCAAATTCGATGTCTTTGATTTCAGAAATTTGCTTACATCTGAATTTGATCTGTGGGTAGAGTGAAACATGGCTTTTTTCTTTCACTGGCATTAACGGGAGTCATTTGTTGCCTGGCCAATTCGTGTTGTTTTTTTAGATATACCTCTTGATTGAAACCTTTTTAGATACATCCCATATAAACCACACCATGGACAGCTGCTTTTTTTTATGTGCCATTATTGCATAGACAGGGGCAAGAATGTAACAAAGGTAAATATTCTGCATCTGAAGAGCCGCTCTTTGCTGGAGCACAACCTTCTTTTCCTAGTGCCATCTAGAGGAGACCCTGTTCCCCCACCCCTAGTCTCTGAAAAGCGCAGGAGAAGACGGAGTGATGTTCTCCCCGCCCTCTGTCAGGCTCTCCCAGCCCCGGGGATTTGAGCCACCTCCTTGTTAACAGGGGGCACTCCCTTCTGTTTTCATGTTGTGGTGGTTTCGTGATTGCCACCAATTTCCTGCAGCCAAAACACGGACCTGTCATAACTCTGAGCCCGGGAAAACTAATTGAAATAAATCGGCCGTGACCACTTAGGGCCACTCGTGGGGAGGGGGGAGAAGAGGGGGAATGGACCGGCATAATTAGCTCCCACCTGAAATTTCTGCACAGATTGGGCCACGCTGGGCTGCTCGAGTCGCTATTTGCACGCCAACCAGCGATCCTGGATCCACCTCAGTGGCGAGAGCTTTTCCATAACTTTAAAAATTCAGGAAGCGCCGGGTCTCGGTTGGATTGGAGGCGGCAGTTTGATCCCGATTTCATTATCAGCAGCGGCCCTGGAATAAGCAGGAACTGTCCTCTCGGATTAGCTCTGCCTGAGCAACGCCCCACTCCGCAGCTCCCTCCTCCCCTGCCTTTTGCTGGGAGAGAAGAGGCCATCTGCAGGCTCCAACTTGCTGGTCGAGCTTGCCTACTAAGATTCTGGGATGGAAAAAGGGTGATGTGAGTGCTTGTCTCACCACAAAATGATCTTCCTTTCAGACCTGACAAAAAAAAAAAAATCCTACTCTGCCCTCTTGCCCTTAGTTTTCCCCTTTGTGCTTTGAAATGTCTGGATTGCAGGATGGAAGATGTGGGGCCAGGTGGGCAAGTGTGAAATGCAGCCTAAGGGATTGATGTTTTCAGTGGGACCTGTCTCCTCTGTAAACAGCAGGGTGAATTGTGATGGTAAAGCTTTCCTAGATACAAACAAAATCATTAAGCAGCTACACGTTGTTGTTTGTTTTGTAGAAATTGCACTCGGGATGCTGTTTCATCTGCCTTACAATTTAGGGGCTTATGACTGCATTGATGAATGTGACCTCTATCAAATTAAGTACAGTAATGAAAACCCACTTCCTTTGTTGTGGTGCCTCCCACAATACTAATCAATTAATTACAACAACGATTAGTCTGCGGTGTCTCCCTTTGGTAAAGTCTGGAGCTTATTATGAATGACCTCTCGTTATGAGTGTTACGAACTCGTCACACTGCTCGGTGAATACATGAAGGTTCTGGAAGTGAAGGAGCTGAAGTGGAGGCAGACAAAAGCAGGAGTGAGATGTTGAAGTTCCCCGAGGCCAACATCCCTGAGTCATTGTGTGGCATGAGAGGACACTTGAGTTACTGGAGCAACAAACTCTTTCCAAGTTGATTAAAACAATAAGTCTGTCAGGGAGAAGGAAGTTTTGAAGTGACTTTAATCCATTCTGCAGCAAATGGGAAAATCTGGTTTGAAGTGATATCTGTGCGTACAGTGTGTGTTCTCCTTTGGAATTAAACCTGACTTGCCTTAGGAATTTCTCTGGCAGACAAGCACGTTGACAAACAGAGGGACATGCTTTAGCTCAGGCAAGAGATCATAAAGATTGGGTTTAATTTTTACTTTTTCACAGGACAGCAGTGCAAGTGGAAACTGTTGCCTTTGAATCCTGACTCTGGTGGTAAAAGCAAAGCTGTAAACATCCAATTTTATTTAATCTTTAAAGTTAGTGCTTATAAAAAGGAAGATGGAATATTTATATGTTCTTCGGCAAAACAGCTTCATAAGAAATATGTAATATTTTGCCTTATACAGTACAAAATAATGCAATTTAAAGACTCAAACCCATTTTTATATGACTAGTTTTTAAGCAGAAAAGCAAGCTGTTATTTAGGAAACGTGCAAGATCACATTGGTTTCTGTAAACCATATTTTATTTTTGAGCAGCAAAATGGACAGTTCCAAAGGTAAATCTGTAATTCAGGGACTGTGTGGAGTTAGCTCAATGCTTAGTTTGTTGAATTATAATTTGGAGGACCCAAAACCCTGGAGCTGTGTATTTTAACTTGTTACATCCAGAGGTCTTAGACCCTACTTAGCTATCTACTGTCTGAAAGTCAAACCTTGGTATATGGTTCACCAGGAATGTTTAGGAAATATGAAAATGGAAGAAATGGAGATCTTCATAATGTTACACAGCATTTTAAATGTTTATTTATAGATACAGAGTTCCTCCAGCTTTTTTTACTCAGAAAAACATCTCTTGAAAGCTGAGCTCATGCCTGTTCTGCTTGGAGGTGCCAAAAGAGGGGAAACCCTTGGATTTAAAGAAGGAGTAAAAGGTATATTAAATGCCTTTATAAAAACCACAAAACAAAGTAAATTACCCTGGAAGTTGATATATTGCTTATGCATATTATGGTGTTTAAGGAATGCAAAGTCAGGAGACCTGTAATATGTTGGGAGAGCTTTGTACTCGGCTTGATGCAATTATTGGTGCTCCAAAATGGATTTGCTCTCAGGATAGCCTGAGTAGCAGGCTCGGGAGCCATCAGTCATCCCCCGCACTAATACCCCGCTGTGACTGACTTCATGAGGCTCCTGGACTCACTTGGAATGAACTGGATGCTGAGAGAAATCCCATTCCATTAATTTTGATTTTGTTCTTGAAGCCTCTTAGTTTATTATATTTTTTAAATCCAAAATACACGACTAAGAAAGTTGTCGTTTTATCTTGTGAATTAGCACCAGATGCTTTGATTTCCAAATTAGATGGTATTTCTTTGGGATTTTTTTGTTATGTTGCACGTGCTAATGGTGCCTCAGTGTGGGGGTTTATTTGGAAAGGCGAGGTGGGCAACGCAAATAATGCAGAGTGCCGTGCCTGTCTTGCTGAACTCTCTGGTTTACTGCATTATTAAATATTGCATAAATTATTCAATGTCCTTTATATCAAACAAATATTTTTTTGCAAGCAGTACTGTGTGAACAAATGGGTATTAACTAAAACCCCCAGACAGAAGTGAAATGGTGCTGCTCTTTCATTCCTTGTAAAGAGCCAACGCTCTTTCTTATTCTTGTTTGTTTGGTTGGGGGTTTTTATAACACCACTCAGGGAGTGGAAGATGAAAATGGTGATGGTTATGTGAACTGCTCTCTTTTTGTGTAATGTTAAGATAGTCCCTTTCTGAGGCATCTGCTTCAGTACATTCAGGGAAGGCAAATGCAGCAGGGGAGGTCTGGACTGTGCTCAGCCTCTCACTGTGGTGGTTGAGTTGCTGTCACACCGCAGGTTTTGGTGTTTTGGCAGCAACCACCCTCTGAGGGAGTGCAGGTTGATGAAATGGCCACAAAATGTGTTGCAGAGGAGAGGAGGCTTGCTACAAGGAAGAGAGAACCCCATGCCAAGTACAGCTGTGACTGTGGGTTCAACCCAAAGTGCCTTAAAAGACAAAGGCTACATTTTTGGGTTATTTTGTTTGCTTTGTGTGGGTCACCTGAAGCACCTCAGGAACATTTATAAGCATGAAGATACAGTCTTAAGTTATTTGTATGTGCAAAAATGCCAGCTGGTTCAGGTCCCTCAGGAGGAATTGTTATATGGGAGAGGATTTGAGGATGAGGAGGCATATGGAGATGGGGGTGGAGGGAGAGGAGAAAAAAGGGCACAGAATAGGTTAAAAATGTTTTTAACATGCAGAAAAAAGGTGGCTTGGGGGGGGAAGGGCGTTTTTTCGTTCGTTTGTTTGTTTTGCTTCGCTTTTTCTAAACAAAGGGGAAGGTTTCCCCTGTACGAGCTCCGGTTCTGAGTGTTGCGTGGTCGGATTAGACATGCTGCTCTGAGCAGGTTTAAGGAGGTCTGGGAATGCAGGAATCCTTTCCTCTGCCTCCCCCACCCATGGCAACAGCGAGCCAAGGAGCTGAACAGCAGAAAAATAAGGACCCGGGGCTCAATAAGGGGCCCTAAAAATATAGGCTGAGGAATTGGGAGTGCCCTGCTGAGGTTTGTGCGCCTCGGCGACCCCGACGGCTGCGGGACCCGTCGGGGAGTGGGGTGAGGGAGGACGGAGGCTCCGGGGTTCTCTGCTCGACTCCCGGGCTCCAGCTCTTCGCAAATAAAGAGGTCAGAGCAGGGAATTCCCGTGGCTGATCTGCGAGGAGATGGAAAGGAAGCAAAGATTTTTATCGAGCGCCTCTGTCTGTCACGTTTTCCTTACGAAGATGCTTGGCTTCCCCAAGGGCGAACCCTCTGACTTTTATAGGTTGTCTCCGCGCTGAGCAACCTATTTGATTTTTTTCATCCGGGTTTATTTTTATTTATTTATTTTCCGTGGAGGAGGATTTGCCTCAAGCACAGCCGCGTTTCTCTATGTGTATTCCCTTTGCCGTGGCTTTCCGTAGGAGGAGGTTTAGGGTTTGTACCTGGTTTGTGCTTAGCCCGTGCCAACACGGGGCAGCCTCAGCCCGCCCCGCACGCGATGCTGGGAGAAGCTTTGAGAGCAGCATCCCTCTTGCTGCTGCCCGGAGGTGAAAATGAAGCGACCCTGACACATCCGAGGCTGTGCCTGCACCCAGCAGCACCTTACCAATGTTTTGTTTTGCTCCAGTAGCGTCTTACCAAAATATTTGATTGGCAGGTGCTGTTCGATTTCGAAGCGAGGGGCTGGTACCAACAGAGCTGGATGGTCCAAAGAGAGGTGTCTATAATTTTCTCTACTACTGCAACATCCACAGCTGGATGGTCCAAAGAGAGGTGTCTATAATTACTACTGCAACATCCACATCTGGATGGTCCAAAGATGTGTTTATAATTGTTTACTCTAGTGCTGCAACATCCACAGCTGGATGGTCCAAAGAGAGGTGTCTGTAATTGTTTACTCTGCTGCTGCAACATCCACAGGGCGTGAGCAGGAGGGGGCACCCGCTCTGCTCTGCGTGGCGTAAACAGAGCGAATCACAGCCCTGGCTACTGGAAAGTTTATAGCCTTAAAACTTGCTTTTTTCTTTCATTTCACGCTCTCTTTAATCCTAAATCTAGGCAATGAGTAGCCGTTCCTGCAGCAGAAAATTTTGCTTTTCTTGGGAAGTTAAATACTTGTGTTGCGTTACCCAGTTATATTTAAAATTGCCTCCTGAATTCATCTTTGTGTGGTGTGAGATGCAATATGGGGCAATATGAAAGGGAGAATAATAGAGGGGTTGGGGCAGGGTTTAAAACAATGAAATGCTGCTGATTAGGGGCTTAATGAAGTTCCATTTTCTTAGACATTGTTCAACATTAAAATAAAAATCAAATAATTTGTGTTAAATTGATGACTAGATGATGTTGGACTTCCACTGTGTGAAACAGAACAGTTTTGTGTTTCACGGCTCTGAAATCGCTTTTGGGATCGTCCTGCACTTCCATCTGTTCCTGGTGGTTTCCACTAGACCTGATTTGATTTCTAAAAGGAAGAGAATTATATTAAAAGCTACATATAGGAAGGAGCAGCAATTTTTTTTCTTTTGTTTTAAACAGTCTTTTTTTTTTCCTGAACAATTCATGCTGCAGGTTGTTTAATTTTTTTTTGAGCTGTAAGGAATCTGAAAGCACTAAGTGTGTTCTCCTTTATAGATCAACTGCCACAGTTATTTTATACTATCTCATGGATTAAAATATGCTGATTTAGGACATATATTTTATAACATATATATTACAAGATATATTTAGGCAATGTTATAAAGATTTTGGTGTCCAGTATTTATGGTTATTATATATTATTGTTATTTTATAATAGAAATGCTGCAGAAATTGTCACTTTTGATCTCAAATCTCACTGCTTACACTGGTCATACGGGAAGTCCCATATGTGGGTTTCTTTTTAAAATACACTTTATTAAACTTCCATAATAAGTAACATTTCTTTTAATTGTTTTTGAATATTTCTTTTATTTATATCTTCAGTTTGTCCACTTTGACAGTGTGCAAGCTCTGTGCCTGATTTGCTTTGCCTGTGTTTTAAAAGGGATATTATTCTAAATGAAATCAAATGTACAATCTGTGGGTTTGAGATGTATGCAAAACGAAAAGGATGACTCCTATAATCTACTGATAAAGAATCTTGTCCTCCAAATATTATGTGGTTTGACCTAATGGATGTTTTGTGGCTTGTGTGCATAAAGAATATCACTTAGGAATTTTACGTATGAAGGGCATGAGCTGCACTCCTGGCAGATGAGTTCAATTAAAAGTCACCTCGGTTTTTTTTTTTGTTGTTATTAAAAAAAAAAACCACCAAACCTCCTGACTTCATTTTTAAAAGCACTCACAGTGAATTAAAGAAATCCTCTATCTGCCAACATTTTATTAGGGCATAAATATTGTTGAAATCCAGGTTGCAAGTTATGTTTTGGGATGAGCCTCACGTACATGTACAGAATATTTTGCAGATTTGTGTGCTTTAAGGGTAGATCTGTGTTAATAGGGGGATAAACTGTGGTTGTCGTTCAAGACAGTGCGCTGAGAGTTTTTTCTGCTTTGGCAGTGGCATCAAAACATGGCAAAATGTATCAAAATGAATTGGTTTTGATTATATATCCCTTTTAGTTTAGTGCTTTTTACCCTTCCTTGTTGATGTCTATTTACTTTATTTTATTGAGAGACATTTTCCGGCATGTTGTCATTTATAGAAATTCAGTGTATTTTGGATTTGTCTCAAAGGCCAGTGGAAATAAGAAATTATCTTCAGGAATTTGTTATAATTACATTATATCCACATGAGCACCAAAAGAATTTAGCATGATTAATGCTATTATAAGGCATATAAGGGTCAGGAGCAATAGTTTGCTCCTGTTCTATAAAGAATTAAGCACTTGCACAAGAAGAAACTCAAGAATTTAGGCTAATTTTTTTATATATAGTTGAGAAAATAGAACAGTAGTTGTTTTATTAACTACTTAAGCAGTTGCACAAAGAGAAGCTTAAGAGGAAATGCTGACAATTATGATTTAGTTCTGTTGTGGATCAAAGGTGACAAGTGGAATAAACTTACAGGGAATTATAGGGCATGTTTTTCCCTCTATTTTTACTAGTGAACGTTAATTAATACAACTCCAAATTTACTCTATGTCAGAACTTCCCTATCAGCCCACAACAGAATAATGCTAATTATGCTTCAAATAATAACTTTTTGGCAATGTCTGTGTGTGTGTGTGTATATATATATATTGAGGAAAGGCTTGTGGATATTTTGCTTTCTGGGGTTCTGGAAGAGAAGTGGATGTCAGCGCTGTCTCCACTGTCAGTGCTGTCGAACTTCTCCTGGTTCTCTCAAGGTGGAATGGAGACCATCACAACCCATTTCTGAGGCTTTTGTGTGCAAACAGAGGGGACGGTTGATACCAAAACAAAATCTTGTATTTAAAATGCCCCAGCCCCAATGAATCTCATGGAAATTTCATGTAGCATAGATGGGCTGCGGTGCAGTATCAGCAGAATTTAAGGCAACGCTGCCGAAGTCGCTGTTTTCCTTGCCCTAATTTTTATCCTTCTGGGAAAGGTTACTGAGGTCAGAGGTACTTCAAGCACTGGCCTGTGTGTTAACCTGGTGTGTTACTCCTGATTAGAGGCAGCACATCAACACACTTTGTTTCAGTAGGGGTTGGAGTTTGTCCCCTGGTGCATTTGTTCTGCAGCTTTGTGTGCAAATGTTTAAGGAGAATACACGTTATTCTGTGACAGTCTGGAGTCAACTCCCTGGTACAGTGTGATTGGGGTGACATGGCCTTGGTTGACCATAACCCACAAACTCTGCAATTATCATTAGGGCATGGTTTGTTTGGTATGTTTTTAATAGATAAGATGCATGAATAGGCATTTAGTTTTCTGGAGTTACCACATAGAAGTACTTCCATTCCTTTTTCTACTGGGTGGGGCAGGTAGGGGAGGAGTGAATTTCATTTTATTTAACTATCCATTTAAATGTGATTTCATCTAATTGCTGGGGTGATTAGCATCCCTGTTTTTTAGAATACTTCAAAATGAAATATTGGGACTGAGACAGTGTTCTTAACTCCAGTTTCTTCACTTCACTAACAATTAGTAGCTGAGTTCTTCGTACCTCATTTAGCTTTACTGCTGGCTGAGGAACTGAAAGGAATTTGCTTCACAGTAGCCACAAAACATTGCTTGGATTATTTCCTTGTATAATGGGAAATCTCTTTACAAGATGTTTTTAGTTAACAGCAGTCAAACAACAGTAGGAATTATGAACTGAGTTTTGCTATTATTGTGATTAAGCACAGCATCTGTTTTTTACTGGTATTTTTATTCCTTCTGTGCACTCTTTACCAATTATTTACTTCCCCTCTATTGTCAAATTGCTGTTCAGCCTCTTGTTTTAAGTTTTCCATTTTCTCCATCACATTATAACATTAAGGATTCCTTCCTTAGAGAGTTAAGTTGAAGTATCTGGCATGGACATGGCGTGGGGGGAGATGTTTGACCTGAGGGTCCAGCAGGGCATGGAGAGAATAGACAGACAAGTGGGACACTATGTTTGGGAGCTTGGCAAGCAAGCAGTCCTGCTTTTGACCTGTTCCCTGGAGAAACCCACGAGGAGGAAGACCTCTTTTGATGATCGTTGTTCAGCCCATCCCCTGCATGCCCAAGCACACTTCTGCTGCTGCTGGTGCAAGTCAGGCTGAACGTGGTGTGTTTATTATTAGGTGCTCCAAGGGGCTATGCAGAGAGATTGCTGTTGAACTTGTGCAGCTGAGTGCTGGCTTTCCATACGTTTAAAACAGGTTTTTAGACCAGTGTGCTGAGCTGAATGATCATGAGTTTGGTAAGCACTGCTTTCCATTCTGTCCATTTTGCAGAGCATGTCTCCTTCTTGACAACATGCTTGGGGCAGTGGCGAGTTTTAAATCCAAGTGCAGGATTTATTCCTTGAAAAGTTTCATTACCTGGCTGTAACAATAATCTATTAGGCACAACATATGCATTAAGGGACTTGTGTCTGACAGCTTGAAGAACCTTGGCTCAACACAGAAGAGCAAACCAGTGATTATTTTCTCTCTTCTGTCCCCAAAATGCCATCCTGAGGAGGGCAGCTGCAAACAGACGAGTCGTTGCACGTACCTGACGGCCTTGGGAAGTCAGCTGCTCATTAGACAAACATGAGACATGACAGCTTCCTTACACCACAGCTTTACAACGACCCCAAATTACACCTCAGCTTTGCCTACTTATTTTCCACCCCAAAGCTGTAAAGAAACTCCCTTTAATTTACTTTATTTTTTTTTTTTTCTCCTAGAAAATCAGTCTGAGGTTGGAGGCTGGGGGTGAGAGGGGCTGCTGTCTGGTGCTTCCACACCTCCAATTTGGATAATGCATGCGTTTACCTAACTTGCTGCTGCGTGCCTGAGGCTCCTGCATATTTAAAGGCTGGGTATTCAGGGATTTTCTGTCGTGCTTTTTCTTGCTGTTTTGATCACGCAAGGAGAGGAGGAGAGTAGCCCACACAACCAGAGGACAAGGCTGAGGTTCCTTTCTCCTTTAGATATTCGATGTCCTTCACAAAAGCGTTGCTATTGTCACGTGTCCTGTCAGATATTGCATTTGGGAAGGGGAGACTTTTGCCAGTCTGAGTGTGCAGTTTTATAAATGATGTGGCTCCAGACTGTTTGCTTGTATAACACACCCGAGGCATTTGGATAAAAGGTACAAAATTCCTTTCCAATCAGTCCTTAGCACTGAAGCAGGAGATAGTGGAGGCAGGCACATCCAAGTCCGGTCAGGGCTGTGAACACCTGCCAGTGGCAAGCAAAGGAACGAAATTAAAACTAGAATTAACATTCAAGGAAAACCCCCATTGCAGTGTGACTTAGGAGGCATCAGTTGATTAAAATATCATGTTTATATTTGACAAAATTGAAAATTACATTTATTTTTCTAGGAGAGCTGGGAGAAATGGCAGTAACAGAATGGCGCACGGCATCTCAGAATTAGCTCTTCACTTCACATTTGTTGATCTGCTCCTTAAATTGCATTTCAAATGAATTTCAAAGTGTTATGTAGTTAATTAAGAATGTACTGTACGTATTTTGTTTCCTAATCATGGCAACTCCCCCTCTTCTTCCCCCAGAGAACAGTAACAGGTATATTGGCAGAATAAGTGAGCGAGGGATAAGCTGGATGTATCAGAGAACAGGAATATTCTGCTGCATAACTTAATTAAGCCTCAGTTTGGATAAAAAAGATATTGCACCTTCTGATGTCTCTCTGGCCCTTGTTTTCAGTTTAGATAACTTGAATTTTCTTTTTCAAACAAACGTAACTGAATTTGCAAGGCGTCCTTTGTTTTTTTGTTTTTGTTTTTGTTTTTTTTTTTTTTCTTCCCCTCCTCTGTGTGAAATTCTTAATCCCATTTTAAGCACCAGCAGCATTATTGGCAGTTAATAGTAATCCCTGCATGTGTACTTTGATTTGGAAAAAAACCCAGACATTTAGGGATTGGTATGACACTATTGGTGTCCTGTGTTGCAGATTATTTGCAGATGAGGTTAATTGAGCCATCTCACTCCAAAGCTTTTACTCTGGCATGAAGGTCACAAATAGGATCAGGAGCATGTACAGTAAGAACCAGCACAAACCCTTTAAAGACTGTCCCTGGTGAAACTCAGGAGGCAATAAAACAGCTGCATTTCTCACAGCCTGCTCTGAATCAGCGCCTCCACCTCAGTGCAGGTTAGAGCATTAAAAATAATGTTTAATATAAATACCCACATATTCTCCTTGGGCTCACTGATCCCTTCCAACTGAGCATATATGTGCTGATTTACAGTAATTGTACAGAAATGGTTATTTAAGGTTCCATTTTAGAAAATGCATTGGAAATTATAGCATTTTCTTAGATGTAATTGCTAATTTCAAAACTGTACAGAAATTAAGTGTAGAGAATTGGAAGTGGAACTTGTGCTTAGTTTTCCTAGGTTTGCTAAAAATACATAAAATAAATGCACTCAGAAGTCGCAGTAATTGCAGCAAGTGATCTGTAATGCAAGGGAAATAACTGCAGCCAACTTGGAGAGTTTCCCATATGAAACAAGTTGTGATGTGACTGTCCCAGCATTGCACCCACCATGAAAATGTGAATGAGACACTTGTGCCTTTGAAAGCATGAGAAATGTGTGTCTTACCAGTCAAAAGAGGAAACAAAAGAAGTAAGGAGAAATGGAAGCAATTCATTCCTCTTTCTAAATATGTTTCACTTTAGAAATACTTTGGGAGTGCTCACAATATTCAAACTGTGTGGCAGGATCTAATTTGAGCTGTAAAATATTTAGAGTTTGAGTTTTGAGGGGGAAGAATGTATTATCTAAGTCAAGTTATGTAATTTTACAGAATTATGTTGAATAGATTATATAAGGCAGGGGTTGAATCTCATTTCAGTTGAGCAGTGAGAAGACCCAATAGAAAGCAACATGAATTTGTGACCTTGAAATATAAGTATTCCTTAAAAATGTTTAGTAAGTGCTGTGAAATCTGTACATGCAGCACACATTTCCAAGCATCATCATTTGAAGAAATGAGGTTTAGAGGCAACAGTAAAACTCTGCAGGCAGGTCTTTGCAGATTTCCACCCCATCACATTTAGGAACTTTGTTAGTTTGTTATATTTACACACAGTTCATGTATATAAGAAACATGAAATACTATTGTATAAACCACCAAACATCTTTAGAGGAGTTTCTTAATTCCATGTTACTTTTGGGGAAAAAAAACCAAATCCTTGAACTTGCAGGAAAGAGGCACAGGGTATTGTCACATTGTGCCTTTTTCCAGTGCAAGGTTGAGGAAATAAAAAGCAGTGGATGACACTGTTCATTAGAAAAACATGAAATGTGGTTGTGTAGCACAAAGGACATTGGCATTTAAAAATGGGTTTAAATAAGATTAGGAATCCAGACAGTTCAAGAGATTTTTCAAATCCAGAGGTCAGAAAACATGCTAATGAGATAATAGGAAGTATTCACAGAAGCTTATCTGCATTAGAAATTCACTTCTTAAAGAAATCCTCCCACCAAAATACTTCTGGCTGTGTATTTTTTTGACATGTAATGCCTAAATTCTATCAGGCTACCTGTTAATTTAGAAATAACCCAACCTTCTTGGAGAAAAGATATGAATAAATTTCAAATCTTTCTGTGAAGTGCTTTAAATAGGAAAGTATTGAGACTTTTGGTGGGATTGGTATATTGTATTTCTTAAGTCAAATTACCTTCTCTGGTACATGAGGATAAAGCAGAAGTCGTCTAATTCCTGTAGGGTCTTAGTGATACATAAATAAGTGGAAAGAGAGACAGCCTTGTATTTTTCTTACTGGGAATAAAAAAAAAGCCCAAGCCATATGTCATTAACCAGATTAGCAGTACTGGCTGTACTGAGGAGGTGCTTTGAGGTTGATCTGGGGAGCTTTGCTCTGGATTCATCTCAGGAGGAACTGCAGAACTGAGCCACAGAGCAGGTTGGGGCAGGTGCCTCTGCTGGCACTGGGGCTTGCACAGCCTTTCTCATTTTATCAACCCAAAAGGTATTTAACCAATTTTTTAAACATCTTTCTGATGAAAATTCTGATGAAAAATATGGATTTTTCAGAAGCATGGCCGTTTTTTAGACAAATAGGAGACTTTCTAGCATACTCGACAGCATACTGAACACTGTTGTTACAATATTGTTCTATTTTTGCACCATTTCATTTGGAGTTTTAAAGTTCTGATTTAAATTTCTCAGTGTTTCATTCGAAGTGGCAACTTAAAACCTTTGGGCAACACTTTGGAAGAATAATACTTGCACTTGAAGTCAATCCAGGGGTTTTTGTTTTGTGGTTTAGTTTGGGTTTCTGTGACCAGTGTGTTAATAAGCCCTGTGAATTGTGTGGTACTTTTATAAGTAATTTATACATATCCTGCAATGTGGCACAAAAGCAGATCTGCTGACCCACAATAAAATGAATTGTTGTGCTGCACAAGTGTGGCAACAGCTGTAGCAGATAGCCAGGCACTCTCTTTTTCGAGGGAGAGGATGTCACAGGTATCAAAGAGGAGAACAACATCAGTCTTTTACTGGCCCTTTCGCTTCTTCTGAAGATTAAATGTTTATTTTATGTATGTATTGTCAGACTCTGTTTTAAAGGAAATGTTTTTGTTTCAGTTAAGCCAAAATTATTCAGGAAAAACAATTCTGACCCATGTAGAAATTTTCCTTAGTCAGTTTAGAGGTATTGCAGTTAAACAGACCACACATTAAAAAAAAAAAAAGAAAAAAAATTAGAAAAAAACCCAACCAAAACAAAAAAACCCCAAACACAACAACAATAAAACACCCAAAAAATCAAACAAAACCCCCCCAAAAAACCAGAACAACTCAAAGAAAAAAACAAAACCAAAAGAAAACAAAAATAAAAAAAAATGAAAAACATACAAAAAAACCCCCAAGCAAACAAAAAAAAAACCAACAAAACAACCCCCCCCAAAAGCCCCAACCAAAAAAAAACCCCAAAAAACCAAAACAAAAACCAAAACAAAAACCAACCAAGCAAACAAACAAAAAAACCCAACAAAACAAAAATAACGCCCCCCAAAAAATCCAAAAGACCCCAAACAAACAAACCTCAAAATAACCCCAAAACCAAACCACAAACATGTTGTTGACGTCTCTGGTTTCTTCCCTGGCGGGGAGCGTGGCTTGCCACAGTCCTGAAACTTCTCCCGCTAGGGGTGGATGAATTGTTGACATCTCCAAGGTGCTTTGTGGGAAGAGTCTCCCCATCAGGAAGCTGCTGAAAGGGGACACACAGAGGCCATAAAATGTGTAATATCTCCCTGAGCAAAACCCCCTTCCCCCCAGCCTTGCCTTCACAGCGGAGTCTGCACCAATTGTGCTTTTATGAGCAATTAAATAATTAACAATGTTGACATCTAAATTATATTTGCTTGGCGTCGGAGTTAACCCCTTAGTGAGACCTGGGGGAAAAAGGGCATTTCTTGGCTTCAGGCTCGGGCAGACGTTCCCATGGCACTGCTGGGGTTCCTCTGGCTGTTTGGTTTTCCTGCTGTCACCCCTGGGCACCCAGTTTGGTGCTTTAATATCCAAATCAATGGGACTGTTTGTGCACTTGAAGGGAAATGTGTCCTTAAGCAAAACACTGATGGGATCAGCTCCCCTCGTTGGCTTTTGGCTGCTTTCTTCCTAAATCACGTTAGATTTTCCACAAGACTCAGTGTCTGGTTAAGAAATGTACTTAAGCTGTTTGTTTATAGCAGAAACTTTAGGGGTTGGGGGATTGTGGAGGGTGTTGTTGGGGGGTTGTGGAAGGGGTTTTTTTGGGTTGGGGTTTGTGGAGGGTGTTGTTGGGGGTTGCGGAGGGTTTTTTTTTTGTTTTTTTTTTGGGGGGGGTTTTCTTTTTGTTTGGTTTTTTGGGGGGGGTTTTTTATTGTTGTTTCTTTTTGTTTTAATTTTTTTCGATTTTTTTTTTTTAATTTTTTAATTAACCAGAAAAGTGGAAATGTGGCTCTGTTAAGGTATAGTGGAGACAGCATCTTTTTCTCTGAATTTCAGTGGGTCCTTTTTATCACCAAAACCCTTAGTGCTCAGGAACCAAATGGTGCTCATGGATCAGCTCACTAGTTTTTCACATCTTCTTAACTGATGGAAGTAATGCAATCTCTGTTTCAATGAGTCCTAAACATTTAAAAACAGTGTTGTGATGAAGTCAAATCATAGCTTGTCCTCCCTCTATAGGAGCTTAAAGAGGAGAAATCCTTCCCTTGGCTTTTCCCAGACATTTATCTCAGCAGTGCAGGCTACTATCAGGAAACAAACTCAGATCCAATTAGCTTTATCACTTAATTAGAGATGTATTCTTGGATTTATGCCTTACTGACCTCACTGCCATTGAAACTATATCGTTTAACTTCTGAAAAAATAAAACCTTTGCAAGTTCACACCTTCCCATTCATTAAATTGTGCTGCTTGATGCCAGCTTGATGAGACACATGTGGACATTTCTTCCCTTCCCCCTAATTTTGAAAAATAATAATAATAAAAAAAGAAAAACCCCCCATAAAGATCCAAAATAGGTTACTTTGAGAAAGAATGGGTGAAACCACAAGGACCTGTGGAGAGTCTTGCCTCTGTTTAGAAATACTGAATAACTGTGCTATTGTGGGGGTTTGATTGTTTTTGTGTTGGTTTTCCTTTTCCTTCTTCCCTGTTTGTTTTGGTGGGTTTTTTTCTTGTTACTCTTGAATACTTTTGAAGTGTAACTCGCGCTTTAGTTTTAAGGGTTTAGCTTTTTGGTTTGTTTCTCAAGTTATTGCTGCCTGCTAAAGAGCCCAAAGTCTCCCCTTGTGTTCTGCAGCCAACTTCCCAGGTGGTGCTGCTTTTTTAGGCTTAAGTCCCAAGGAAAACAAAGTTTGCTTTGTTGCTTTCTCAGTCCCATCCTGTCTCTTCTCCCCTCCAAAGCGTTCTGAAATTCATTCCCCTGCTTTAAATTAACATTGAAAATGAAGCTGAAGCCTCAAAGAGCATGAGGAGTCCATTAAGTTTCCTAATGGATATCCAGGGATAAGGGAGACTCCTCCAAAATGATGTTTGAGTGGAAGGAGAGGGGACTGAACCCAGCAACCCCAAGTAAGAGCTCCTGGTCAGCTGCTCAGCATGCGCTGGTTGTTGGATCTCAGGGAGGACTTACAGCCTGTGAGGGGAAAGGGGCCATCAAGAAAGCTCCAAAAACCTCTCAGAAAAACTTCGTGCCTTCTCTTTGGGGGATTCAAGTGCCAGACTGCAGCCCTGACCCTCTGGTTCTCAGAACCACTGCAGACAGTGCAGAAAACAGGGAGTGCTGTGATGGGCTGGCTCCAGATTTGGGGTTTCTGGGGCTTCCTCGTTTGCGTTTGTGTGTTATGCTTTATGTGAAACCCCTTCTCTCTACTACTGAGTGGGGAAAGCAACTTGAAAGCAGAGTGAGGGTTATCCCTCCAGAACAGACAACAAATATTTGCATTTTAGGGAGGAAAAAAGTGATTGGGGTTTTCCACTTCCAAAGGTGTTTCGCTGCCATTAGTCCATCTGCAGGAGAGAAGAGCTTAATGACCCCGTGGCTTCCTTTGTCATTTAATTCCATAATTTAAATCCTGACTTTTTTTTCCAGAATGAGAAGTTTTCATTTATCTTTGACAGAGGACTTTGTGGCACCAGGGTTTTGACAGCTTAGTTGCTTTGGCATAAGGAATTATTTCTCCAAACGTTGGGAAAAGCCTTAGAGGAAATGTCTTATGTGTTGGTTAGGTTTCTGGAATGGCGGGGGTTGGGGTGGGTTGTTTTTTGGGGGGGTGAGATGTTTCTTTTTTTGGGGAGGGTTGGGGTGGTTTTTTTTAGGGGAGGAGTTGGGGTGGTTTTTTCCTCTGGCAGTGGAAGAACTTGCTCAAAACATGTTGAGTTCAGAGTAACTGTGGAGTAGCTGAATACTGAAAAGTACAGTGGAATTTTTGAGTGTCCAGTTTGCAGTGGCTACTCAATAGAACTCAAGGTCAGAAGGGACCAGTGATGAACAGATGTCTAGAACTGAGCTGGTTGGTGGGACCCTGACTGCCCCTTAGGTGCTTTCTGCTGATGTACAGGGTGAAAGGAGCCCAGATAATCAGATTGCTGTAGGGCAGTGAGGTGGTGAAGAGTAGAGTTGTGGCTTGTTTCATGGGAGCCCTCTGCTCCTTCCCACAGACCCGCTTAATTAGTCTTATGAAGTTATTGCTGTTTTCTTGGGTTATTTAACTCCATCTGTAGAGCCATCACCTCTCCTACATGTGGTGTGATTTATGTTTCAGTTTGCAGTGTGAAGTTTGCTAAAGGTTTTGTTTATGTGTGTGTCCTCATTATTATGGGATGTAAAGGAGTAGGAAAAACAGTTCTTCACTTAGGAACTGCTTTGTAAAATTTGGATTCAAAATGATCATGGAATCATGGATATACTCCAAGGCAGATTAGCATCTGCTAGGGAGAGTTTGGGAGAGTTAACCCTGTCATCATTGATTATAGAATGGCCTCTCAAATGCAATCGAATTTGGCCACCAATTTTCTTTGTTTGTTGTTAAAGCAGGGATTTTTTTAAGCATGGATTGAGAGCCAGCAATGCCTGGCTTTTAATCCAGGCTGTCCAGCCTTGACCTATTGCTCCTTCCCATTGTACTCCTTTTTTCCTCCTTGGCATAGGAGTGCCACTACTTACCTTTCCTGACATGTGGTGCTATGGTCAATTAAGGTTTGTAACCTTGCTGAAATAATTCACTGACAGGATTTGGGAAATCAAAGCCGCTGTTTTTTCAAGCCTTGCATGTACAAATTCTGGGTTACTCCTGTTTCAAAACCACCATCTCATAATCAACATTTAATTGAGAATTTCTTCCACCTTTTCAAAAAGCTCAGGTCCTTGGTTTCAATATTCTGACTACATATTACATTAGGCTTTGAGTTCTACTAAGCAGGTAACTTTAAAAGTAATTTATTGTGCTGAATTCAATGAGGGGGAAAAGACTCCAACAAACTGAGACAACATGCTCTGTGTATTTTAAGGAATACATTGCACAGGAAAAAAGAGTATTTCTCCCAGATAAATTAAGGGCTAATGACTGCAGTGCTGTGTCAGCTTGCAATTTACCACTGATCCATCCTCCTCTTGTGTTTTGTCACAGATATTCTATATTTGGACATTTTTAAGTTTTTCTCCAGCCTTAGGACAGGTCCAGTCTTCCTCTGGAGGGTGTTTCATTAACTGCACTTGTACCCTGGTTATTACAGCGTGTTCAGTCATCATCCAGCACTTCCAGGTGTTTCTCTGCTTTGCCCCCCAGGAGTGGAGCCCACCCTCTGGATGCTGTGGGGAGTGGAGGCTTTTGGAGTCTCTTATTTTCGGTCCTCTCTGTCAAGGTGGGTACGTCGGTGTTGCACCCAAATCCACCAGCAAAGGAGGTGCTGGAGGAGGGAGGGAACAACAAGCTGGGGTGAATAATTCACTGAGCAATTAGCAAAGTCCACGAGGGCTGAAAGATGAGTCACCATTGTGAGCTGTTTTCTCTGGCCTTTGAGAGAAGCACCTGCAAGCTCTGGCGCTGCTCCTGCCCAGGTCATGTTTGTCCTGCTGCTCCACCATCCATCTCACAGTTATTTAATCCAGTTTAGAGAGAGGAAGTGAAAGGTTTTAGCTGGTTTCCTAAGGAAATGAGGCTTAAGCAGTCGCTCCACAGGCCAAATTTGCTGGAATTTTGTGGAAGTCAGCATCTGGGATCGGGAGAGAGACTAAATGTTGATGCTGGTCATCAGGATGGTTGGTATGCACGGAGCTGGGCTCGTCACAACACGTCCTGTTCCTTGCCAAGCTAGTCAATAAACCCAAAATTTGATGCAGCAGTGGAAGAAAAGCTGATTATTGAAGAGAAAAAGACAGGAGGGAAGGAGCTGGAATTATGAAAATCACAGGATGAGACAGAGAACCTTAAGGTTAGGCTGGGAGAGATATAAAATGTAAAGGTATTGTGGTGGGGATGATATGGAAGACCTGAGAGAGAACTGCATAGAAAACAAATTTTCCACAATACCACAACTCTGAAACCATCTGCTTTTCAATCCTGACACAGCATGAAAGAACAGGTGAATCAATATTAGCTGCTGATGCTCCTGAATTCATGGGGGAGGTGAGAGGAAACTCGTTTTCTCAGGGATGCTCAGGCTGGTCACTGGCAGGACCATGGGCTCAAGGTGCTTGAGGTCTGTTCTCAAGCTCCTGTGACACCCGATGCAAAAACCTTCTCCATGAGTGGAAAACTTCATCACCTGCAATTTTAGCTTGGTCCATTTGATTTGTGAACTTCATCCCTTTCCTCTCAAGCACCATCTGCTGCAGCACCAGAGTGATGTGCACACATCAGTGCATTTCAGAAAGATGAGGAGTTTGGCAGAGGGAGGAGAAAGCAGGAATGCACAGGGGACCACACACAAGCCATGTGTGAGGAAATAGGCTGCCCTGGTAAATAACAATGGCTTAAAGAAGTGAGGATTCAGAGCTTCAAGTAGCAGAGAAGTGTCCGTGTAAGTCAGGTGAAGGAAAGATGAGGATTTCTGGGATGGAGAGGGAGGAGGAGGGCGAATTCTGGCAGCCAAAGCAGTCCTGAAGGGGGAATTGTAATGCCCTGCTGAGCACAGAGAACCAGCTGGGGACAAGGCTGGGCTTTCCCCTGTTCTGTTTTTCTTGTGAGGGGACAGAAACAAACCTACTGAAGTCAAAGAACATGTTTAAGTCGCTTTTGAATATTTCTCTGTTAATGACTCTTCTGGCAGTCCTTCAAGATCCATAAGCTTGTTGGTTTAAAGAGCTTTTTTTTTTGTTATTAACACACTCTCCTTAATCACTTTCTGTTCTTCATGAAGGGGATTAAAAAAAAAAGAGACAAGGTATGAATAAAAAACTCCTTGGTTTTTCCAAGGGGAAGAGGATTTGCCATCTGTGCAGGTGAGATATTAATTTCCAATATGAACACTCAGCTATATGGAAAAACTGAACACCTTGATAGGACCAGACCATGATGCACATTCCTACTCTTACAGGAAAAATAAGAATTTTTCCTTTCAGGCTTTGTGTGTCTGGAACAGCAGTTTAAGCAGTTCCCCATAAAAGTAAGGAAGTCTTTTAAAAGGGGATGTATTGTGAAATAAAAAAAGAATTAATAAACTAGACATGAAGTCCATGTGCTACCTATTAAATTATCCATGATTTAGGCTGTGTTCTCAAGTTTTACACCCCAAAATGTCTAACCTTAGACATGCAATGTAATCAGCAGGTCCCCAAACGTGTAATAATGTTCTTCATAAGGGTTCTTCTTCTTGTTTGCACAGCTGCCAGATGGTGTTTGCCATATCCCATTTCACCACGTTATTATTATTTCTGTCTAAAGGCTGGTGAGTGCTACAAGCTGGATGGGATATCTCACACTCCAAGCTTGTCTCTGAGTTTGATCCACGTGTTAACAAAGGCTGAATCTTTGCAAGGTCCTCCCAGGTTGTGCAAGAGCCTCATTTATGGAAGTTGTGAGTTCTTTGGGGCAGATAGTCATAATGCCTGTCATTAAAACCCCTCGTGAGGTTAGCCCAACGCCACCTTTCCCATGTGCACAACCCTAAAAGCCCCTTCTAACAGAGTTTCTTCTTTTTTCCAGTAAAAATACACTCTGTTAAAATAGCTTGAATTGGAATAGCTTGAGTTAGAAGGGACCTTTGAGGGTCAAACCCACCCCTGCAGTGATCAGGGACATCTTTGACTAGCTCAGGTTTCTCAGAGCCCTATCCAACACTAGTCACTTTAAACTTCATCTTGACTTTTCTGTATTTTAATGCTGCCCACTTTCTCCCTCACCTCTGAATTCCTTAAACAAGCTCTGTGTCTGCTGTCTGAAGCTCTTGCCCTTCAAGTACACTTCATATTCTCCAGACTGAATCCTTTCCTACATATTTCATTGAGACTCTGGATATCTTCAGTGCATATTTTAGGGTCACACCCTCATGTCCCTGCATTTCCTGCCTCAGTGACTAAGCCACATTTCTTGCAGGACATTTTTGGCATAATCCTAACTCTTGGCTACACAGGAATGGTGTCCAAATCTTGCTTCTAGAAACCTAAATCCATGCAGTCAAATCTTGCCATCTTTTTTTTTTTTTTTTTTGTCTTTATTGCTGCCACTGTGCTGGGCTTGTTTGAAGTGTTGTTGCTAAAATAATCCTGGTTACATGAACTCCCTTTTTTTCTTCATATCAGTGGTTCTGTGACCTCCTTGAATGATTTCAACCTTTAGCATGTTTTTCCTAAAATGAGTCCTGTATGGGTGTGGAGATGAAATACGGTGGATGTGCACTGGCCCAGGGTGTAATCCACGGGTAGTTAAATGTGCAGCCCAGTTTTCCCACGAAGGGGCAGGGAATGAATGAATTGTGCTGTGGAATTCAGTGTATGGATGTTGCTGCCTTCTCTTCCTGCTCTTTATCATCTCAGGGAATTCATTTTGGCATCTTGGTGAGTGGCTGTTCCCCCCTGCATGACCGGGAGAATTGTGCTTGGCAGAGCTCAATTGTGGGCCACGAGTCGCCTCCGCGGAGTTGCAGAGAATCCTGAAAGGAGGAATGAACAACGTTTGCAGCTTTTCAGAGATGACTTTCACAGTCTTCCCCTGGTGTGCATGTCTGTGTGTGTGTGTGTTTGCTTTCACAGTCAAAAGCATTCTTGGCAAAGATAATCTCCAAGTGAAGAGAATACTCCAGCTGTTTATCTATTATGGCTTTTGTCACCAGGGAGGCAGAAGTTGGACTCCACAATAAAGCAATCAGTTGCACAGAGTTTGGCCAGCTCGAATGGGAAAGGGAGACAACAGCTATTTATCTATTCAGTAGATTTAAAAAAAAAAAAAGTTTTGATAAAGTACATATCTTAGTTTTTTTGTGTGTGATCAGTGCTGTTTGTTCAACAGCTGAAGAAAGGAACTCTGAAATCAGAGCTAGAAAGCAGAATATAACACATAGCATTTTTTGAAAAAAACAATTCAAAAACTAGATTTGGTATTGGGATGGGCTGAGGCTCCTCTGTCAGCATGTAAGGCTGGTTTCATCCACCCCCAGTTTCTTGCACAGCGTCACAGCCACTGTTAAGATGAGAGATCTTTATCTGCTTGTTGTCACAGGATTTCAGTAATTCTCCAGAGATGGGCGCCTCGTTTGCATCCCGTAGGACAAAAGGGCACACAATTCCCTGCAACCCAAGTGGTAATTCTTTGAACAGCTTGTATGCTGACAAAGAAATGGACCAATATTTAGTATACCCTGTAAGTAGTTCTAAAGTTTTCATCTGCTGTCAGTTTTGTTCTCTTCAAAGTCATTCCAGTAATTCTCACAGGATTAGTCTTTAACTTCGCATGTTCCATCCTCCTTTGTGTTTGTACAAGTGACAGGATTGTGCAGTGTAAGTCTCATGAAATGAAGTAGAATTTATTAATCATAACTGTTGACTTCCCACCTCCCCAGTACTTTCAACGGATTCGTATCCTCCAAATTTTTAGGTAATTGGGACAAATTATTTAAGAAATTATTTAATTTAAGCACAGTGCTCTATAATCTGATCCATAATTTTAGCTCCCTAAAATCTATAGTTTTCCGGACAACAAGTGGCTCTGCATCAACACAGGCACTTCTCTGGGCAGTGGTTTCATGAACCCTCAGATGTGTGTGTTCACTTTCAGGCACATTTATAGCTGTAGCCACCCTGGGCGAGGCTGGGGGACAATTTAATTTGTACAATAGAAGATGGCATTAAAGAGTGGGGAGCGGGGAAAATCCCCAAAAGAAGCAAGGATGGAAAAAAAACCTTTTCCATTTCCTTTATTTATTCCTTGGTCTCATGTTAATGCCAAATCTCCTCATGAAATTACCACTGTAGTTGTTCTAATTGTGAAGTGTTAATGAGAATTAGCAGTCAGGTGGGACTCAAGGGGGCAGCTTTACATTTAGAGTCGAGGTGTAGCTGCAGGATGAGTTGAAAGACTTCTTCCCACTGTTTCCTTGCTGGTTTTCCTAATTTTAAATCACAGAGTTTCACATTTAGACTGGTACCTAGTGGGCATAGGTCCTGGCCAGCCCACCACAACAGGAAAAGGCAGACTGGTTTTGTTTTGCCCCTTGTCCTTGCCTGTTGTCAAATTGTTGTGTTTTACTAGCAGGAAAAATCAAAAAGGTAATTATAAAAAAAAAAATTGATCTGCTCAGGTCTGCTGTGCTGTGAATTTAAACAAACTTAAAACTTAACTCCTGGACTGTGCCAAGGAAAAGGCACAAATTAAAAGCACAAATTATCCTCAAGTACCATTTAGGCTTATCCTGTACAGCTTCAGCACTGGAACAGAGCAGGCACAAATGGATATTGTGTTTTATTTTCCCCCAGTCAATAAGACTTGTATTCATTAAAGAAATATGATGGCTTCTAGCTATTTAGCAAGAAGCTTATCTGTTCTGGGTCAGGGTCCAAGCTTTAATTCAGGAATGGAGGGAGTTAAGAAGTTATATGTTGATGGAGCTTTAAGAGGAATATCCGCCTGAGCCCTGTTCAGGACAAAATTCATAGTGTTGGTGATGATTTTTGTATCATGACAGAACTTGGAACTCCGCATGGGTCCTTGCAAAGAGTGTGTGTCTGTCTGGTTTTTCTTACCTGAAATTGAATTGTAGCTCCTAATTGAAATGTTTGCAGTGAGGGCTCTCTAGAAGCAGTGGCTAAATTAGCAGTTGTTTTTGTGTTGGTGTATTTTGCAGCGAGCTAATGTTTCTGTTAGACCACAACACAGAGCTCCCGTGGCTGTGAGCTGATACCTCTCTGGAGGAGGAACCCATGAGCAAAATTCCAGGGCTGTTTTAGGAGGAGCATCAGGAACAGCATCCCCAGGCAGAGGGTTCTGGAGCCGTCCTCTCTCATCACTTCCCTGGTGATGTGAAATGTCACAGGAGTGGAGTGTACAGTCCCAGAGACAATAATGCAAAGGCAGATTTCTGCTTTTGCTCTGTAGTACCAAATTTTTTAACAAATTGACTTTTTTTTTTTCCCCTTACCGTGTTTTAACAATAGTGCAATCCTTAGATGTATCGTGGTAATTATTTCAGTAACATGAAAGATTTGAAGGATCAATTATCATTAACATCAAAATATTTTATACTCTGGAAGTTCTATACTATGGAAATTTCCCTTGAAGTCATGAGAATGATGGCAAGTGACCTTAATATATGTGTTAATGTGGTTATCACAGTACCTATAAGGGTGTTTTACCTAATTGAGACTATTTCTATCTCAATTTTGCCCAGAAACAAAAAATTAATAATACAATGTTTGCTGTTCACTTTGACACTAAGGTTGGGAGAAAGCATCAGTCTGGTTTTGTCTGTTTTTCTCTAAAGAGAAGGCAGTTCTTCAGAAATGGAGATTTTTCAAGGTCTGGTGGCCTGTGATTTTCACAACTTTCTGCCCAAACTTCATTTGCAGTCAGGAGTTGATGTGCCAGAATCACTTCTTGAGGTGTTGCCGTGCTTGATGGAGAGGTGCAAAAGGTAGAGCGTATAACTTTTTGTGCAAGAAGAGAGAACTCTGGTTCTTTGTGGTGGGAACATTTGCTTAAATTATTGTGATGTACTGAAGAGTTCAGAATGAAGTCAACTTAATGGGGAGAAGAAAAAAGCTGCTTCATCAAGTGCCTCCCTTATGAAGTTTATACATTTCTCACTGTACTAATATTCAGGTAAAGGTTTCCTATCATCTATTCACACAACCAACCCCTTTCAGTTTGAGAAACAAGAAAACATGAGTTCAAGGGTTTTTCTAATAATTTGTTTCTATTGGCAAATCTGCTTTTTCTGATCAGCCACTTTGATGTGCAGGTTCAAGTGGAACATGCACGAATTGGGTCGACAGGTACATCAAAGGAGAAGACTTTGTTCTGTCATTAATAGGTTGGGTTTGTGATTTTTGAAGTCTGCCCTGCTTGAAACTAAGCTTGGAACTGTTATTTCACTTTCTGTGAAAGCTCAAAATGTCAGTAAATTCCAACAACTTGAAACAACTAAAAAAATTAATGTATTTTAATGATGAAGTGACATGAGTACTATTTATGGTTCTTTGAATGAAAGCTAATGTTTAATGTTTATTCCTTCAGACAGAGAAGTTGCTTTACTTAAAAACTACTATTTTAAGGCAAAAAATGGGGAATAAAATCTTGCTAATCTGAGGAAGAGATATTTACTTTGAAAGATTATTTGACAGTTTTCCCAATATTATTTCACCATAAGAGATGTTTCTAACTGGTCTAGTAAGTACAACTAGTTTTATCTGTGGCATAGACATGACTTTACAATGTAGAGTTCTTGAGAATTATTATAGTGGAATGCAGCACTGATCTTTGAGGAGAAGAACTACAGAAAGGGGTAAAAAGCAGAAAAAGTCTTGAATTTTTCCTTTGTTCTTTAGCTATCAAAGATGTGGTGCTTTTGTTGCACCTTGAATGGCACAGAGAAGAGGAGAGTTCTGTCCTGTTTTGCTTGACAATGATATTCAATACTCACTGATCAGAAATTGTGCATGTTCATGTTGCAAGGCCTGTAATAAAATATGTCGGAGAACCATTGCCAAAGGGTGGCTGAAAAGAATTAATTCTGGGACATGAAGTACTCAGCACAATGTCAGCTGTGACAAGCAGTGACAACACCGTACTTCTGTTCTCTGCTTCTGCCATGGTGTGGCTTGGGAGCCTTCTTTCCTACCTCTTTTCCCACACTTTACAGCACTGGGTATAAAAAAAAACTCCCAAAGAACATTTAGTTATATTTTCGTTTTTCCCTCTCTGTCTCCTTTACCTTTCTTTCTGGAAGGTCTGTTGCTTTCCACTGGCACTCAGTTAAATAACCATTTTCCAGCTTGCCCGAAGAATGTCTGAAAGAGCGTGAAGTTTCAAGGGGTGTGTGTATATTTCTGTACATGTTCTTCTAGTTTTGAAAACATGAGAGTCTTACAATCTTAGTAGATGGACCTTCTGTCTCATGTGTCATTCTGAGAGCTTGTTTGATGCTCTGCCTGTTGTAGCAACGACACATTTCCCTTCCCAGATTTCACTTTGCGAACGGTGCCATTGCCAACGTTTCTATCCCCCTTTTCCCTGCCATATAAAAACCCCCTCAAAAAAAAGTCCCCAAATGAAACCATCTGCACACAACAACCAACACTTTGGTCTCTTAAAAGGTCTCTTATACAGATCATCTGCCACGAGAGGGAAGAGAAGCTGCCCTGCCACTCCCCTACCAGTGGCATGTGCACCGTGGGAGCCCCTGACCACTTTCCTGGTTGGTGGTTCCCCTTGTTGTTCCCTCCAGCTCTTGTTTCCTTCCACTGTGCTATGCAGCAAAAAGGACATGCTGGCCAGGCTGGGGGTGAATTTTCCCAAACACATCCCCACTCCCTTCGAGGAGGGTGCAAAGACTGTAAATTTGCTGCTCTCTTGACACCTCGAGAAGTGTTTATTTGATGGGAGTGCAGGGCATAATTGCTGGATGCACCCCCTGACTCCTCGCTGACCCTTTGGCTTCCTCCCTGCTGGCCCACACAGATCCCGTGCTCCTGACTCTGCTCTTTCTCTTTGTCATTATCCATGATTGATCATCTCTGTGACTTGTCAAACTTGAGTTATTTTTAATCCTTCCCTGGGCCTCCCCAAAGGCATTATATCATATCTCTTGCCACTGCACATGATCTCTCAGTCCCCATTGTCCTCCCCTATTCAGCTGCCTGGTGTTTATTTCCTACCCCTGACGTGGTTCCATCTATTATTCCTCTTTTTTTAATAAATCTGCGACTTTCTGACAACCTTACAGCCACTTTCATTTTTCCAAACAATTTGTAAGAACCCGTTAAGCAAAATCAGTCCCAGCAACAAATCCTTCAGGGCCTCTGTTGTTATCTTCTCCTTTGTCAGTAGATTGTTCCAGGACACAATTTTCTAGCAAAATACATTTTAGATGATTTACTTTCACTTCATTAACGGGTGTGATATCTGGAAAAGTTTGCTGCCCTTTGTGCCATTTTTGATTATTTCTGCACTTTCAAAATGCAGGTTGTGCTTAAAAGTAAAATACAATAAAATATATTAAATATACTGTATAAAATATAGTATTAAATATAAATATAAAAGCTCATGCCATGAGCTGAGGTTTTAATTATTTACTTTTAAAAAATTTTTTTAATTATTTGCTTAATTATTTACTAATTACATTAAAATAGGCTATTGTAGAGTGGCTTCTTTACCCCCCTGTGTGGTTGAGGGGTTGCAATGGCAGTGCTGGGTGGATGATTGGACTTTAAAGATCTCTTCCAAATTGGTAATTATATGATTCTGTTGATTACAACTTGTAATATTTCAGTGAAAGGATCCTCAAACCTGTTTGCATTTGTTCCAGAAATGAAGTGAAACTGGAATTAAGCTTAAGGTTTTGGGTTTTTTTCCTTGATAATGTAACTGTCAAACTCTTGCTGCTAAAATCTATGAGAATTTTAGCAATTCTGCCACAAGCAATCTTCATAAACCTCACGAATTTAGAATATCATCTCATCTTTAAAGGCACTAACGTAGTTTCAGAAACAGGAAAAGTGCTGTTTAAACATCCAAGCAACTGCAAGGCACTGCCAGTGACACGTGGGATCTGCTGAACTCACCTGGAGAGCAGCAAACGGCACTGAGAATTAAAGCCAGTTCGGGGGTCTCCACTCAGAAACAGTGTCTTTATTTATCAGTGTTTGGTTTGTGAATTCTGTGCCTGTGATGGCTGATTTCAGTAGGAATTAGTGGGCAATGGGTGTGCTGGAGGTTGTGGGGGGCTGTGAAGGCCTGTTTTCCACGTGCCCATATAGAATTACACGAGTATATTTGAATGAGGGACTGGACCTTGAGAGCCTTTCACTGTCATGCTAAAATTTTTGTTGTTTTTCCTTATATTTCCTTGTGATCTCTACAAAACTAAGTAACAACCAAATGTGTGTAATAAAGCAGTGTGGTTTTACTTTTTTTAAAAAAATTATCTATTCTTATTTTATTGTATTATATTGTATTTTTAAAATTTCTTTTTTTCTTCTTTTTTTCTGTCCTCTTTCTTCTCTTCTTTCTTCTCTTCTTTCTTCTCTTCTTTCTTCTCTTCTTTCTTCTCTTCTTTCTTCTCTTC
>VXAU01000067.1:157540-183000 GCA_013399695.1 Formicarius rufipectus | reverse complement strand
GGGGGGGGGGGGGAAATGTAATAAATAAAGGTTCAGACAGTGAGCTGTCCTGATTGGGTGGAAGTTCCCATGGAACTAATCCCAAACAGTGGGAGGAATACTAGGAACTCCAATTTGTTGATAGGTTTTCTGATAGTTTTGAGCAAAATATTTCTTCTTCACAAGGATAGTTTTTCCAGGCACTGCAGCTGTGGAATAATCACAGAACCATTAAGGTTGCAGAAGATCCCTGAGTTGTACCATTAATGTGGTACCACCATGTTACCCCTAAACCACATCCCCTGGTGTCACATCAAGAGCTCCTTTTTCCACCCAATCCCACAGGAGAAATGTCTCCACAGTAAAGGTTTTCATGATAAAACACGGGAACAGGATGAAAAAAATGTCAAGGCATCAGGACTTGACTTAAATTTGGGGCAGTGCTCCTGACCAATCTCATACAAATTAGATTTGGGGCTTTTTGAAAACATGTTAGTCTTGAGAACATTTTTTAATATAATAACAACAACCCATTATTTTCTCTAGCTACTTCAGACAATCTTACTCAATGGGACCTGCTTGTAATAATTATGTTTTTCTTGTTTTCATCAAGCAGTTTTCATTTCTCCTTTCTGTGTGGTCATGTTTTTCTAATAACTGTGAGTGATGGATCACTGCTTCTCTTACCTGTGTGAGTTGTCTTACTGACTTCCATACATCTATTTAAATGGCTAAGGAAGAGTGTTCCTAACTCTTATTTTCTGCAGACCCATCCTGATTTTTGTTATTGCCTTGGATAATCTGGCAGTGCTTAATTTATTTTTCCTAAATTCTTTTGGGCAAGGAGAAGTTATTACATAAAATTTGGCAGTGCTCGTTGATGTCTCCAAACATAATATGTGACAAAAAGTTTGGTGAGTTTAGTGTTGAGAGTTTGCCTCTTTCTGGCATTTTCCTGATAGTGCTGAACTTTCAATAAATGGAGTAAGACCTATTTGCATAATGCTATTGACAAACAGTTATATTTATAGTAGAGAACAGAACATTAGATTGATTTAAAATATGGTTTGTTTTGCTTTTTTTTCCCCTGAAGTTTTCTTTTTATAATTAAAGAGAATTTTCATGATGCAGAATTTTGGTATATTTCCAGTTTTTCTTTTAAAGCTATTTTAACTCTTAGCTAAACCATTCAAAAAAGCTTTTCCTCTGGGTTTTTTTTTCTGCTTGAAAGGCCTCTTTCAGTGCAGACAGGTATTTTGACACTGCATGTGTTAACATGGATGCTTTTCATTTTAAATGGATGCTATCTTTTATTTCAGTTTAGTTTAAGCCTCTTACAAGTGCCATAATTTAAAATGAACAGGCACTCTGAAATCTGGAGTAAGTGTCCAGAGAGGATAATTTCAGAGTCTATTGCATATACCAATCTAAATGCATACTTTATTATACTGAAATTCCTTTTCTTTTGTGGAAAGGAGGAAACCTAATATTGACTGCAAGATTTTAATTTAGTGTCAATAAAATCTCCAGCTGAGACAAACACTTTGAAACGTCCACACTTAACTGGCCTTTTTTTCCTGCCTT
This sequence comes from Formicarius rufipectus, assembly GCA_013399695.1. Taxonomy (NCBI): domain Eukaryota; kingdom Metazoa; phylum Chordata; class Aves; order Passeriformes; family Formicariidae; genus Formicarius; species Formicarius rufipectus. The sequence continues at coordinate 181,437 of VXAU01000067.1, read as the reverse complement.
TCGATGGCAATGCAAATCAATAAATAGGATTTAATTCTGTGGTGTGTATAAGTTGATTTAGCTATTAATTGTGTTTGAGATGTGCTCTATTAATTGTGTTTGAGATGTGCTCTGTGGTTCACGGGGTAGTTGATTGATAAACTCTCTTTTCTCCTTGGTGACCCCAGTTTAATCCTGGCACAGGTCACAGTGGGAATTAGTTTCGATGGGTACGTTTTACCCTTTTCAGTGCTTATTTGTCCACATCATAAACCCATCAGGCAACATGATGTGGTTAAGGGTAAATGCCACAGGCAAGCTGGTGACCAGCTGAACAGACAGCATTTGGAAGACTAAGTCTTGTGCCTTAGCAGGATTGTGACTGGGAGCAGCCAAGTTAAGCTTCTCCTGAATTTCAGGTTCTAACTCAGTTCTAACACTCACTTTTCATGGACAGCAGATGGATATATTTGAAAAGCATGTTTTCCCCACTCATCCTCCTCAAACTCCTTATTGCAAGCTTTAAAGACCTCAGTACAGCTCTAGAATGGGCATTTTAATACAATTGGGAAACATCCATTTGACAACATCTCTCGTGGATTATTTGCTTTCTCAGGTCACAGTGACAAAATAAACCAACCTGAAGAATAGAAGATGCTCTCAGAGGTGCTGCTGCTGTGCATTCCAGTACCACTGGTGTTCCCCAGGCAGGCTGCTGAGCCCAGCCCAAGCAGGAACCCCCGAGGAAGAGCTCGTGCTTGAATCCAGAGCTTCCCAACAAGAGCACTGCCTCCCTGTGACTGGAGAGAAGGTGAGAGGTTCATCAATTCACACCCTCTGTGATGCCTCCTTCATCCACACCCCCTGTTTCTCAGAACCCAACTGAGCTGGGTTTTTTGCTGAGCAGCATAAAGGAAAACCTAAGTGGATCTGTCTGGAAGAGGCACCTGTGCCACTCACATTCGGGTGCAGTGGCCTCATCAGCTGCCGTGCCCGGGGGTCCCACTGAGCCTGCTTGCAGGAACAAGGTTTTCCAGATTAGTTGGTAGGCCTTTAATTTAGCATTTCCAAGTATGATTGTATTTCTGGCATGGTGTAATCACGGGGAAGAATTTTGATGTATAGCAGAGGAGGAGGGAGAGGGATGCTCACTGAGCCCAGCTGAGGCATATAGGGTCACTTATGTCTTGGCTGTAAACATGTGGAGTTCAAGAAGAGACCCCTGGGAGGTCAGTGACACTAATGGAAAAGTTAAGTGTGAGACTGTCCAGCAGGTCTTGATGGCTTTTATTCAGAGTTGTTATTAATTTAAACAAAGCAATCTGAAGCTGTCAGGAGTGCAACCTCTGCATTCCCTTCTGTAAATTATCACAGCCTCTCTCACCTCAATAATAGGAACTCAGGTTTGGGTGCTTGCCTTGGAGGTGAATATCAGTCTACAGGGTTAACTTGTGATTTGGAAGGAAACAATCCACCGTCATTCTCTAATAACTTTCTTTTTAATATTGCCTTTTTAAATAAACTTTTCCACCTGGTCAGCAGCCATCTCCTAGAAGGTGGTACAAGGTGAAGGGATGAGTCTGCACCAAATGTAACCTGGCGGGCAGGAGGCATTACCCTTTCTCTAACTAGGCTGTGTACGGCCATCAGAGGCCACAAGTGGCAGAGTTCCACCTATTCCCACTGATTTATGATACTGTAAGGAAAGGTTAGCACCAGCAGTGGTGAATTTTGTCCTCATTTCCAGTGACACTTGCATACCAGCTGTACCGTGTAATAGTTGCAGTGTTTTCTTCTTTAAGAGAGCATCCCTTGCCCCGATGAGAATTGCAACCTGAAAAGATCATTCTGGTTCTGTGGTCTCAGCTATCACCTCTCTGACCTCACAAAATAGACTTTTCAGCTTTTGTGTATCACCTCCTGCTTTCTCTGTGCCCAGGGCTTTCTAATCATCATCTCCTCCACACTGACATTTGATTCATTGAGCTGCATTCTGACAGAGAAATCCCATATTAGCCTGTCTTCTTGGGAGACTGACAAAACCTTTGTGAGAGACAAGCTTTCTTCTGAAGGTTGAAATAGCCTGCTCTGTACCTGCCTTTTGTGTGGTTCTGCACCTATTGGGTAGGGCAGAGAGCAGCTCAAGAACCAAGGCACAGGTTGCAAGATATTTTTAAACTCTGACAATGGAGAAGGAAAAGGGATTTCTTGTGATGTTAAACAACAGCCAGGACTTTCCCTTTTCCTTATCTAAGGCAACATAACTCACTCTCTGCCTGTTTACCTAATTAGTAACACTTACAAGCCTTGACCTTTCAACAGAGAGGCTCAGGCTCATCTATAGAGAATTGCCCCTATAATGTAACTGTGCATAATAATAAAAACAATTTAAAACACATTAAAACATAAAAAAAAACCCTGAAAACAAATCAGTCTTAAAAGCTTAGGTCCAGATTTTTCCACATTCATTCATGTTGAGCAGTAATTTACCCTGGTAATGGTCCCAGTGAGGCTATATTGAGATCTGTGCACTGCAAGTGAGGGAGGCAGAGCATTGCTTAATAAATAAGCAGTTGTGTCCCTCTGCTTTTTTCATTTATGGCTCAGTGGTCTTTGTGCCCAGTGCATGATGTCTTTTCAGGACCAGCATACTTTCCACAGACTTCTTCTGGCACTTTACATGCACATATACTCTTTGGATTACCTTTTCCCAATGATTTCTCCTAATTATGATTGTTTAAGCACTAGCTGCAGTCTGATGTTTTTACACAGGCTGATGTCACTGTGAGGAAAGACTGAAAATGTTTCTTTTCCAAGTGACAGTGTAGCCAGACTCACTCTCGTGGTGGTTTTCTGCTGCAGAAAGACTGAGTCCTGGCAAGCCCTGTGAAATCAAGCCACTGCCACCATGACCCTTCATATATTTGTAAACTTTGTGTATTTGTAAAAATATTACATGCTTCCAGTTGGTGGAAAATCAGGCTTTGATAGAATCCTTTTCTCTGTCTCTGTGGCATCTTCAGTTTGTGTTACCTTTATTGCCAGCCTATTTAACCAGCTCTTACTCATAAACCTTAATTTAATGTACCCCCATCTAGTTCAGGAGGGGGGAAAAAAGGCAGTCAGACTCCAAATCAGTGCATTGTCTCATCTGTGGTGTGAAGAAAACTATTGCAATATATAATCCTTATCCTTCTGCACTAGTCAGAGCACTTGTCAGGGATTTCCAGGGACTGTGGGTTCCATCTGCTTGCTCTGAACTGAACTTCTCCCTCTGTACCTGATCTGTATCACTGATCAAACAAATATGCTTGAAGCATATACTGAAATTTATATGCTTGTACAGGTTCTCATATTTCCTCATTTCACTTAGTCTCATGGAGGAAATAATGGCTTTCAGTTTTATTCAGAGAAGAAAATGATGGCAAGCCCTTGTACCAGCTGAAATACCCTGGATTCCTTTTCAGTGTTAAAATAAATTCATGACCTTGAAGGTTTTAGAAGAAAATTTCTGCTTTCAAAGAAAGCTTTTACATCAGTAAAATTGGAATCAAAAATCTGAGCTGTTCTCCACAAGCCTCTTCCATAACCCCTCCAAGTTGGTTTGACAAGGCGAACGAGGGGTAGGCATCATTTGACTAAGTTGTAATCAGAGACTAACAGCACTATGTTCAGTTGACTCTTACTTCTGTGAAAAACTTTGCAAGTGTGCTGTGATCTCCATAAGAAAGGCTGAACATTAATAAAGGGTTTTCCAAAAACCTCAGGTGAGAGAGAAATTGGGTATGCAATACCTGAAGTGAGCATTTAACCAAATAAGCCCTTGCTCAAGAGGTGCCTTCTTATGATCTGCAGTGCATAGGATACATTTGTATATTTTACTAGCCTTTTCCCCCCCAAATATATTTTTTTTAATGTTCAAAACATATAATCTAGTTGTTCTGGTAAATACGGATGTTTCTCTTCAGCTTTCCCCACTGTAATTCTAAAAAATGCTATGTTCTTTTGGCAACTTGTTTTCTTTCCACTGTTTAAGAAATGCCATTAACCTCCAATTTAGAACACTTGGCTTTTTTAATTCAACACATATCTTTTAGATTTAAAGCATCTGAAAAGAATATGCATCCCAGACTTCTGGAGTTGTGATGAAAATAAGATTAAATCATTGACAGTGGAGTGCTTCAATGACTGAGCTGCTGAATTTTTTTGGTGGCTATTAAAGCATCTTTATCTAGAGGCCGTTTTAGCAAAGCAGACCAAGCTCTTCTCTATATTGTATTCTACACTTCAATAATTGGAGGGAAATGATGCCCTGCTTAACACTTTGAGTTTTCTGCATTTATTTGTTAATTGTTGATCTTTTACTGTTATACATTGACCTTACACTTTGCACGTGCCTTTTCCCTCAGCTGTCATGGAAATAACTGTGTGTTTTAGATGGGTGAGCTCATACCTAACTCATCTCCATTAAAAGCCACCAGTTCAACTCCTCCTCCCCTTGTAACTTGACCCAGGCTTGGTCCGAGCTGTTCAGCTGTGGAAACAACTCCAAAGGAAGCAGATAATGATTGTAAACTGGGGTGTCGTGGTTCTCTTTATGTATGGCCATTGTAATACAGATACAGCAGGCCAACAATGACTCATCAGTGACACCAAGCCTGCAATTTTGCTGTGCTGGCAATTTCAAAGGAGAAAAGCAGCCCACAATTACATGTATTAAACTTTCAGATGATGCAGAAATTATGATGTACATCGTCTTACATTATCACTCAAACTACAGGCAGAGAACGTCACATCTTTATGTGGCCCAGGTGCACATTTCTTATAATTTAATCAGCTCAAAGCACCCTCATTTCACCAGAGAACTGTAATTCATGCTGTGAAAACCACACCATGCCCTGTGTCCCCCCCACCCCGCTGCAGTCAGTAAATTATAACCCACGATTCAGAGCTCTTACCTGCATTTAATCCAGCGCCCTTTGCAGTGAGTTCAGCCAGCTCTGCTCTGCAATCTCATGGCAGGCAAAATGCCAGGAATTATCCTCATGGAGATTATGACTAACAAAAGGGACTGCTTATAAAAACCAAACCAAAAAAAACCCCAAAAAACCAAGAAACAGCTAGCAATTTGTTTTAAGCAAATGCAGGTGACAAATGTACTCATGCTGATCTCTGAGCGATGTCCCTCAGCTCAGCAGGGATGCCGTGGCTGTGGGAGAGCCCCAGCTAAACCTCTTTGCTTTCCTCTTCAATGCCTCTTCTCTGCCTCTCTTTTCTGGCCTCTTTCCTCTCCTTTCTCTACCACAGGAGAGGGAATAGGCTGGCAGGTTGAGGAAACAGCTCTGCTGCCATCCTAGTCCAATTTGGAAACCCAGCAGAGGAAGGGGGAGAGGGCAGAGGGATGAGCTGAGTAAATGCCTGGGGGAGTGGGATGCATTTCCTGGGCATAGGAATGGGATTCAGGTTTGGGAGGAGGTTTTGTGGGGTGCTGTGTGTGCTTGTTTTCCCTCCCAGCAACGTGGTTGTCAGCATGGGAATGTTGTAGGTGCCGCTGGTGGGGGTGAATCCTTGGGATGGGTCACCCAGCACAGAGAGGGGCTCAGGGGGGTACCCCCTTTATGGCTTGTGCCCTTCTCCTCCGGGCTGTGTCCCCTTGGGGAGGTCCACGTGGCTCTGAGAAGTGGGATGGCCACCTGTGATGCCCACAAAAGCATCATGAGGAAGGTGGGGCTGCTGTTCTGGAAGGTGCCCAATGAGGATCAGGATGCTTGGCTCTCATGAAGAGCTGGGAGGAAAATAAGTGCCAAAATCCTGGCGTTGATGTCATAAATCTGCCTAAAGGGAACAAAAGCAGAGAGCTGAGGCAGAGAAATGCCTCTCCAGCTGACTGAAAGGATCTGAGAGGAATTCATTCCCCCCCCCTACATCTTTTTGTCTTCGCCTATGCCAAAATGAAGGGAAAGGGAGAAAAAAAACCACCTAAGAATTTATTTTTTTTTTCATTTTGGAATTATATTCTTCTGTCTAAATAAATTTCATTTTAAAGGGAATTAAAAAAACCCTGCACTAGTCAACCAAAAAAATATTCTTGTTCTGTTCTAACTATTTCTGGGTATAGAACCTGCCAGTCTTTGTGGGGATTAGCATAAACTAGGAGAAAATATTGAAAATTACGGGATGTACTTTCTTTTTTTTTAAAATCACCAAAAGAGTATTTTTACATTCAAAGGGTGGATAAAGAAAAGATAGTCAAAGCTTAATTTCCACTTAAAAATATTTCCATACATATCATTCATATGCGTGATTCAGAAGAAATGAATCACAACTGCGGAGTGAAAGGAAACACCAGTCTTGAAGAAAAATATTAACAATGGTTGCTACTTGTAACAAGTTTGCTTTAAAGGGACACTCAGAAGTGAAAATGTTGTGGAATTTAGAGACGACCAACATGTCTTATTTCTATACTAAAGGCTGATCCCTGTTGTGTAGTAATCTAAGTAAACTGTGCAGGTTTTATGAAAGGAAAATTAGTTATCTTAACAGTTCTTTATTTCTGTTTAGTGTATCTGAACCTTTTTTGATTTTAAAGGTACAGAACACTTAAAGAAGTCGTGGGAGAATGTCTATATTGGTCAGTCTATATCGGTATTCTTCTGGTGAGCATGAGACCATCAAGAAGGCATCAAATCCCAATTTAATCCTACTCTTTAACTGTATTAATAAGAGTTCTCCATGTGATTTTGGGAAGTTCATGATAGTCTGATATGTTTGTTCTGGTGTTTAATACACTGCACATTAGGAACTGAGACTCTTGGGTATTTTCCAGTTCTGTAGATTTATCAGTGTCATCACAGGGATTAACAGGGCTCCCTATTAATGGGATTACTCATTCCTGGAGTTTCACAATAAACACTAGAATAAATGAATCCAGGTCCTCTTTCCAGAAACGAGCTGAAAATTAACATTACACAGCCTGCCCATGGAATAAATTGCTGCCATCCCAGCCTCCTGACCCTAACTGTGTACCTTGCAGGTGGGAGAAGGGCTCTCCAGAGGAGGATACGCATCACCAGGTTGCTGCACGTCAGTATTATCTCCTCCAGCCAAAGGTAACCCTCACATCCTTTTCTCTGATCCAAAGATATACTTGGCGGTGTTGAGGTTAAACATGTTTCAAATCATACACAAGGCCTAAACTTTTTTTCTCCCCTTCATGTTTTTGCTATTTATTCACTGTTAGCCTCTCCATAATGGGAATTCTATTGCTGCTTCAGCACTTGGCCACTGAGACTCTTTGAGGGCAGAGATGGGTGTGATGGAGCAGCAGGTTGAGGCTGCACAAGGACACACACACAGAGGAACTCCCTGGAATCCCCTCCAGTGCTGGGAGTTTCCAGGTGTGTAAAGAAGTGTGGATGCTTCTCGTGGTGATGGTGAGACACAACTCTCTGCAGCTTTGACCAGCTCTGTCAGAGCAACCGAGGAGGGGGGCGTGCACAGAGCACATCCACGTGCGCGGCTTGTGACGTTTGCTGAATGTTTATGGGGCACACAATTAGTGTTGTCTCACCTTCTCTGAGCGGTGAACACTTCAAATTTCCAGCAGGTTTAAGTCCACATGAGTTGCCAGTGCCATAGGAAGATGAAAAGTTGCTGCAAACCATCTTCCCTTGGCCTCTTTTACTGAAACGTTTCCACTTTTGCTTATTTTAAAAGGACCACATATTTCCCCAGACAATTTCTTGGCTTTCCTGTTCTTCCACTGGTGCCAGATACGGGTGCCAGTGATTTTTTCCTCTCTCCTCCTATTGTGGTTACAGTGTTTCTTCCATAGAAATTGTCTGGAGGCCACAGACTAATTTGACTGAAGTCAGTAGACGGGTATTACATGGCATTGACTCCTGGTCTCTCTCCGTCTGTTTTGGATTAGAACTATTGACCTGAGGTGAAAGGCTCTGTATCCCATTACTAATTCCCTGAGTCACACAGCTCCCTATAACAGTGCTTTAAACAGCTGATGCAGGATGCTGGGGCTCAATAGCATCTGTACTAATAGCAATTACTCAAATTTATTGGCCAAAATACCTTTCAGGTTTTCTTTTTTTTGATGGGTATTTGTGTGTAGCTGCACTCGTGAAATCCTCAAGTCCTTATGCAAAGAAACTTTTTGCTGAAGACAAGTGTTCTAAATAAGAGTTAGAGATAAGACAGTCTGAAGTTATTTTAGAATTCTAGCATACTGTTACTCACAGTAATGCAGTGGATATATTAAAAGCTTTGAATTCAGGAAACATCCTGGTATCATGCTTTTTTATTTTGAGTGCCACTGTAGTGCTCTTAATTTGTGGTCGGGTCTCAGCACTTTCTCCAAAAAGCTGTCTGAGGAGCTGCACATCTTTGCCTTTCAATCCCTTGGTTTAGGGTGTGTGTCTCAGAAGAGAATTGAGAGATGGGGGAAGAAAACCTCCTTGCTGTGGGGTGCACATGGAAATCTGCACCTCTCGTGTGTATCAGCCGTTCCATTTATCTATTTTTTTTCAACTACGCATTACTTTAAATGGCAGATGTTTTGTCCCCCTCTGTATCTGTCCTCAAACCACTTTTTAGTTACATGATACAACACAAAGCTGCTGGGCATTAGATATGTCAAAAATTACACTGATTTCTTATATTTTTACATAAGAAATGTGTGCTCAGTGTCATTGAAGTCAAATCACCAGAATCTGGTATAGAAGAATTCTGGGGTTTTTGCTCCAGTATAATTTAATCTCTAAGGTCTAATTTAAAGATTTTTTTCTTTAGTTCTTTCCTTCTCTCACTCTGAATTACCTCCACTTAAGAAGTGCTGCAGGATTAAAAAGTCTCAAATAAGTCATTTTGGCTCATATAATTAAAATTTACTTGCATAAATGCCACATAATTCTCTGTGGAGTTATTCTCATCTAAGTGCACGTAAAACAGTTTGACACAAGAAACACCACAACTCAGGGTGGTCAGCATTGGATTAATGTTGAAATTCTCTTATGAGAAGTAACTTCTGAGAAACAAATTGGCTCCAAAGACACCTGAGCTATGAAATTATTTTCAGGAACCTCAAAGCAGTGTATTTTAGACATAAAATTTATGTTACCAGCATTCCTCAGGCATCTATGCCCTGGTTATTTCCCATTGTCATGTGGCCGTGCTGGTATTTTTTGTTGTTGTTTTCATTTGTGCAGTGATAAAATTGTCATGGATTGTCACTTCTTGACTTTGTCCTTAATGCATTAGGGTGAGAATTGACTATGAATTATAAAAAGTAATTTTGAAGCACTGGGTAAAATATGTGAAAGCAAAGGAGACCTGTAAGTTCCTACTGAGCTGTGAGTTTAGCTTGCCTATAACTTAATATTAAGAAACAAGACAGTGATAACTGAAAAATAAACCACATAAGGTGTTTGCATAAAGGAAAATATGGGTATAAAACTAGAAGCAGGAAAATGGGAGGTCGTTTTCATAGCACTTTAAATATGTGAATGTATCTGACTCTCTTCTCTGAGATGTGAATGAAAAGACCATCTACATTTTGGTAATTATTACTGCAAACAGATGTGTATCAGGTGCACAGATGCTGACTGAATTGGGTGAGGTTTTAATTGACGTGTCAACAAGAAAATTGCTTAAGTGGAGAGAATTCCAGGTTTGGAGAAGGAATGTGATACAGATACTGTGTCAAAAATGGCAACACAAAAAAGATTAGTAATGATTAAATAGTGAAATAGAACAGCATAAATTAAAAGAAGTAATAGCAAAAAGAAGGCTAAATTAAAGCAAGAGAGAGTGCAGTGAAACAGCTTTTTCAGGGCAGTATTTTTTGTAATACACAGGAAAAGTCTTGGGTTTAAGAACAAGTCTGCTTTTATATTGACATATAGGAAAAAAAAACCACCTAAGAGCAAAATGTGTTTTTTTTTTAAACATCTTTAAAAATCATCACTAAAAATTATTTATACCATTGATTGCACATTAAAATCAGAACCAGATTTCTTCTTTTTGAGTATGTTTTCCCCTCCTGTCCTTCAAGGCACTTCAGAGCCTGTAAGTAGAAGGGACCAAATGTTTAGGGAAAGCAGTTTGGAAGCTCTCAGTTAAGAATGGCCAGGATTCCAAATGAGATGTCTGTTGTGAAATGAGGAATGGCAAAAGAAAAATAATTAAAATGAAAAAAGGATTGTGAGGCTTTCATAGGTTTGATTGTCATTAACAATGTTAACTGGGAAGTGGAGCAGTCTGGAAGGAAGTGGGCACATTAAATATAACTAAGTCTGCCACATTTCCATCTGCTTTTATGTATCCAAACCAGAAAAGAGCCACCTGCTAATCAGAAGAGACACATCTCGTTTATGAAGGCAATTAGTCTTTTTTAGTTAATCGTCTTAATTAGTTTTGAAATCTTTAAACATACGGGAAAACAGCAGAAGATCAAAAGATAATAGTTCTGCAAATGAAAGTCATAAAAATATGACGAGTAATCAAATGAGTTCAGGGCACAATCATGCAAATTGCAGCACAAACAAGATCGTGGTAAAAATAATAATTAAAAAAGCAGCCAATGCAAACAAAACATCGACTGGACAAAACATATGACAAAAGTGGAAAAGGGAGAAAACCAGTGAAAACTCCCTCCCCAGGGCCTCAGTGCAAAATACCCCATGATATAAACACAGACTGAGGCAAAGCCAAACAAAAACATCTCAGTTCACCATATTTAAGCATGATGTTTAATTGCTCAGATCTTCTGTTTAGGCTCCTGCTGGTTTGTTTTGTACTTTGTGTTTTGCTTCTTGAGTTACTTTCTTGTAAAAAAACAAACAAAAAAACCCCAAACTATTCAAGTAGTTTATTTACACCCCACGTGTTACCATAGACTGGACAGACGGGCTGGTTGCAATGGGATGAGGTTCAATAAGGCCAAGTGCAGGTCCTGCCCTTTGGCCACAACAACCCCATGGAGCTCTGCAGGCTGGGACAGAGTAGCTGGAGAGGGGACAGGCAGGGAGGGACCTGGGGGTGCTGATGGACAGGAGGCTCAACATGAGCCAACAGTGTGCCCAGGTGGCCAAGAAGGCCAGTGGGGTCCTGGCCTGGATCAACAATGGGGTGGACAGCAGGAGCAGGGCAGGGATCCTTCCTCTGGACTCTGCCTTGGGGAGGCCACACCTTGAGTGTGTGTCCTGTTCTGGTCCCTCAGTACAGGAGGGATGTTGAGGTGCTGGAGCAGGTCCAGAGAAGAGCAACGAGGCTGGGGAAGGGACTGGAGCACAAGTGCTGTGGGGAGAGGCTGAGGGAGTTGGGGGGGGGGGGTTCAGTCTGGAGAAGGGAAGGTTTTAGAGGTGCCTCATCACTCTCTACAACTCCCTGAAGGGAGGTCATAACCAGGTGGGGTTGGTCTCTTCTCCCAGGCAGCAGCAACAGGACGAGGGGGCAGGGCTGTAGCTCTGTTAGGGGGAATTTAGGTTGGATATTGGAAAGAAATTCTTTGCAGAGAGAGTGATCAGGCACTGGAATAGCCTGCCCAGAGAGCGGGTGAATTCACTGTTCCTGGGTGTTTTTAAACTGAGATTGGCCGTGGCACTGAGTGCCACGATCTGGGAAAGGGACTGGAGTTGGATCAAGGGTTGGACTTGATCTCGGAAGTCTATTCCAACCCAATCAATTCTATGATTAAAAGCAACAATGAGTGAGTTTCTGGGTTTTCTCAGGACTTCTGCTCACTTTTGGTTGGTTTGTGCTAATCCAGCTGTGAGCACAGCAGGATGCATCCTTGGGATCTGTGCAGAAGAGGTGTTGAAGTCCTGTGGAAGCTTCCAGGATGGAGCAGAGCACACTGATGCTTTGCAGTCTGCCTTTGGAAACATTTTGGTGGCTGGGACAGCCTCCAGTCACCAGCACTTCTTTTGACCTACCAGTTGTTAGCTGTTGTCAGTTTTGGTTTAGTTTTGATCAGTGGTATTCCCAGCATTTTGGGGTAAAGGTCATGCCTCGAGCAACTCCTGGGCAAGACCTGGTTCTTTAGGTGTGTCCCATTGCTATGATATTCACTTCCACTCATTTTTTCTTTGATTTCACTGGAAACACTCACTCCCTTCATGCCAATCTACTTCCAGGGTGGAATCCTGGGGCCAGGAACTAGAGGGGACACGTGTCTGGTGCTTTGGAGCATGCTGGAAGTGAGAGGGTGTATCCATGGCAAGCAGAGGTGTGTTTGTATGGTTGAATTCAGGATGTGTCTGGTCATGCACAGGTCCCGCTGTACATGTATGTGCACCCTGGTGTCCTTATGGAAGGGAGCAAACAGGCTCCAAGGCACATCAGGAGTGTCAGGGAACAATGGAAAGATGGCTTTTAACATGAAACAGGCTTTGGGGATAAAGGCGAGGAAGAGTGAGTTTTAATTAAAAATCCTCTCAGCTTATCTTCTCACTCAAGGGAACATAATTTTTCAACCATTAAAATCAACTGGAGCATTACAATTTTTATTTTTTTTTCTGGAAGGAGAACTGGGTCCTAATAGAGTGAGGCTTACACTGGTGCAATTCAAAGAATTCAGGTGTGCCCCATTTGCTCTGCAGGTGTTGCACTGTTGTGTGGAGGATGCAGCTTCTCCATTTGGCCACGCTTCCAGGAGGTGAATAGCCATGGAGAATCCACACACAGCTCAGCCCTTCCAAAGCAGCCTGGATAGCAGCTGGTCAGGCAGGGAGGGTGCTGGGTCACCCATGGTGCTGAAGAAGGAGACAGCCACCAGCTGGATTAAACAGTAACCAGGGAAGCTTCTGAAGGAGGACTCTGTTTGTAAAGGAGTGACAAAGCAGGGTGTAGTCTGGATGTTTGAGAGCACAAATTGACATTTCTCAAGTGCCCAACGGGGTGGGTCATCTACTCTGTTGTCGCCACTGATCTGAACAGATTGGTCAAGGGTTGGCAATTATTTGGAAGTTGTCAGTAAATTGATAATCTGATGTAAATTACATAAACTGAGCAGAGTTTTTCCTCCTCCTGTTTCAGTGAACAGCAAGATCAGACTGCTGTGGGAGAATGGAAAACGAAAAGACTGAACTCCAGAGAATTTTTTTCTTATGGTATTTGTAGTGTTGCTCGGTGATATTATAGCTCCTCCGTGTGTTTTTGCCTTCAATAGTAGTGCAATGTACAGATATTATTGTTTCTTTGCTTCGTAGTTACCAAAAAATAAATTATGGTCTATATCAGACAATAGATTAACTTTTTTCCTCTATATACAATATTTATTTTGTAATGGATGAAAGGGACAAAGAGAAGTAAATAACCCCACAGCTCTTTGCTTTACTTCAATTACTGAAGAGACAAAGAGCAGGTGTTCAAAAGACCCTGTCTTATAAAGATTTCCACTTTCTTTGGAAAGCAAGAACATCGAAGTGAATCCATAATTGCTGTTTTCCTCTAGAAACAGTAACACTGACCTTCCTCTAATCCTTCTGACCTACTGTTGTATGGCTGCTTATAAACAGAAATAGAAACCACATGCTGTCAGTCAGGGCATCCTTAATTTCTCATCCTGAGTAAAATAAAACCAAATCCTTTGTGAAAGAGCTCATGATTCTTCTCCTTTCTTGCAGCTGAGGAGGAGTGTAATGGAAAACGACACTGAAAAATCACAGGTGGGTAAGAGTTGTGGCAACACCTTTTAGAGCTGAAAAATAGCCATCCAAGAGATCAAGGTATGTGGGTTTGGTGGAGTTTTTTTGTTTGTATATTGGGGTTCTTGTTCGGTTGGGTTTGTGAGACTGCTCCTACAAACAGCCTATTACTTATTTCTAAGTAATTGATCCCATTTTTGGTGGCACCTGATACCACCAGGATTTCTCTGCCGGTAGCAAACACAGGCTGAAGGCACACCTGCCTTGGAGGATCAAAGAGCAGGACACTGTTAGTGTGGGCCCAGTTCAACCCCTGATCATCCCCATGTCTCCCCATTGACTGCACAGTTTTCTTGCATGCAAACTGCATTCCTTTCAAGGGGAAAACTACTGCTTTGAGAAATTTGTGTGGTATTTTGCTGGGGAGGAGAATCTGCCTCAACAAACAGCTCCTTTTGAGCTGTCTCTCAGCCATGGGAACAGTGGGGATGTTCAGTGAGGCGATCAGACTGACTTGTAGGCCGAAGCAAGACCCCTAAAATGCCTCTAGCAGAGATGTGACGACCTCAGAAATATTAATTTGCACAGGAAAACCTTTCCCTTTCGTGCTGCTTGACATGCAGACAAAGCCCAAATAAATTCCAGGTTGTAGAACTGGGTGTCTGAATAAATTGCTTTTAATTATGTAGGCACATACATATCAGCAACAAAAAAGGGAATAAGTAGAAAAGCAATTTTCAGGGAAGACCTGATTGCTTTATATGTCTTGAAAGACACTGTACAAGCAGGAGCAGTATCAGATTTCAAGTTGCATATATTTATAAATACTCAATTAGAAGGACCCTGAGCCTATAGAAGATAATACGATTCCAGAAAAGACAAAAAAAAGGATTGTGACTCCTGTTTTTAAGGGCTAATTGATACTGTTGCCAGTTTTTTAACTTCTTAGTTCCTTTAGCTGGTTATAACTATCGCTGTGCCTTGGGTCTTCATTTGTGCTAAGGCAGTTTTGATTATGTAAAAGAATGGCTTTCACAAACATCTCCCAGGATTGGGTCAGGTATTAACGAACCTGCTGTTGGGTTGGGGACTGCACTAAATCACCTTTATTGATCCTTTAGGGCTCTATGTTTTTGTTTCACTCCACGTTTTCCTTTAGAGAACTGTGGTAAGAAACTGTCTGGTTTGCTGTGTATCAAGTAGCGTGGGTAATGGTTTGCCATCCCAAATATCAAGCACTTTGATTGACGGGTTTTCATCCCATGGCAAGTCAGGAACAATTGCTCCAGGGGTCAGAATAGAACTGGTGGTGCAACAGAATAGCACAGAGATTTATGTGAAGCCTTATGTTTCCATGAAGTTCCTCATTTGCCTCAAAGTTCCTTATTTATAGTAAGTAAATGTGTCTGTATGCTTCACAACATATGAGTGCTTTAAAAATATCAATGAAAATTAGGTATGACTGAATTTTTCTCTGTGTTACTTGGAAGCCTGTGGATATTTAAGTGATCAGCCTTTGCTTCTTTTTGGAGTGACAGAAAACAGCAACTGATCAGAGATCCCATTGCTTGCAGGAATGGTTTTGGTTATGAGGCTGAGTGGTATGAGGAAATGCATCTCAACTCTGAGATCAGGTTTCTCCTGAAAGCAAAGTAAAACCAGGAGGGATGCAGCAAGACCTCTGCTTGCAGATGCTTGTTTTTTCAGATACTCAAGCCACAGAGAGCAGATTCAGGTGCAAACTCACTTCTGTGTGTACTGGTTCTCCTGGAGACTCAGGGCTGGGTCTCCCACACCTCTAGCTTAGTACCTGTGACTCTGCTCACACGTGGGCCCTTCCCACTCCCGTTGCTGCAGCTCCACCTCATGTAACTCTCACTGGATTGGAGACTGTCTCTGTAACTCACCTCTGATGTTCAAGCCTCGCTCCCAACTTGTGTTTGTGTAAAGTAGAAGGCTGTCACTAAGAACGAATAAAACTTTCACTGCTGTGACATTTTGAGAGACCCTGGTTCGTGTGTTTCCCAAAAAACACCTTTTGCAGAGGCAAATTCCATGTTAAAAACAAATTGCGAACCACTATGAATTTTCAAACTTAAAATGCAACTAGTGTTTATACTGTTTTCTTTATCAGCTTGTGCTTTAAAGTTGTGAGATGCCATCAGTCTGGGGGAGAAATCTCCTCCAAGGTCATTGTGTTTCCTGCAGAACTCGCTCACTTACACCAGGAGGACCCTGCAGAGCACAGCGGTGCCTCGAGATGACAATTACCCTGATCTGGAATTTTGTGTACAGTAATTAAGCAGCCAGGTAACCAGCAGACATGTGTTACCCTGAGATAACACGCTCCTAGGAAGTATCGTGAGGCAGAAGGTGACATGAGTGCCTCCAATGACCTGGGACGCACATTATCTCACCACTGCACAGGCTCCAGGGTTCACTGTTTCTCAGTGCCAGCTATTGGTGTTATTAGTTGCACTGTGACTGATTGCACGGCATAAAACATGTGTTCAAAACGTGTTCACCCTTGTGCATCATGTGATAATGGTGTCTGACTGAAGGACCAACATATCAGGTGTGAGTTGATAGGAACATGAAGTGGCTTGGTTTTTTTCCCACTGGGATATGCATGACTGGCAAAAGTTATCTTAGAAGGGACTTGAGCTTCTGAGTGCCACGATTTCCAACTGATGCCAAAAAGCAGGAAAGAAATGAACTGCCCAGAGACAATTTGGGCTTGGACCAGCAAAGGTGTTTGTTGACAACGTTGGGCAGCGAGGCAGTTCCACGGCACAAACTGCTCCAAAGCGTCAGAGAGAAACCTGGGAATTTATCCAGTTGGCATCCAAGATTCCAACATCTTAATATACATATTCATGAATTTGCAATATCTAATTATCATATTCATAAAAGGTGGAGTTTGGGTGGAGCTTGAGGTGGAGCCTTCCAGGATTTTCTCCTGGCACAGTTTTGGGTGGTCTGTCCACCCTTGAGCCTGTTCAGGGCTCGTTTTCTCCTCTGNGCACAAACTGCTCCAAAGCGTCAGAGAGAAACCTGGGAATTTATCCAGTTGGCATCCAAGATTCCAACATCTTAATATACATATTCATGAATTTGCAATATCTAATTATCATATTCATAAAAGGTGGAGTTTGGGTGGAGCTTGAGGTGGAGCCTTCCAGGATTTTCTCCTGGCACAGTTTTGGGTGGTCTGTCCACCCTTGAGCCTGTTCAGGGCTCGTTTTCTCCTCTGTCTCACTGTGCCCTCTCCACCTTTCTGTGTGAGCTGTCCTGGCTGGTCAAGTTTGCAAACCTCCTTGGCTCAAGGCCTTCCTACCTTATCCAAATGTCCATGTGACCCTGATTTATGACTACTGGGTTTGTTGTATAGCGCTCCTAGCAGTCTTCTAAGGTTTAGGTCCAATAAATAGAACAGGACAAGTTACCTGTCAGGTATCAGGCAGAACAAGTATCTGTCAATTTTCTAACAGAGCAAGGGACCTTCACTAATTCAGTTAATTCTTTTAGACCTTGCTCTTGCTTCCCAACAAGCCAACATCCATAATGCAGGAGATGCTCCAGTGGAGCATTCACGACTGTTGTGTGCGAGTTGCCTTTTCACAGACCCACGTGCGTGTGTTTGCACACCCAGAGAGATCCTCAAGATGTTGATTTTTAACCTGTGATCACTTTTGAGCCCCACCTCGACCTTCCCATGCCTGGTGCTGTCGGTTCTTTCATTTCTCAGGTGACTGACAAGAAGCATTTTACCAGCACGGCAGAGCAGCCTGACACAGTACCATGGGCACAGGGCAGCACAGCCCTGGCAGACAAAGGGCTTTGTGCTGCCTGCTCCCAGCCCTGCAGCCTGGCACCACATCAGGCACAGGAGAAGGGCTATCTTTAATCTGAGCTACTCAGGAAATCAAAGGGGGGTGGATTAAAACTAGAGCAGTGACTGATTTCTGTAGGAGATCGCTTTGCTGTTTCATTTGATACAACGAACAGGATGATCAAAGCAAGGTTAGAAAGCCCCCTGTACCTTTTATCCAGTAATTTTTGTGATGTCAGTTCATGAGGTATTATAATAATTGAACACATGTGTGATAATGATTTTTAAAAGTTTCCTTTTTTCTTTTTACCCCTAGAATAATTTACATATAGCTGCTCTGCCAAGGTGTGTGTCTTATGAGTCATTAGGCTTGTAGCTAAACATACTCAACCTTATTAAACCTTTAGCTGTTTGTTTCTTTGAATCCTGTGGTGCCTTTTGGTCTTTGCTAAAAATAGCTGCTGTGTATTCACAACAATTACATTTCAAAGACATGGTGAGGTGCTGCTTCAAAGTTGGGTTTGGGCAGCCAACAATGAGCTGCAAAAACCTGGAGAGAGGAGCACTAAGGGGAAAGCAGGTGCTGTGGGAAGAGTCGCCAGGTTTGGCTGGGCTGTAGGTTGGTAACCTCCCAGGTGGGCTGTCCCAGGGGCTTCCCCAGCAGCTCCAGGTCTCTCTCTGCATGCCCAGCCCTGCTCAGGGGTGTCCCAGGACCCCTCTCCTGCTGCATTTGCCACAGTGTCCCTGGGGGAATGTGACACAAACATTCCTTGGGCTGGCAGCGGGTCCCCGCTCCAGCTCTCACCGAGCTGGTCCCGTGCACACCCAGGGCAGCATCGTGTCCTTTACTGGCAACACCTCCATGTAAGTGAGATGTCCTCCTCTAATGAGCTTTTCAGTTGGCCATTTCCTTTTTTTCCTCTCCCTCTTTGAAATGAGGTTAAGGTGGCGGCACAGGAATCTCTGCTAATTCCACACCGGTTTTCTTTGCACTTCAGTTGAAGCCACATGGGATGGTGATATCCAGCTCTGCATTACTGCTATTTCTCACTTTAATGACCCTGGTAAATCTTTAATGATTGCCATCACTGTCAGAAGGGCACAAAAGGGCCCTCATCTGTCTTGCTGCAACCTAAGAAAAAATGCTGGCAGATGTCAGTGAAAATAATGGCATTGGCGGTAGGTCACTTGTGTTTTTATGGGTGCCCACCTCTTCTTGCAAAAAGCAGCACAGACGTTCCCCTCTTAATCATTATAATGACTAAGAAAAGGTAAATGTAGGTGTCTTGGGTTTGGTTTTCATTAGGCAGGGCAGCACACTCCAGGCAAAAAGAGCTGGGCCAGGCATTTCACAGGAACGGGCCTCCTTGTTTCAGGATTCCAGAGTAGCTGAGGTATGAGCTGTTATCTTCAGTCAGGTATTTCAAAGTGTGAAATTTCCATCCTGTAATACTTGCTCGAAAGTCTGTGTTAGAGGAAATTCATTTAACATTAGAACCAAGACTTTTCCACCTCTTGAACGTTGTTTCATCGTGAGTGATTTCTCTACCACAGTATAGCCTTTATTTCTCTCAAATTATGGGGCATGTTAGAAACTGGATATACAGATCTCCTCTTTTCATTAATAGCAGTTGCCAGCCTAATTCACAGAGCAGCACAGAGAGAATGTAGCTCTGTGGGTCAACGTCAATGTATTCAATGAGGTCTTCACCCTCTAAAAATGTCATTACTGGGGGTAATAGCTGGCTGGCCCCCAGTGCTGGCTGCAGCACTAAAAAGCAGGGACTTGGTGGTACCTCTGCTTGATGGTGGTGGTGGAGTGAGGGATCAGGTTAACGTCTGTTTCCTGAGTCAGAAAGTTGGAACTGGGTGGGGTTTTTTTCCCTTGTCATATTGTACTAATTTACATATCTAAATTTTTCTTGCTTTCCACAGAAATTTAAAGATACTGTGTCTATGAACCTGATCAGTAAATGTGATTTTTATATAAGTACTTCAAAATAGAGAAAACCTGAAAACATTTTTGCTCTTTGTGGCAGTCAGTATTTAAATCCATGTGCCGTCCAGAGCATGAGACTAGGGAAGTCTGGACGACCTAGCAAAATACTGTGTAACCTTATTTTAAAAGAGAGGTGGGAAAATGTATTCAAGCTTTACTTTAGGTCATTATTTTATTCATAAACCATATATTCATAGCAGATTTTTATTACACTTCTATGTTCACCTAACTTTGTAGGCTCTTTTGATTTTGTTTTTGACTCTAGTTATTTTCCACTTCTAAGACATTTGATCCATGTTTTCCTTTAGACCTCTGCCTTCTTTGTGTAGATTACTTGAAAGGAGTTCAATTACAGCTTTGTCTCTGATGTGGATATTTCCTTATTGAAGGCTCTACAAAGACATGCCCTTCCTCAAGCTCCATTTCAAACAGGGCTTCAAATGCAAATTAAAAAAGAAAAAAAAATAAAAATAGCTAATCTGAGTAGCCCAAGATGTGCCTCATTTCAGCTTTCAGGAGTGTGTGCTCGATACGATGTCAATAACAAACGTTCACAACCTCCCATGCTGTAAGATTTGAGTAGTCTCAGGTCTTCTCATTTTCTGTGTGTGGATTTTGGGCATGGCTCCTTAAAAAAAAAAAAATAGTAGGCTCTTGAGGAATGTATCATAGCACTGGATTCAGCTGTAATCTGAGGATACAGAATTACTCTGCTAAATATGCTTTTTTTTTTTTTTTGTACCCTTGGATGTGGGATTTCCTGTCTGCATTGTGTGTCTTCCTCCTGCGAATAAATTTATCACAGACATTTGCAGTCAGTGATGAGACAAGATGAGAGTATTCCTGGGAAATACATTTTCTACACATTATTATAGAGACTATACAGTAGTTCCTTAGTTGAGATTTACACTTAGAAAATATTTTAACCTGCTTTGTCAGATATGAATTTATAAAGAGCCTGTTTGTTCACTCCACATTTGCAGCACTTACTGAGATTGCTGAGTGAGGTCTGTGAGAATTTATGATCAACAATATTAATTAGTTGGGTTATACATTTTATTACCTATAATTTTCCAGCAATATAATTCTTGGAATTTGAAAGATGAAGGTTAATCTGTGAGTTTATTCCACACTCAAGACTATAGAATTTGTCTTTCTCTGTAGACATATTTTTAAGTGAGGATATAATTATATATATTCATTTCCACGTAATGTTGTAATATTTTCTTCATGTTATTTTGTGTTCAAACATCCCTGAGATGAGCACCCAATTGATAGTGCTGCTTGTTTATAAGAGAGGGATGCACAGCTGAGTTTTTCCCAGATGACTTGTTTATAAAGACTAGATAAGAATATCTTTTCTTAAAGAAGGCTTGGATTTCAAGATGAATGTGAAAATATAAATCTCAAGGTATTTAAACATAGCTTGACTTGATATTAAGCAGATATTTCAGAGGCAGCTAGTTGTTTGTATTCCAAATTGGGTCTTGACTGCTCTGCAGGATACAGGGATGTTCTGTGTGGACCTCAAACCTAAAAGGAACAGTCTTGCTTTTAAATTCCTTTTGTGTTTTTAATTTTTCCTGAGCTGGATGGAAAGCAAAACAAAAACGTTGTCTCTTTGCAGCCTTTGAATATCAAGTGATGTTGGGAATTAAGCTCCACTTGCACTTCATGGGAACAGGACTTGCCACACTTCCCAGAAAATGTCACCATTTTTTAAAACATCCAATCCACATCTGACTGACAAAACTGCATGTGCTGAGTGGTTGGTGGATGTGGGGGGACAAGGTGCCTTAGTAGGACACAGGTTAAAGGGAACAAAGTGGCATTTGCAGGGTGAAGGTTAAAATTGGGCTCAGATGTCTGTTGAGCCTGAAATCCCTCATACCCAGGGATGCCCACGAGGCTCAGGGCAGGACCCAGGTGCCACCTTAGCTGTGTAATTGAGGGGAAAAAAAAATATAAATAAACGTTTGGGTTTATAAAATTGAGCTTTGAACTTGCTGATTTGCTAAGATGTGATTCTCTGTGGTATTATGGCAGAGATGCACCTGAACAGCAATCATACAGAAAGATTTAAAGAAAAGAGTTTCTGCCAGGGACATTTGCAGATGATCCTCAGGGGATAACTTGCTGAAGAAGGCTAAGGAAGTTGAAACAAGTGAGATCTGTGTTTGCATGGTAGGAAATGTTGGCACTTATCATGACTAATTTATTACTTCTCCTTTTACAGCCATCAAAATTGCTTGATTTTAGAAGTTATTTGAAGAAATGCAACTCTCATAATAATGAGGAAAGCTTTTTTACATAGGCTGCTCCCTCATATCTTTTTTTTATTCCTTTCACAAAGCACATCATACTGGATTTTGCAGCAGATCTTAAAATATGTAATTCCCATTTTTACCCTGGATCCATGGATTTACTCTTCATGCTGTAGAACTCGAGGTTAAGGAGTTACAGGGAACATTCCACCATCATTTGTTCATGTTTTTCCAAACCCAGTTTGAGTTGAAAGGTGTGAAAGGTGTCATGTTATTGGCACTCAAAGGTGTTGTAATTCAGCCACACTATCACTCAAAAATGCTGCCAGAAGAGGCGGTTTTCCTTTGTTCCTTTCCTGCTCCAACAAAGCTGCTTATGGCACAGAGTGGTGGGTTCTCTTGTGCCTTGCTGGGTGTGGGTGCATTTGCAAAGAGCCAGCAGAGGCTTCAGGAGAGACCTTTTCCCTTTCAATTCCACTTTTTGCTGTGCTCTTGATCTAGAGTGTCCCTTCTGCAGGTTGTGGAGATGATAAGCATGGGGTGACCCAACTCTCTTCGCAGATCAGTGCTTTTGGGGAGGCAATAGTTAAGAACTCCACCAGTCTTTGGGTATTCTTCGGCAAAAGTTTATAATGAGGGTTAATTTTGATGTCTGCTTCCCAGAAGTGAATGTGAATGAGGGTGCACGGGGCAGATATTCTGTCAGTCCTTCTGCACTAAAGCTCCACTGTCTAAATTCTTAGGTTTGTAGGAGACTGACTGACCTGGTAGATCTCTTCTAGCTCTGTGTATTGGTTTTAGAGAGAGGAACATTTCTTTAGCGCTGCCATTTTTTGTATCCTGATCACAGGCAAGGATTGCAGAGCTTGCTGGTGAGAAAATCTGGAAAAGCTGAGAAAATCTTGACTTTGCACTATTTGAGGGCATGTGACACCACTGAGAGACGATGAGGGTGTTTGCAGAGTAACTTAGAGATGGCAGGAAAAGGGTAACCTTCAAAAAACCTGTGCTTGAACAGATTTGAATAGGAGGAGACTTGCTGCCTGATTCTCTTCATGGCTTTTTATGTTACTGTTTGAGTGAGACGCTAGTCCACGTGGTTGAAACCAATTTCAAGAGCAGAGTAATTAATGACACGAGTCAGTCTAATTTGAACTGGAGATAATGAGGGCTGTGCCCAGTTGCACAAGAGATGTATTTGGCCCAGTGTCTTTGTAAGCATTGTATAAGCAAGTCTGAAGAGTGAAATTACCCTAATTGCTTTCTTTATTGTTTCATTTACAATATTCTAAATCAGAAAATATGCTCAGTGCTCCTGCTTTCCCTTTAGCCTTCTTAGTGGCTGGTTTTGTGCTTTCTGGAGTGAAATTGTTGTTATTTTCTTTATTAAAATGAGAAGAACTTTTCAGTATCTCACCTGTAAGACAGTTTGGGGAATTTTTTCTTTTGATCTTCATTTTTTTTATTCTTATATAAACATGAATTTACACTCCATCTCTTTCTGGCAATCTGCCATGTCCTTCTGAGTTCTCATTTATTTGTCTCTCACTGCTGTCTTCTGGTTCCCTTTTCAGTAAAATTAACCAGCTCTTTCCTACACCACAGCCGAATTTGGTCCCCTGACTGATCCAGATATGCTGCTTTATTCTGCACGTCCTTTGTGTCTGGAATGAATTCTACTTTAGCATTGCAATTACCATTACAGCTCATTAGAAAAACAAGTTTTTTTCATTTGGAATGTTTCACAAAAAGCAAGTTTCTAGGAAATGCTTCCACTGACTACTGTAGAAATGTTCCCATTTTCTCTGTGAAAGACTCAAAGCAAATTTTTGGAGGTGTTTTTTGTTTTCTTGTTTTTTTTTGTGTTTTTTTTTTTTTTGTTNTATTTTATATATATATATATAATCAGAATAGTTGAAATAGTTGAAACTGCCTGGCTTACCACAGATTGATTTTGGCTTTCCTAAAGAAGCACATTGCAGAAATAGCTCTGATGAAAACTCATATGGAATAACTTTATTTTCCAAGGTTTGGCAAGCAACTTTGTCTAAATGCTTAAAATAAGTGTCCCTTAATGCTGCTTAAAATGTTCCTAAAGCATAGTGGCCTATTAATTGCAAAACCCACTGTGGGGAAAAAAAAAAAAAAAGCAAAGATAGATGTTC
>VXAU01000067.1:138362-156871 GCA_013399695.1 Formicarius rufipectus | reverse complement strand
GCAAAGATAAGAGTTCTTCATGATTGTAGGTACTTCATGTTATAGTTTCTGCTGCTAGAGATTAAGAACCTATGAGGAATGTTTTGTTTTTTAGTAAAATTAACAGGTAATTAGTTAGGAGTGGTATAGAAATATACATGTGGTGTTCTGGATCTGTAAATAATCTCCTGCTCCTGTATTTCAGCTTCTTACAGGGAGTAGAGGGCCCTGTCAGATCTGACATTGTACACCCCAGATCAAGGGCAATTTTTGAAAATAGGATATTTTAAAAATAGTCGTGAAGTTTGCAAACGAAAACAAGTTTTGCTGGTCTTGCTCTGTGTGGCACAAATGAAATAATGGAAATGATGTGGTGATCTGGCAGAGGGAGGATCCTCCCTGGCAGAGAACGGGGTGTCAAATCTGGCTGGTGGCACCAGAGCAGAGCCAGGGGGAGAGGAGGGTGTCCCACCACTCCTGACCACACCACACCCAGCCACGTTGCTGCAGTGCACAGTGGAAAAATCAGCAGTGCCCCTGCTCCTGAATCCTTTCACTGCATTCCCTCTCTGCAGAAGAGAATGCTGATTAAAAGGAGGTGTTCCTGTGGACAGTGTCTGCAGAGTGATGAGCTTGTGGAGGCATCACAGCAGGTTCTGTGTGCCTTCTGTGGAGAGCTCCGAGCCAGAACAGGTCACACCTCTGAGCCTGGGGGATGGGAACACTGATTTGATGGGAACCCAGCCCTGGCACACAGCTACACTCTGAAGAGGGGGGAAAAAATCCAGACCCAGCAACCTTGTCCATCCTTCCTTTCCATGCCTGACTCGAGCACATGAAGTGAATAAAGCACATTTATGCACATATTATGCAGACTGTGAGTTGAGCTGCCAGCACAGCCTTCCTGGTGTTGTTTCTGAAGGCGGTGTTTGCTGTTTGCCTGTTTATTTTCCATACAATTTAATACACGTGGGAGGCAAAATAACACAAACCCTGGCACTGGGAGCCTTCAGGGGATGTTCTGTCTCTTCCCAGCCTTTGTTACATTCAGAGAGCTGTGCAAATATCCATCACTTCTCAAAGCATCACTGTGAGAAACCACAGGGAGGCATTTGTGGCCTCTTGCACAGATGGGAAAACAAGGCAGGGCAAGAAAGGACTTGCTGAAGGTCATGTGCCCACCAGGGTCAGAGACTGGATCAGAGCTCATGACTTGGCTCTTAAATTCTGGTTGGGTTTGGGCTTTTGTTTTGCTTTTCTCCTTCAAAATCAGAGTGTTTTGGGGTGAGATATGTTGAAGTGACCGAGTTACCATCACAGTAAATAACTGGGCAATCTGCTACCTACTCTTCAACCCCAGCTCATCTTAGATCATCCTGCTTTCCTACACTTGTCCACTAGCCTCATATTACACATTTAGCATTTATACTGCTGTAGAACTTTGTGACCAACATCAGGTAGGAAAGCCATGGCTTGGGACTCTACCCAACATTCCAATATGTTGTACATGTCCTAAACCAGAGCAGACTCATTTGTAGTGACCCTTCCAGAGAGATCCCACCATAATTCCTGGTGTTCCTGGTTGGATCTGGAGAGCCCCATGTGCCCTCAGGGAAGGAAATTATTGCTTTCTGCCTTGTTCCTCTGTATCTGAGAAAGGGTGATAATGATTCTCTGCCTTAGAGGGCCTGGGTGAGAGTCTTGGACTCTCTGACCAAGAGCTGAATAACTTGACAAATTAATTTAGAGTTCTTTCAGAAAATAAACCAGGAAATGAAGAATGTTCTTCGCAAGAACTAATGCCAGCACCTATCTTGGTTTTTTCCTCACTTTTATGTCATCCAAGGGAGAATTGTGAAGACCTACCTCTACTTTATCTCCCTAGCCTGGATATTCTAGACTTCTGATTGCCTCCTACTGGTATGTGACTCTCTAATGTTGCAGTTTTGAACTAAATACCCAACTTTTCCTTTTTCTTTTGTGTGATTCAGACCGGTGAAATCTGCTTCTGTAGTCCAGCAACAAAAGCAAGATCTGCCAAATTATTCAAAAATAATGAGAACAGATGGCAAAATATGGCATCTCAAACCTTCCAGAAAGAAACATTTAACATCCTGATTACATTTCACAGAATAAATGTTGACTGAGATAAGTGCAGTAAGGCACTTTTTAAAGTGTATTGACAGTTTTTGTTTCCCACAGACCGAATTATGGCTTAGTTACATTAGTAGAAACATTGTAATGTAAATTTAAGAAAAATGTCCCAAACAAAACAATACAGATGGTAGCACCTGTATTCTCTAATTTCCAATTGCTTGAGTGACCAGCAAGAGAGAAATAATCTGTGATTCTGTGCTTATTATGTGCTTTTCACTGAAATAATTTCTAGTTCTTTCAGTCCAAAAATCTGATGGAAGTGCCTGGCCAAATGAGTTGACTTGTAATGAGAAGACTTGTGAGGAGGTGAATCACAGCCTTCAGTCTGAAGTAGCTCTTGAGTCCCTTTTGGCTTGTCAGACCTTTCCAACCTCCTGCTGCAGGTTGAAGGTCCATCAGCAGCTGTGAAGAGGCTCTCCATCACGGCATGGCCAGAAATGGCCACTTCAGGCCTGATTTGGAGGGCACTGCAGCTTCCCAAGAGTTTAAAGCTATAAAATAGTAGGAGGAAGGGAAGAAAAAGATTCTTTATGTCATTTTAATGGCCTTGCAGTTCACTTCAAGTAACATTTTCAGGGTGAGACAGTGGTAGGAGTTCCCACAGTGAGTGGTAAGTGAAGATGAGATTTTTACTTATTGCTAACTTTTAGCAACTGCAATTCTAGGGAAAGTAACCAACAGAAGATCTACCACCAGAAGTATTGGTGCTGTCAGCAGTAGACAGATTCCATTCGTTCCAGCTCGCTTTCAATCAGGTAGTGCAGGAGAAATCTCATTTTATTTGTAGGAGAGATGTAGGGAAAAAGATAAATTCTGCTTACTGCTGGGTCCTGTGTGTGGAGCTGAGGAAATCAGGCCACCACCAGCCTTTAAACCGTGGGGAGAGACTTTAGTTCCTGAGTCCCAGAGGCAAAGAAGGGAAAAAAATAAGTAAGAAATTGACAGTTCAAACATGATTAGGGAATCTCTTGTGGTTTAAAGAGTTGTGTTCTAAGTAAGTGTGACACTGTGGATGGATGAGATCCTTCTCATGATGGGAACACTGAAAGTGGAGATTATATCAATTTTCTTTTTCTTTTTTTTTCTTTTAAGTAAGGGATTTCAGGAGCCTGAAAGGTTGATAACTTGAATTCTGTAAGCTTAGTAAATAGTTTAATTTATCTTTCTTGATGCAATAGATCATGTGTCAGAATGAGCCGAACATTATCAACCTATAACTCAGATCTTTAGTAATGGAAGAGGAGAGAGGCGATCATCTTACTGCAGGAGTGGTGGAGGGGGGAAGAAACACATTTTAACCTGTTTGTAGCTCTTCCCCTATTCTGGTGGTGCTTTGGCTAATTTTGGCTGATTCTGGAGGTGCTGTGGCTGATTTTGGCTGATTCTGGAGCTGCTTTGGCTAATTTTGGCTGATTCTGGAGGTGCTGTGGCTGATTTTGGCTGATTCTGGAGCTGCTTTGGCTAATTTTGGCTGATTCTGGAGGTGCTGTGCTGCTCCAGAACTGCTTTCCATGGAGAAAGGACATTGGAAAATGACAAGCTGTCAAAAGGAACGTTGTTGTGGCAATGTGTGTTACTCTGAGTGGTATTTTGGGTGAGGAAATTTAGGTCTTGGAAAGGGAGAGTTAAACCTTTTGCAGGGGAGAGCAGTTTCAAGGCGCTGCTTTGAATTCTGCACCAAGAATTGCAGAGAGTGCACGTGGGACACATTATGTGAAAGACAGAAGAGTTTCTTGTGGAAAATGGAGCAGCCAAGCTGATTTGCCTGGCAGGGCAGCAAGAGCAGCATGTTCCCCAGGTATGTCACAGGCCCTCGTGCTCTCAGTTTGCTCCCAGTCCAGCACAGCTGGAAGTATAACCCAGCTCTTCCCTGTCACAGGCAGGTGCTTTATCACCAGAAACTCTCAAAAGCTGCTGTTCTGGTATGAAATGACCCCTCAGTCAGATGTCAAAACTTTGAATTATTTTCTTCCAGTGACATCTTTCTTTTCTGATATTCTGCAGGATGTGGAGACAGAAATGAATTGCTTCAGGCTGGTTCTTTCATCCTTTGACAAGCTGTGAAGGCGCCGAAGGCACCTTTGGTCTCCACCAATACAACCACACACCTGGGAGAGGTGGCACAGGAGCTTTCAAAGCTCTCTGCTCCCCTGGCAGCAGGAAGAGAGGTGTAAAGGTGGAGGCCTGGTCTCGAGCTGGCATATCCTGAGCAACTCAAGTAATGATCTGATTTCAGAAGAAAAAGCTTTAATGGAGAGGATATAGTAACACCCGAGCCTAATCCCTAAAATCTTTTTGGGACTCAGGTACTTTCACGGCTTGAAGTTTGCTTAGTCCTGGGTGGAGAAATTGCTAAGAATCATTATCAGTAGGGCTACTTGTGTTACATTTACTTCTTCAGTTGGTAAAGTCAACTTGGCTAACACTAGGTGAGGTCCAGGGTTGGGTGTAGCAACTGGTCTGGGAGACAGCTGATGATGAGAAAGGTTCAGGAGAAACAAGGGCACAGTACGTAGGAAGTCTGCATCCTTTTTGGAGGCTGGTTGACTCTGAAGTGTGTGAACAGAGTGCCTTCGTGCTATTCCTTAGGGCTCCTGAGAGATGCTCTCTTGTGAGGCTGGAATGTGCTCTGGCATTAGCACAGCCACAGATTAATGGTACTGCTCTGGCTTAGGCTGGAGGAGCCTCATGTTGAGAAGAGGTTCAGGTGGTGGTATCAGGAAAGGAGGGTGGAAATTCATCTCATGAGACTGCTGTTAGGCATTGTGATGGGCTGTGGGGAGAACTGGATTTATGAGTCAGAGCTGAGCTCTGAATGCCCAGGCTAAAAGAAACTGCTCATTTCTGTTACACCCCAGGGGCTAAACGGGCTGCAGGTCAGGACAAAATCTGGGGCTGGTTGTGTGAGGGCCTGAGAAACACAGAGGGAGAAGTCACACATCCTCATAGCTGGAGCAGCATGAATCTGACTGCTTTTCATTTCTCTGTTATTTAACTTTAGGTGCCTCAAGTGATGCTGAAATAATGTAATATGTGTAGCAGCAAAGCCGACACCACTAAATGCACTTTTGGTGCTCAGTGGAGCAGCTTGGTTCCACTGGGCTTGGTCCTGGTGGTCTCAGACTCTGGAGACACCACATGAAATGGTACAGTGTGCACACAAAACATACTGTCAGGTTGGGGGGTTATTTTTTTTAAATGGTGTTTAATTACTGTGTTACCATAATTGAAAACTGCTTGCATTGCTTCCTGAAACCTTGAGTGAGTCACAACAGTTGCCAAAGTAGCATCACCTCTACATTTCACCAAGCCACTGTAATGAAATTGCCTCTCCCTTCATGCCTTGAAAGGGGAGTGAAATGGACTTTTCCTTCAGAGAAGAAAACGAGTGCAGGCTCCAAACAGGACGGGATTTTGTGCTGTTGAGTGGATTATACTCCTGACAGGGCACTCCAGATTGTACAGACCCAAATCTCAGTTTAACATATGGCCTGAGCCCTAGGCCAGGCTCCCTTTTGAATTATTCCGGACTTGTGCGTAGAAAGCTGTGCTCCAAACATGAATCCAATTACCAGCTGCAGTCAGGCAATTGAACAGCTACAGGAGAAATACTCCAAGAGACAGGGGGGGAGGAGTGGGGAGAGGACTATGATTTGTGTGGTAATCAAGAGGAGAAGGTCAATTGTAATAGAACAGGCTGGTTTAGAAGACAAAGCTAATGCAGGACGCCTTCCACTCTGTTGAGGGATGCCATCAATAGATCTGCTGCTTTCATTACAAAAAATGTCACAAAACTGACAAGATGAATATAGGCAGGGGAAGAAGGGCTTTTGATGGATCAGGTGATTAAAACAGAGACTGCAGATGAGCAATTAACAAACACCAAACTGATGACCTGTACAGGAACTTGAGTCTAGGAGGGGAGGAATGGGAAAGGTGCAGCTGCTCTGGATTGATGGCACTCAATGGGCTGTTCTGTGTGTTTTCCACCACCGTGAGCTGCTGAATAGAAACACCAAAACCGCCTATTGTCCCCAGAAAGCACGTGGTTTTGTTAACACTTTCACTGTGATTTAAGCAGCCAGAATTCTTCTTTTCTAGAGGCAGCAGGACTAGAAATGAATACCTATTGATCAGCTTTTTATGATGACTGTGTGCAGGAGCTGTTCAGAGCCTGCTCTGAAGTGTCTGCCGTGGCAGTGCACGAATGCACCCATTATATATTTCAGCTGCTCATTTGCTGACAGCAGCCTGGGCAGCTGACACCCACATGCCTAGGAAATTGCTTACTTTTTTATCCCTTCCTCATCTCACAAGATGAGGACTTTTGAAAAATCCGAGGGCATACTTTCTGCTAGGATTGCAAAATATTGGTTAAATCTTCAAGTGCGCTCCCCTAGCCTACAGATCAGCCTATAAATCAGAAAGGAAAAGGTTTTGGGTGCTTATGTTTGTTTTATTGCTGTTTGCATGATGTTATATGTGATTCCTGAGGTATGGCAAATGAGCTAATACTTTCATCAATTTAAAATAACGGCATTTATCAATTACAAAAATTGATTGTCACAAAACCTCTAGAGAAGCAAATATTCAATTTATGGCTGAAAGAAATGCTATGGATTTCCTCAACTATTTCTGAGGTTTTAATCACATCATCTAATATGAGATGCTGAACTGCAATTTTAAGGACAGCATAGCAAAACCTACTGGCTTTTTTTTTTTTTTTTTAAACATCTACATTTTTATTTCAAAAGACCCAGCTTTTAAAAAATTGGGGCATCAGAAGTTATGATGAAATGTCAAAAGCTATTTATTCTATAAAAGCATATGGTGTTAATGTATCCATCAGTGCTGATAAATCCATCATGGCTTAATCTGTTGTGCTCAGTGTGGTAACAGGACAAGGAACAGCCATCTGCTTCCCGTATTTGATTGCTGTTCCTGTGCACAAATACAGTCCTGCTTCCAGCACTTAAGAGTGATTAGCTGGAACTTATGGAGCTTGCTGTGACATACCCACGGAGGAATTACTGGAGAAAGCCATGGCACGAGCATCTGAACAGGGGGGCAAATTGTTAGCAACTACATTTGTGACAAGTTTAAGGTCTAACAAATCTCCCTACACGTGTGCCACGAGGGAAAGGAAAGAGGGCAGAGCACAATCTGTAAAGGACGGGGGTGTCTGCTACAGATATTTTCCAAAGCCTGCTCTGCAAGAGCTCGAAAAGCCTGGTTTCCTATCCCTCCAAGGCCCCAAGGCAAAACAGTCCTTGATTAAAAAAAGGGGGAAAAAATTTAATTGCTCTTTCTCTCCCATCCCTAGCTCAGTAATTTATTTCCTCAGTAGCTGCCCAGGATCAGGGGTGGGGGCTCTGTGCTGTGACTGCTCTCGATGGGCAGGGGTGGGGGTCGAGCTGCAGGCATGACAAAACCTCTTGTCCCGCTGCTTCCAGAGGTTATTTTATTCAGTGTGTTAAAAGGGGCCAGCTCTCCGAAGGTTTTCTTGACATTACTGCTTTGGAGAGACCTTCTCCCAAAATTGAACCTCCCTGTATCCCTGCCCTGTTTTGGAATTTGACTCACCCCGATGTTTGTTTGTAGAGGGGCAGATTAAATGTACAAGGAAAGAAAAATCGATTTAGCAGAACAAAGGGATTCGGAACGACTCCAAGCACCGGTTTCATCCTATTTTAAGTTCTTAAGTGGGATTTGAGGTTTTCTTAGAACTACTTATGGTATTTTGAGCAATTTTCTTTTTGATTAGCTGCAGCTATTACCCTTCTTTTGAAGGGTTTTACTACCTTCTCTCCCTCTAACCAAAGACCCCAACTCTCCTCCTTCCACTCTAAGGGATAATTAAAATGAAACTTCATATTGCCTGACACTGGGATTTCCTCCAAAAAGAAAAAGCTGAACTGTGACTTGAGTTGTATTGGCCTGACATGAAAATTAATTTATCTGAAATGCATAATGTAGTTTTTTGGAGTGCTTTGGGGACTTGAGATATTCTACCTATCCCACAACTACCACAAGTGTGTTTTGCCCGCTCTGATGTTGGTCAGCTGTACTTTAGGGTTGTGGTCACTGGGACAGAGACTTCTCTTCCTGGAACAGGAGTGGCATTTGTCAACCAAACATCAGAGCTCTTACAGCAACAGCCCTTTTTAAGGGAAGTGCCCAGATGTCTTTTTGAGAAGTACAACCAGTCACTGTGCAGTTCTGCCCGTGTAAAGTGACTTTGAATGTGGTGGTGTAGATTTTACCAGGTGCTCTTGGGCTGTGCAACCAGCACAGGGCACACCTTGCCAGACCTGGGTGACTGGCTGAGGAAAGAAACCCCACATTTTTACCTAGTTATGGGAGAAGATCCAGGTGAAAATGAAAATATCTCCTCTGAAATAATACCTTGTGTAGCATCCTCCCTATCAACAGAAAACACTGCCCAAAGCAGTTGACTATATATTGAACCCTGAGTGACAGCAATCCATGCTGCTCCAGAGGCTTTGCCCTGACTAGGGCAAGGACTGAGTGGGTTGGGGCAGAGCAGCAGGTCCCAGAATGGCAGGAGAAACCTGGGAAAAGAGAGAACACCAAGTGTTGCAGTGATTTTGCCATTAGCAAGTTGATGGAGCTTTTTCTCTCAGAAGAAACTGGTGATTTCCAGTTCAGGGGGATTTTTTCTGGTTGCTCCTTCATAGCCTGACAAGTCCCTGTGTGTGGGGATGTGTCTCAGCCCGCCCAGGTGTTCTCTCTCTTCATTCAGAAATAAAAAGAACTGTTGCCCTTTTGGCAATGTGGGCATTTCAAAATGATGAGGTAAAACCAGGCAGGAGTTCTGGTGACAGAATTCATGTGTGATCTAGAAGAAATAAGCTGTTTTCCCCAGACCAGTCCTCACTCTGCCTCCTGGTAAGCTCTTCTCATTCAAAGCAGCAGAATTTTCTTTCCAAACCATGACTTGTTGAAGTACTAATTACAGGTTTGTTTTAAGAGCTGGAATCACCAATACAGAGTAATTGTGTTGTTCTTTACCTTGACTGAGAACTGGTGACTTCTGTTGCTGCTGCTGTTGACTGGATTTGTGCCAGAGCCATACAGCAAATTAAATATTATATATCTCCCATATAACCCTGGCTAATTTAGATCCAAAGTAATTGCTTCTAGAGTAATTGACTCACATCTACAGCCAATATTTCTGTGTGGCTTTTGTTGTTCTAATTATCTAATGATCTGATTGTGCAAGCAATACAGGCTAAAGACTTCATGTTTATTTCATTTTGCATCACAGAAAATGAACAATTTGAAAAGCAGAGGTTTGCAGTCCAAACGACACAGGACCTTTCAACCTGGACATCTATTTGACCTGCACAACTCAACCCTCACCTGATATTTTTATGTGGAAGCATTACATGTAAGAAACATCCCCTCTTGTGCTGTGAGTAAAAACCTAATTTCCCCATTTTATATGTGACCAAAGGATTTGCTTTTTGTCAAGGAATAGACTTGTACATTATATTACTAACCAAGATTGAGACAAGACTGGGTTTTTTTGTTGCATTTTTATTATTATTTTTTCCTTTTCCCTATTAATGCTATGATTTGGTGTTGTTTGTCTGTGCCTGCTTTTGAAGTCTGACTACAGCATTTGAGGACATAGGATGCAATCAGTTCTTGTCTAATTACTTTAGCTAGTTCATTATTAATTTGCAAAGCAACCTCTTCCAATGCAGCGAGTTAATGTCTGTGCCAGTGCCAATGAACAATGAAGCAGAAAAGACTTAGGAGCTATGGAAGGATGGGACATGATGTTACAGCTTCATTCCATCCCTGCTGGCTGAGGATCAGTCTGGGACAGCTTCCTGCTGGCCATCAGCAGAGGGCTGCATGGTGGGAACCCAACTAAAGGGTTGAAGGGGGTGTTGTACCCTCAAGCACCCTGTCAATAACCTTGCCTGAAATAATCTAGATTCTCAGTATGTCAGAATTCATTGGAATCACAAACATTTCTGGAAGAGATGGACAAGGCATTTGCTCCCCCCAATATCCTA
Organism: Formicarius rufipectus; assembly: GCA_013399695.1. Classification (NCBI taxonomy): domain Eukaryota; kingdom Metazoa; phylum Chordata; class Aves; order Passeriformes; family Formicariidae; genus Formicarius; species Formicarius rufipectus. The sequence continues at coordinate 146,687 of VXAU01000067.1, read as the reverse complement.
AGTAATGTTTCCTTTGTTTCTGCAAAGGGAGAAGGAGAAGAAAATGCTGGGAATTCTGCACCATTAGAGAATGTAGGCAGGGAAAATTAAGTATGTGGCTGTCAGAGTCACTGGATTCCATCAGATTCCTTCAGATTATGTGTCTGGTAAACAAGAGATTTGATGCTCTTGTGCCACTTGTGTCCTTCTCCCTTTCTCTCACGTGCTACACGTTTTTTGCTCTTTGCTCAGAAAGAAAAATCCAAGTGTAGTTTATACCAATAATGGACCTTTCCAAGTGGCCCAGTGCAGGTTTTCCAGCGATGCTATAGAGCCTTACTGCTACTTAGTGTCTTTGGTCTTTTAAATAGCTGTATATAGCACTATATAGTGCCCTTGCCTGATAATAACAACCATATTGTCACCTATTTTATTGATGTTGAATTAACCATGGTTTTCAGTGATTATTAGTATTTTGGTCAATATTGGGGTTTTGTGCTGTTTTCCATTGCTATGTATTGTTTTATAACCTTACAAACTGCTTCAATGACTGTAAAATCCATGCAACTTAATCCGAAATACTCACATAGTGCTTTAGAAAAAGTTACTCTCATTCTGTAGTCATTTGTCAGGTAATCGATTTAAAGGTCTTCTATACTCCCCTTTAAATGTGTAGGTGTAATTCTTATAAGCATTAATAGCATTTATATTTCCTATTCGCTGGAGACCATATTCTATAACTTGCTTCTCTTTGTCTCAATACACAGGTAACAGGAATCTGGCACAGTAAAATACACTATAGATGCAAGTATTTTCAATTTTTTCTTTTATGAACTTTGCCTTCAAATTTAATCTAGTCTGAGAAGCATAAAAAAAATATTTCCATCAAATCTCTTTGCTGATAACGTGGCATCCTCTCAAAGTTTTATTTCATAGCTAATACATTTAGAGGCACATAAATCTGACTCTCAGTATTGATTACCCACCCCAGGGGAAAAAAACCTCAGTGGATGAAGATTCTGATATGGGAATCCAGGATCATTCCTGAGGGAGCTGCTGTCAAAACAACCATCCAGGCAAAGGAGAAGATGGCAACTCAAGTGGAGTGATGGGACAGGTGACATCCAGAGAACGGGGAGTAAGCAAAGAGCTGCCAACCAAACTCAAAAACCCCGTGGGCATGTAGAAAACAGAACGTTTTTGAAACATGTTCTTAAAAATCCTGCGTTAAGGAGGATTAACGTCTCCCTCCAGCAAGTGGGTGTGTCGTAGGTGTTTCTGCTGCCTTGCACTGATGCTGAACCTGCCCTGGCAGCTACTGCAGCATCCAGGCTTCAGCATTTAAAGAAAAGGGCAAAGTGAGGTTTTTCCATTGAGAGGAAAATCTTCTGTGTTTCAGCCTCCCTTTTGCACAGACCAGGGTTTCCTGAGGAAGGCTGAGTTTTAGCAGGTGTTTGGGAGGGGTGTGTGGGGGTAAACAACAAAGCATGCTGAGGTGTTGTTAAGATTGCACAATGTTCAGGCTTCAGCAACTCCCTCACATCCACAACACTATCTGTTGAGCTTTTCTTTTGATGGACTACTTGGTAAAATACACTTGCAAAGTTATCAGAACTTCCCCGAAAGACACAACGTTTTTGGAGCATAACAATTCCACAGTCATTTTCAGGCACGTTTACTTGATATTATATATGGTTATTTAAGGGTAGCTTGCTTTTCTTTTGGTGCACAGAGGGGCAAAAAAAATCATTTACCAGCTAGCTTTCCATGCCTGCCTCAGAGCTTGACTGATTATTTCTTTCATCAGAGGTCATCTGTGCTTCTCAAATTGAAACCTGTGTGGCCAATGTTTGTTCAGTTGTTGCATATTAGCTCCTCGGTGGTTAAAAAGATCTGAACAAATAAGGGGGCTTACCCTACATTATATTACCCTTTATTAGTAGGAAATTGAAGTCTAGAGATTATTATTAAGCCCCAGCCACTGAAGGCTACCCATGCTCCAATGAAGACCCCTCCAAGTGACCCTTGATCAAGCGGCATTAGTGAGATTTTCCCCTTGTTCCTAATTAAACAAACAGCTCTGATGGTATTATTCTTCTTCATAACCATTCCATGACATCAGCCCTCTGTGGCATTGGCAGACAAAGAGAATCAGGTTCCTTTTGGAGGCTCAGGGTGAAACCAAGAGCAAGGCCTAAAAGAGTTCATTGAATTGGTGAAGGTCCCTTGCTCTGTTAGAAAATTGCCAGATGCTTGTTCTGCCTGATACCTGATGGACAACTTGTCCTGTTCCATTTACTGGACCAAAACCTTACAAGACTCCTGGGAGTGCTATAGGATATAAAACCAGTGGTCATAAATCAGGGTCACATGGACATTTAAATAAGGTAGAAAGGCCTTGAGCCAAGGAGGTTTGCAAGCTCGACCAGCCAGGACACCTCACACAGAAAGGTGGAGAGGGCACGGTGAGAAAGAGGAGAAAACGAGCCCTGAAGAGGCTGAAGGGCTGACAGACCACCCAAAATTTGCCAGGAGAAGATCCTGGAAAGCTCTCCCCCAAACTCCACCTCCTGTGAATATGATAATTAGCTATCACAACTTAATGAATATGCATGTTAAGATGTTGGAATCTTGAATGCCAACTGGATAAATCCCCTGGTTTCTCTCTGACACTTTGGAGCAGTTTGTGCCGTGGAACTGCCTCGCTGCCCAACGTTGGCAACAAACACCTTTGCTGCTCCAAGCCCAAATTGTCTCTGGGCAGTTCATTTCTTTCCTGCTTTTTGGCTTCAGAGGGTGTGTGGAGCCTCTGACATTGGACCATCCGTGGTCTGCCTGCCCTGGTGTGTTTAACACACAGGGGTGTCGTGTCTCAAAGGGCTTCTGACCGATGTTTGGGGGGAGCAAAGACAAGGTCTCCAGTCAAATAGAAACTTTGTGGGTTCTGTTTTCCAAGTGGAAGAAAGGAGGTTGAATTTCTGCCTTGCTGTGCCAGAAAACACTGAAGGAAACAGCTTGATGGGTGTGAGAAGCCCGAGACATCTGAAAAGAGGGTGTTTGGGTAACTCAGATTTTTACTGAGGATGTATCTTTACAGACATGTTTTTGGGGTTTTTTTTCACTTCAAGGTAGGAATAAGGTTAAGGTAAAGAACTCCTTAAGTTTTGGTGTGTTTCAAATGGGAATTTCTTTTTGAAGGGCATAATCTCTCTGCCAATGTCACCTAAAAGTAAATAAATCCCAAGCAGAGTATTATTTTCTGGGAAAATACTCATCTCTACTTTCAACAGAGAGAGTTCACTGGAAACAAAATAGAGATGGACCCTGGGGTTTGTTTTGTTTTCCTGGTTTGGTCTGTGCGAAGGATGTCCTGAGGTTCACAGAGAGCTGTGGCTGGATCAGAAGGTTCAGTCTGGATAGCAGAAATTCTTGTCACTCAGGGTGACATAAAGGACCACCTCCTCACTCTGTTATGGACTTCACTGCCTTCCAGTTCTGAATATGGAGAACAAATGAGCAGGAGCCAGAAAAATTGATGTTCATACAATCAAAATAAATAATCAGCTCTTCTTGTCACTATAATTGATATTTTATCTTCGATATGGTGTGCTCTTGAGGAAAACATTTGGGCCAGGGCCTTGGTCCTCCAACTAATAAAGGCCTTCAAGGATTCAGCTTCAAGAAGAAATAAAAAGAAAATAAAGACAGACAAAAAAAAAAAAAAAAAGCCCCTAATTTAGGTAATTAATAAGGTGCCATTGGTTATTTTTGTGTGATTGCTTCACAGTTCAAGTATCTTATGACTTAGGTGAAATGATTCTTGCCTGAATTAGAACATTTTCACATTTAAAAATTATCCAATTCAAATGCTAAAATTTCCAGCAAGGAAAAAAATCTGCCTCCTTCCAGTTCCTGTGAGAGCCTCCAGGTGACCTTATCTGGCAGTAGGGCTTGGTTGTGCCTGGGTGGTGGCGGTGGTGGTGGTGGTCTCCAGCACCACCCTCACCCACCCCTGTGCAATAACCCATGGCAAGAGAGAGGGCAGAGTTTCCCCTGCCTGCTCTCCCCAGTCCAGAACATCTAGTTTTATTAGCCCTTAAATTTAAAACATCACAAAATGCAGCTTTCAAAGCAGCTGGCACCGCTTAGAAGGTTTAAAATTCTCCATGAAAGATGCATTTGTTGAAAAATTGCTGCCAATCTATAAATCTTTATAAACCCAGGATCAGTTCTGAAGTAACTCTGTTTATTTTATTGCTCATCTGTGTCACAGTAGCTCTTGATGACACAGAAACTTGAAGTGCAAGACAAATACTGTTTGTCAAACCCTATAAATTGTCATTAGCGGTGCTTGGAAATTTTTCTTTGAAGTGCCTTCTGCTAAAAAATTAACTCTTGTGCAAAGCAAAACGTTTTGTGGAAAAGTGAAAGAAGATCAGTTTTTTTTTTTTCTGGAGAATGGTTAAACAGGTAAGCTTGAAGTTTGGTTTGCCTTTTTTTTTTATTACAGAAATAACTTTTTGTCTTCAGGTTTTTGTTATCACTTTAATAACATGTCTGATTAAGGCTTGAAAATTTCATGATGGATTTTTAATTTCGTAAAAGCCAAATTTGTATCCGCTGTAAATGCATTTTTAACTATTTTGCCTGGATTATTGCAGGCTCTCTGCAGGGACTGGTTGTGCTTTGCTGTGTGAGATTCCTCCCCCTGCAGCTTCCTCACACTTTTCAAGAGGCAAAACAAGTTTCAGATGTGAGAAAATGAATTCCTCCTTCCTGCAGATAAGGTGTGGGGAAATCAAGGTTCTGCTGAAGGTCACAGGACATCTACAGGTAAATTCATCATTAGCTCAGATTTTACTCTGTTCCAGTTCCATTTTTAACTCTATTTACAACCTGTCTCTGGGAGGAGTTGTATCTACACATCCTTAGAGACAGAATTTATTGCTTTCAATTTTCATGTGATCATTCATGTGTTTTTCATGTTTTTTGGGTTTTTTTTCCTCCTATGATAAGGATTTCTAGGGAAGAATCAGCACTGATTCACTGATAATGACCAGAACATGGTATCTGAGATACCAGCGCAGTGGTTTCATGGAATTCCAGTTGCCCTTGGAATAGCAACTGTCATAATTAGGTAGGGATAGAAGTGCTACAAGGCAGGGAAACACCTTCTCCAGAGGCCTCCCATTTTAACAAGGCTCATCAGTGTGTCCTCCCCAGCTTAAAACCCAGCCTGTAGATTATGTCAGAGGAGGACGTAAATTGCTGCTCAGTGCTGTAGTGTGTCACAGCCTAATGTCACACAGTTTCCACTTACATCCCATAAATGTCACACTCTGTCACAGCGGAGAAAACAAGTGGCCTTGTCCCAGGGCAGCCTGAACATTTCTCTTTTCCCCCCACCCCCTATTCTTTTGGTGTTGTTTTTGTCTTTGTTGAAGGAGAAAACCCCCAGCCCTGGCTGACCTTGCAGCCCAAGTGGGACGTGCATGTAGGACACCCCCTACGTCCTGGCACTGAGAAATTTGGTGCCCTCCCTGCAAATCTCTGCCTCCAATCCAGCTGTGCTGTGAGCTGCTGGGACTGATGGAATGCTGTGGAGCCAGGATGAATCATAACAGGGTACTCATAAGGGATGGGAGAGTGTAAATAAATCAAAGCAGAGATATTAAAGCAATCTTTTAACCATAACATTTCATAGTAAGTGAAAGAGGTGTGGAAACATTGTTGGAATAGGTTGGGGTTTTTTCCTGAGTTTTTGTGTCAGTTTTTAAGCAGCCTTTCAAGAAATTCTCAGGTGTTACTATGTGCTCTTTGAAAGAGCTCAGTAGTGCTCCTCTAGACATACAGTCAGCATGAAGTAACATTTGCTGTACATCCTAGGGATGGGAGAAATCTCTTGTCCTAAGATTTTCTCCTAGGAATGGCACCTACTGGAAAGAGGAATTAAACAACTGTGTACAATTACAGAGGTTTCTTGGGAGTTTTTTTTGTTTTGTTTTGTTTTTTACTGTGTAGAAATAGGTTGGTTGGTTTTGGATCTGGATCCTTCAATTTGAACTAGCCTCTAATTCAGGAGAAAGCTCATTGCAATTCTTTAGAAGTCTTTGATTTGAAGTTCTGTATTACTTAAGATTAAGGCCTTTTCCTGCTTAACGCTGCACTTTGGGAAAGCACAAGGTATGGAAAAAAGAACTAAGCACACAAGTCCACATTTCTAGCTGTTACATGAATATGTTGTTTTACTTGGTTGCATATTTCAAAAGCAGCAACAATTCTAACCCTCTCCTGTATCATCATGCTGTGTTAGATCAGCAAATGTCTTAAGTTTCCTTTTCAGATTGTTTGAGAACCCACATTCAGATGTAGCAGGCAGACTTAAAGCTAGAGGACCCTGCTATAAAAGCAGGTGTTTGTTGATTTATATACATATAAAAATATATATATGCTCATATTTCTCCAGGCAACATGCAGAGGAGGTTGGCAGAGGCTTTCCAACAGCCTCAACATCTCCATCTATGTTTGCTCCTTATCCTTCAGATACTGGACTTTTGATTTTCTCTGCTTCATCCTGCCATGAGATTGGCTTTTGCCATCTGTTAATTTGAGTCTGTTCCCAGCTAAATTATTTGGGGAAAGAACCTGGATCTCATCATCTTAGACTGGGGGAGAGAAATTGCATTGGTTGTGCTGCTGTTGACTTGCAGGGCTGTCCTTATGATTTCTTCTTTGCAGGACATTTGCAGTCATTTCGTTATACATTTTTAGCTCTTTGGAACAATGATGAAAAGAAACTTATATTTTGTAAATACAAAGAATAGACTTTCCAGAGAAGATGATTTAGGTTTCCTCTCCAAGATTAAATGTTGAGTTCAACCCAAGGGGCTTAAAAAGACCTATGGATTTTATGCAACATTTTCAGTTCCTGAGGTGGGGTTATTACCAAGATACTCAAATAACAGGAGAGAGGAAAGACCTTGATGTATATATACTATACAAAAACTAAGACTTAGTTTATGATCATGAGGAAACCCATATGTTTTAAGTTATTTTAGTTGCCTGTAACAGTTTGTACATTATTGGCTTCATTTATTTATTGTGTTGGCCTCAGTGCATTAATACTTCATAGACTTGTATAGTAAGTGATGATTGACAGATTTTTCTTTTTTTAAGGCCCTTATTCAAGAACATATTTTGGCTCATGTTGATGCCTATTCAGGTGGAAGTCAAATAAGTTAATGCCTTGCCTTGGATGGAGTGAAGCATGTGCTTAAATGCCTTCATGAATCATGATCTGAATAATACTCCCTCAAGGTAAACCAAACACATTCCTTATTTTTTCTTTGTAGTGAAAAAATATAGATCCTCAGGCTTTGTCATTCTGTTTCTGAGGGACTTCTTTGATTGGAACAAAAAACCTTTCCTGAAAATTGCCCCCACTGGAAGGAGGGGCTGAGCAAGGATTTGTGAACAAAACATAAGCAGGAGCACTAAAATGAATGCCTTCCCAGTGATGAAGTTGGTATGGAAATGTCAATAACCAGAGATGCAAATCAAATGAACTCATTGGCACTTCTTGTTTCTGTTGTCCTTTCCTGTCTAGGAGGGGATATATTCAGAGTGTCTTAATGTTGCATCAGTGACTGTCCCTTGGATGCCTTATGAAATGGCAATTAGATCAGCAGGTCTGCCATGAAAGGAGCAATTCCCTCCTCTTCCTCCAGTGAGAGCCGGGAACTCAGTGGTATCCATTCAGAGGACACAGCACAGCAGAAACCTCTCTGCCTGAGAACATGCAGTGCTGTGGGATGCTCAGGAGCAGTCCCAGCTCTGGTCTCACCACGGGGGCAGCCAGCCAACCTTTCTTCTGCCCTGCCATCCATGCCCAGCCTGTAGTGTTTTAATTGCTGGCAGTGGCTCCCCTTTTGTGTTTTTTTTTTTCTGCATTCCCTCTCTCACTGTGCCTTCCATCCTGGCTTGTTGGCAGCTCTGAAGAGCTGGTGGGTCCAGCAGTGATTGCTTTCAGAAGAGCCAGGAGGGAGTGCACCTTTAATATGATCTGCACTGTGACTGCAAAGCAAAAGTTATCCTTGGCTGTGCACCAGGGAAGAGGAAGGAACATTTCCAGAGGGCACTGCTGGTGCATCAAGCACATGGAATTCAAGGGAGGCTGTGACAGCTGAGCAAAGGCTGGGGTGGGAAAAGTCCAGGTCGAGTTGGTTGTTTGCAGGCAAATACACCTGATGGGATGGGGATGCAGCTGAGTGCAAGTCACAGTGGGAATAAGGAGCATTATTATTATTATCATCATCATTATTAATTCTATACTATAGCATAATTATT
>VXAU01000067.1:0-138198 GCA_013399695.1 Formicarius rufipectus | reverse complement strand
TAAAATATATTTATAATATTTCTAATAATTATAATATTATTATAATATGATATCATCATCATCCAATAATAATAAGCATGACCAGTGCAGCTCTGCCTGGCTGGCACCACTCAGTCCTGGCCTGTGGAGATGCATCTGAAGGGCCATCAGCAGTTGGCTGGGAATTCACTGGCCCAGAAAGAAATTTCTGCTGCTTCATGTAGGGGGGAAAAAAACAACCTCTTGCAGTAAATTTCCAGATGTTAGTAAAAGATGAAAAAAAAAAAAAGGAGAAAAGGTGCAAATGCACAAAGAGCAGAATGTAAAGCCAGGTAAGATCAACCTGATGTCTTACCTTTGTTGAAAAGGTAAAATAAACAAAAATACAAAAAAATCTATCTTAAAATCTTAATCTTAAAATAGTTAATTGCATTTATATCACGTGCTAATGAGGGCTAAAGGTAATTTCTGGAAAGACATTTGTATAAAAATATTAAGGGATCTGCAGAGCTATTTTAACAAAGCCTGTGTGCTGAGTTCTAGTCCCTGTGAAGTGAGTGAGGCTTTAAGTGTTGGCCTCGGTTTGACCATGAATTGGATCAAATTGACTCTCCAGTAATACAGCACTTTATTCAGCAATGTCCTGGCTAGCAGAGTCAGTTTGGAACACAGCTATTTTTGCAGACATTCAATAACATTTGACTCTGAGAAAAAGAATACAATTTCTATCAAAATTTGATATAAGATTTTTATTACAGCCATTCAGCATTTATTTTTCAGAATTCTCAAATGAATAACTCATTTTAGGCTTTATTTATTTTTTAATTAATTTTTTTGTAGACTGCTCACATTTTTACTCAGTCGTGGGTCTACGTTAAAATAGCAAGAATCACAGGCAGGGTTTTCAAAAGTTTCAATGCCAAGCTTCTAACACCCAGATGCAAGCTGGACCTGCAAAGTTATTTACCAAATATTAGGAATGAAGGCTTAAATGTGTTCTGGCGTTTTTAAATGCTAAACCAAAGGTTGTGAGTCCAGAATAGTTTTAGATGCTCAGCTTTGCTGTTTCTTGACGGGGTGGGCTAAGCCAACAGTGGTGTTTGTGTTGGCCCCAGGTTGGTGCTTCCTTTGTGGAGCTGCAGGACCAGCAGATCCTGAACTTGTTGGGGTTTTGTGAGCTCTTTAAAAAATGGCTCAGAGAAAACCCATACCCGTGGCACCCCAAGAATCTTCCAGGGTTAGATTCACCACTGGTTTGCCTTTTGGATTTTGACACACTGGTGGCAACTTCAGGAAGCCACCAAAAGAAAGAGATAACAATGTCAGAAGCTCATCGTTGCTAAAAGAGGTATTTGTTTTAAGACACAATGTGAAAGAAACTGGAAGCACGTTCTTCTTTTCAAACAGCTTTATTCTTCTCACCAGCAGCTTTTTCCTGCTGATTTATTCAGGATGATGATGATTTAGGATCATGTTGGCTGTTGTGATGGAACAGAGGTCAGATTTAGAAAGCAGGAGGCCAACAAAAACTGGACTTGGAATAAATGAGGATTTGAGACTGCAACGAGTTCTTATCCCACCTTTTCCTCTTGCCTGTGGAACTCATATGAGCATAGCATGGGGAGAAGGCTCTGCTAAGTCTGAGGATGGAGATTTTTTTGACCTCATGGGGGGCTCCCTTTGAAAAGGTATTCCTTGCCTGCTCCTTATCTGGGGCACCGAGAGAAAATCCCTTCTTGATTCCTTGCAGCCTCATCCCTCCCTGTGGAAGCACAGGAACTCAGCTTGGCCCTAGAGGGGAAGGGCAACAGTGCCACACACCAGGGTGATTTCTGAGCCACCTGCCTGCCAGTGGCAAAGAAATGGGCAAGCAGGAGGCACAGCATGGAGGGTCCCATCCCAGGGATGCTGCACAGGGAAAGGGAAGGCTGTAGGAGAAGATTTAGGGAAGCAAAGATGGAATGAAAGACTGTTTTCTCTTGGTGATGGTGGCCATGGGGCTTAGGGGCAAGCTGAATCAGTAAGTGGAGAAGTTCACACCTGGATTATCATCATATTTGGCCAACTGTGACTTCACAAGGGACTAAAGGCATCCTTAACAAGGACTGCCTTCGTTTGCAGGGGATGAGACAGACTCGTCCAGTCGAGCTCTGGGGTGTATTTGAGGCCCGGGGTTCTGGTGGTGATGCAGAGCAAAGCTCAGTGGCACCAAGTTTTGCCTCTGCCACACACAAACTTTGAAATTATTTTCAAATAAATATTGATTTCTGGGGCTGCCTTCTAATTACTTGACATTTTTAGCAGTGAGCAGAAATATTTAACCCCAGCTTAAGGTGAATGTGATTCTTCTTCATGCTTGTCTAGGGAATTGGGATAACACCATTGTACAGGACTTCAGGAAATGCAGAGGTTGATAGAAAATCTGAATGCAGATGTTTTCACTGGTGCAAAAATGGACTTGCATTTAACTGAAAAATGGCAACTTAATCTGGAAGTTGACAAAGCTACAAGTCCAAACTATTTTTGCAGTAGCACAGCTATTCAGACTGAAATTTGTAATGGATTAGTTAAATTTCTTAAGGATACAGAGAATCAAAGGAAATGGAATGTTGTGAAAAGTTGGAAGATTGAAAACTTACTCTTAGGAGACAGACTGTGCAAATTGAGCTCTCTGTAATTTAGAGGACCAGAAGCATAAAGGCAGAGCAGAGGACATAAATTTGTTTCAGGCAAACCATGTAAAAGCTGCTTTCCTTTGCTTTCTGTGTAAAGAAAACAGAGTTGCTTTTGAGCATACAGAGCAGATTGAAGCTGTGCATGCTTATTTACAGGCTGAAAGACTTATGTTTCTATTCTAAGTCTATAAAGTACTTGACTTAGTAAGTTGCAGTTAGGAAATGACTGTGAGCTGAAGGGGAGCAAGAGAATAATTACCTGGGAAAAGTAACTTGAACCATTTACTCAGAGCACTTGAACTGCATTTCCTGTATTTTCCAGATGTGTGTCTTTCCTTGTGTGTGTTCACTTCTTCCTAAATCAGAAGTAATTTAATTCAGTGAGAGTTTGGGTTGCTTTTTTTTTTTTTATTTTTTGATGACCAAATCCATATTTAAAACAAGAAAAAAAACCCCACAAACCACTCTCTGAAAACAAAACTGTAGGTAATTTCAACTCAGTAAGCAAATGGAAATGTTATCTGGACTAAATCAGGGCAGCACAACAAGACTGCACTCCTGGCTTCCCAGAAACATCCATTAGCTGTAGAAACATTGTCAATGGGAACATTCAGTCAGTGTGTCTAGAAAAAGAAGTCCATGATTTCAAAAGTTCAGAAGGAGCCCAAAGCAGCCATACCTGTTCCCACTTGTAGGACAGGCAAGTCCTCTGTGCTCCACGGACCTGCAGGCTCCACATTCACCTCAAACCACTCTGCAAAGAAGGTTCAGCTTTCAGAATACGGCTGGGAGGAGCAGGGATCTGCTCACTGAAGGAGTGGCACCACAGAGAGCTGGTGGTTCCCATCTTTGGATGAGAGATGCACATCTTTGTGAGCTCCTGCAGAGTGCAAAAACAGTGGCACGTCAAAGCAGGCCCGTGGCAAAGGGGGGACCTGTTGAGGGGAAATGATAAGCTCAAAATTAGCTATTAAAGAATAAATGTCAGTAAAAATCCCCAAACAAGCCCTAAATAGATCAGTTTGAATTTCTCCTCATTTGTGATTCCTCAGTGTCTCAGATTCATGGGGAGTTTCTCTACTGAAGGAACTGGAGGAGACCCAAGGAGAATGTCAGTCATAGCCTGATTAGCATGAACTCCTTAAGCTAAGGCTTCATCTTTGACAACTGTGATATAAACTTATTCTTCCAAGAGTAACCAGAGGACAGGTACCTATAGATGTCATCCATCACCTTCAGATCTACTGACTTCTTGCAACCTGCCTTCATAGACTCACTTTGTATTCCTTGACCTTGGCTGGAATTCTTTTTTTTTTAAGTTTGAACTCTGCTGGGCAAGTTATGGCCTGAATAAGAATTTATTTTCTTTACAGGAAGCTTTGGAGACCTAATAATTGAGATGAAAGCTTCAGCCAGATGTGGACTTTGTGTGCAGTAGGAAAAAAAAAGAAAGGCAATAAAAATAAGAGTAGTACTGATGAATTTCCAAGACTTCCTCAAACCTCTGGCTGTGACATCAATTTTTAACATGCTTTGACTAGGTAGCAGATTTCCATGAAAGCTGGAAAGGGCCAAACCGAGCAGGTAGGTAGGAAAACAAGGAGGTTTGTGAATAGGAAGTGGGGCATGTCACAACATGACTCCCTTTCTCCTCGGGACCGCTAATTTCAGAGAGGTTTGAAGCAAGGGTGGATACTTTCCTCCACAGCCTGAACAGATGACTGATAATAATCCTGCCTCAGGGTTATTATTAAGACTTTGCTGCCATTTTTGCAGATGGACAATGTCTTGACAGTGTTGTAGAAGACTGGTCTGTGGGGTTTGGCTACTTGAGTTTCATTTTGGGCTGCCTTTAATCAAGCCTTTGGTTTCAAGAGCACCAGGAACTTGTGAAGTTCTGGAGATCCTCATATGATCTAACACATGAAAATTCACAGAGCTCCAGAGCAGTGAATCTGTGGAAATTTGAGCCTGAGTGATTGATCAAAACCTCCGTGGTGGATAGGACCCAGAAACAGAACCACAGTTCTGGGATTTCCCATTTTTCTGTCCGGGGTCTTGCTCTGACCAAAGTGACGAGTGGAAAAATTCGTGGAGGGCTGAGACAAGTTGTTCCAAGGCTCAGAACACAGCACAGTGCTCTCCAAAGCTGCCTGCTAGCACAGGATCCCTGTCATTAAATCCAGACTCACAGCATTCCTCATTCTTTTAGCACATGCACCAGTTATCTTGTGACACAGAGGTGTGACCCAAGGGGTGCTGCCCAGTGCCAGACTGTGGATTTTTGGCTGCTTCCTGCCTGAACTGCCCCCCCTCCACCAGCTGTTGGTGTGGCTGGTCCCAGCTGCACGTGCTCATCTGAACTGGAGAAACTGTTTATGCCACTGATGAAAGAAATGCACAGTCAAAAGTAAAAATCATTTATTAAGAGGAAGGTTAATAAATGGATCCCACGGTGGGTCCTGACACGGGGGCTCCCCAGGTATGGGAGCAGGACCATTGGAGCTGCTCTCTGAACAGCAAATTGCTGCCTTTGCAAATGTTTCTTCCCCATGCAGTTCGTGTGATTCTTTCCAAGGCCCCACCCTTTTGAGTTGGTTTCACCTCTCAACCCCTCTCCTACTTTAAACACTGCCAAAAGGAGGCTGGATGGGAAAGGAAAAATTAGCTGGGAAGTGAAAATAAGCATCTGTACACAATCATGTCCTCCATCCGTGTGGATACAAGGCACTGGAGTCTCATACAAAGCTGTGAACATTATGTGCCAAATTTGTTGCAGATGTAGGCAGAAGCTAGAAAATATTGAAAATTGGAGAAAAGACACAGCTAAAACAGGCACACCAACTTGTATGAAGAGAAGAATAATTAGGATTGTGTTCCTTAATGTTAAATTCGACACAGCTCTTTTTTTTCCCTGTCTGCCTATGAAATGTTTTGCAGCCAGTAAATCTTTAGTAGAAGAGTAACACAAGAGATAGGTCAGATGCCCCAAATAGTATAGGTTTTATTCAGATAAAATTTTTAAAAATGCACCTTTGCAGGCATGAAAAGTCCCATGGACTCATTTTTAGGGAAGGTGGTCTCTCAGCATGTTCCATCTTATTGTGAGGAGTGACATTGGTCAGCTTGGCTTTCCTTTTTGTGGTTAACCTGAGCTGCTTGTTTTATTTTATCATACAACTTATGCTACATATTATTTTCTGTACCTTGAAATCTTTCCGTGGATGATCTGGTGGCTTTAACGAAGAGAAGATTTAATATTTTTATCTGCAGACTTCCCGAATGATTTGTTTTGTTTTTCTTTTCTAAATGTAATTAAATTTTAGAATTACTTTTATGTGGATCTTAACCCAGTGAAAACAAAACAAAAAACAAAGAAGTTTCCCTCCACCTTTTCTTCCTTTTTTTTTTTAATTAGACATCTCATATTTTGTTGAAGACATTATTAAGAAGAACTGAGAACCAACCAAAAGTGAGGTATTGCAGTTTAACTGTAACATCAGGTCCTGATCCTCTCGTTGACTTTTTGTAACATACTTGGATGTGTAATGTGAATGATGCAAACTCTAGGAGAGTTTAAAATGAAACGCCCTTCATATGAACCAGTTGCAAAAGTTAGTTTTAATCATTTGTATCTTTCACAGAGATATTGGCTATCACTTTCTTTTTTAAAACAACACAAAATTGTTTTGGAAGAGAAGAGAGATCTGCTTTTCCCATGGGAAAAGTTAAATATTTTGCCTAATGGTTGAACATGGTATGGCTTGTGTCCAGAAACCTGTTAATTTTTTAATGCCTGGTGGGATATGTATTTTAGTACTTCATGAATTCATCTGACTCTCTGGATCAGGCTTCTCATGTCATCCCACCACTCAGCAAGAAGGGGAGGTGATGTTGGTGCAGCCGGGGAAATGCTGTCTGACCCACAACTCTCACATTTAAGGGAAAAGCAAAACTCTCCAGGCTCTGACTCCTACCAATTTCCACGCTGGTGTTTGATAAACCAAGTCTGGGAAGTGATTGTTTCTGTCAAAATACCAACATCTTAATTTTAGATGTTTAGGTGGGATTGTTTTGTCACACAGATGGGAGCAGGTAGGGCATGGCAAGCATGGGCTGCCCTGCAATGCAGACTTTGCCTTTCACTTTGGATCTTGGAAACGTCTCCAGAACAAACGACAGGCAGGTTCATATATTTGAGGGTACGACTTGTGTCACTTAAGTAAAATTTTGTGGAACTTGCTCCTTTTCTGTTAACAAAATTTCATTGGACTTAAGTCTCTGTTTGGAATATCTACAGACTCATAGAATACTTAGTCTGATCTACAAGATGAAAATGGGAAAAGGTAAGGATGGCTGGTCTATCCTCACTACTACTTTATGCAAGGTCCACCAGAGAAGGCAGAGCATGTTTTCATCTTAGCAAAATACCTCACTTGGTTGTGGCTTTGGAAGAGTAGATATTTCATATTTCCTCCTGTATATCAAACTCAACCAAGCTGAATTTTTTTCTAGGCCCTGAAACTACTTGGCATTTGCAATATTAGGCACAGTTTCCTCTCTTCAGGGGCATGGATAAATCAAGATTCTTTCAGAAAATTTGTATCTACCCTAAAAGGGGCTAATGCTTCTTTTACTTCTCCCCTTTATTAACAGTCTCAGGAGACCTCACTAGGGTGCTCTCCAGCTTGGTGGAGTCGTACAGCTGCAGACCTCAGTGCATTGGTTGGGCTTGGGACCTTATTCACTTCACTTCTGGAAGCACACCTTGGTTTGCTGTTGCCTGCAGGTAGGTAGGGACACAAATATAAAAGCATCTGCTTTCAAAAAGCTCACCTTAAAGACTAAATGTAAGTTTGGGTAGAAATATACTCATAAATAACTCAGCAAATTCACTGTGAGACTGAGGGAATTGGTGTCATTAGAGAGTTATGCTTTCTTAAGAACATTATTTGTCCATGAGATGCTCTTTGTGAGGTGGTTTTGTCCATTCACAACAGTCAATTGATGCCATTTGTACTGCTGAATTAGGGTAGTGCTCAGTGTAACAGATCACTGCATCTAATGCTGCTCTAATCATCCACGTGCCCATATTTCCACTCACACACACATTACTGTAGCATAATGTTATTAAATAACTATATTGGGGACTGAGCAAATTTAAAATGTCAGTGTTTGACTGCTGTGTAATGTGTCTTAGCCTGACAGAGCATACTTTTGATAATGTAAATACACACTGTTTGAGCTTTCTATTATTTCTATTTTACTTTGGGTTAAAGATGTTTGATATGTAGCACTTTTTTGCTCTCTCCGTGTTGTTCTGCACATTGTTCTGCACATACCTCCAGGGTAATCTTCTGGCCTTGCTGTGCCACCTGAGTGATTTTTCTCACTACTTTTTCACCCTGGCACTTTTTTTTTTAGGCAGTCACTCCGAAGTTTTAGACTCTTCAAAAGGTGGGAAGGAATCATGGGAAGGAATTCATTAGTGCTGGGCTTTTGTTGCTTAGAACTTTGCTCAGGGTACACATCACCTACTGGAAAAGCAGTTCCTGCTCTGTCCAGCTGAAAATTAGGAACTAGGAGTCTTTTCATGTTAGATTACAGAAATTCAGCACATGAAGACTGCAGGACAGAAACACTGCTTTGTGCAAGGTGAAGCAGGGCCTTCAGCTGGTGCAGCAAACTTGGTTCTTCTCCAGCACTCCCTGTCACCTTCCCATTTCAATTCTTTTGACGTTAATGGCATTGACTCCCTTAGAAATGACAAGAAGAGCTACTAAATAGTTGACTCCTCTTCTTCATTTTCAGCATGTTTCAAGTTGCACATTTGATTACATGGATTTTGGAGGTTTTAATACTTCAACTCTCTGCCTGAACATCTCTTTGCAGCCCCCTGTGGACTTCTGGGCAGCTGAGGGAGTGGTTTCTCCCTCCTGTGTGAACCAGAACTGGAGCAGAGGCTCTGGTCCCTTTTTAGGCATTCCACTTGAGCTCCTTGAGCAGTAGAAAATCACCACTCAGTCCACAGCTGAGACCCAGCACAAACCTCAGGAGGCACTAGCTACAGCCACATATGCCACATGTGAAAATAATTCAGTATTTGTCTATGTATGCAGAACATGTGTATATATATAGACACATATGTCATTATTCTTATTTGTCCTCGTAAATGTTTTCTCTCAAGAGCAGATGCTCTTTTACTGATCTGTATTTCAGTGTTTCCACACTCAAGAGTGTCATAATCTGGGGGGGGTGGGGGGGAAAGAAAAAAATTGCCACTCTCACAGCTCTGCTGCAGTAATGGTTTTTGTTAAGAACCAGCTTGATAAAAACATCAGGCCCCTCTGTTGCAAACAGTTTTATTACAGTTAACAACTCAGCCAGTTATCAAGTGTGTTGTCACCCAGGCACTCTCTCTCCCTGTGAATGATGACATGAATGAGGGTGGGATTTCTGTAGCATCTTAAACATACAGGCACAGTCCTACAGCTGCACAGCAGGTCTGTCTCTACCACATGGGAAGGAATGGTAACTAAAAAAAAGAAAAAATCCCCTTTATTTCATGCAGAAGCTATTTGCTGATAATAAGCTTTCACAGGCATCAAATTAGTTTACCTACATCAATTTATATGAAAAAATATACCAAATCCACTTTCTGGACGTTGCCTGCATGGGGTTTTATTTTTCTAAGCTAAATGTGGAATTTTTAATAGCTGTGAGTTCCTTCAGGGAATGGGTTCTGGGGTTCACCTCTCCAGCACCTGCTCTGTCCCTTATGTTTGCATGGGTGTCTTACCTCCTTAATGTGAATACTTCCATATCTAGAATTCATAGAGACTTTTATTTACCTTGTGTATAGTTCTTATATACAAAAGATTTGTAGTCTTTCAATTAATTCTTTTTTCTTTCAAAAGTATCACAATATTGGTTGCAATTTGGCCACTAGTAAATCTCTGTTTAAACTGTACTTCATTTCTATTGCCATTTTTTTTAGCAATGTGCTACAGCAGCATCCTCTGAGCATCAGCTGAATGTAGAATGGGTACTACCTTCAGTGCTGTGCTTCAGTTTTCCTCCAGGTTAAAAAAAAAACAAAACAAAACAAAACCAAACAAAAAAACCAACAACAAAAAAAACCACCAAGAAAAACCCCAAAACAAAATGAAACAACAAAAAACCCAACCAAACAAAAAACCCCACAACAAACAAAACAAAAACCCAAACAAAAAAACCAAAACAAAACACAAACAAAAAACCCCAGCATTTTTGTGAATAAGTTGGTTTAGAAATTTGAGCCAAAAAGAATAGGTCTGGAAACTGAGACTTTTGAGTAATATAGAGAATTTTGTAAGAAACTGATTCTCAGATTTGATGCTCTTATTGATGATGTTAAGTAATATGTTGGTTCTGTGGAACTTTACCTTTAGAAAACACAACTGACTGTGATTCATTGTGGCTTCTAAGAAGCAGTAAATAGAAATGTTGAGGTTTTGGAACTGTATTCTCTTTCCCTCTGTCCTCAGAAACACATTCAGCGTGTGAAAAAGTATTACACTTTTCCAGTGAACTGATGTGATAATTAATAACTGGAATAAGTTTCCAAAATCGATGAAACAATAGTTGTCAGGTGCATTTCTTAAATTAAGCACAACCAAAATGCATGCTGATGTGTAGAAGATTAATGGGGGTATGTCAGTTTATTTCCATTAATTCTTTTATATTGCTGTACACAATCATGCATATTCTATAGGACCACAGAATTTTACTCTACTGAATACACTTGACCATAATGCTAATCAGTAGTTTCTCCTGGTCAATTAAACTGTTAATAGCTTCAATATAAAAAAAAAAAACCCAAAACTTCCTCTGCTTCAGCTACAATAATACAACAAAAGTGTTTGCCATTCTTCCTCCTCAGCCTGAAGGGTGTCCATCTACATTATTTCCTGTCACTCAGGTGCTCCCTTGATAAATATGTTATCTATATTCACTGTCTCTTGATGCTCATTTTATTGTATGTGTGTGCAGTAGTGAAAGAAGAGAACTGACAGGGCAGTGTGTCATGGCAAGGAAATTTGCAATTGCTTCTTTGCACTTTCTGGTAGAGCTGCTCTGTTTAAAACACATATTGTTGGCCATCAATTATCTACCTATATGCTTAATTTTTCCAGCCCATGGCATATTTCTTCTTTATCCTGAATAGATAAATATCCTCAAGCTTCACCCATGCAGCTATAATGGGTTTGTACACTGAATGATCAAATGTTATGAGCAGGAAGATTATTTTGATGAGGAAAAGGGGTGTAAATCAAGTAGAATAAGTGTTTGTGTGGGTGCTATGTGGGTTTTGTTGCCTGCACCATAGGTGGTGCTTTAGTTAAGGAAAATGAGAACTTGCAGCTCAATTTCTTAGGTGAGGAGTGATTTATGACTGCAAGCATACAGGAGTACAGGATTCAAAATAATAAGCATTTGGTAAATTTGCACATTCCCCCATTTGCTATATGTAATTATTTCCTGTGTGTAGCATTAATGTCTCGTGAGTAAAACAGCTCCTCATAACGTGTCCTCCTGCAGTGTTGCTAAACTCAGCTTTTGAATACAATTGTTTGTGTGGTACTAATACCAAAAAAAAAAAAGGGAAAAAAAAAAAAGTACTTTATCTAAAAGGCTGCACAGTCTTTTTACTGTGGGCAGGGCAGTTTACAAGCTCCCATTGTTTTTCAGTGCAGTGAAAATATATTGGGAACTACCGACATACATTATGTTCTACATAAACAGGAATCCCAGAAAGCAGTTCCTCAGCTTGCTTTTTGTGAATGCAAAATTATTTGAATATACAGTTAGACTTCTTTTCAAAGCTAGAGAGAGGATGCTGAGCCTGTAGGCACAGTGTTCTTTACAGGGGTGCCCACTAAGCTCTCTGTGGGGATGATCAAATTCCCTGTAGTTGATGTCAAGTATTTATAGTAACTAAATACAATATTCCATATTTGCCATCAGGTTTAGTTAGGCTTTGCTCAGTCCCTTGAGCAAACTGTGGGTGCTGTAAAGGCCAACTCAACCCAACTTCTTGGTGGTTCCATTCCTGAGGGGCTCAGACTGAGATTCCAAAGACAAAAGCAGATTTTGGAGCTCTAGGAGGACTCCTAAAATCCTTGTTCCTCATGTTGGTACTTTAAGACCAAAAGACATGTAGATGTATGAAAAGGCCTGGCAGGAATTAGGAGTCTCAGTTTCTGGTAGTTTAATAGTCACAGAGCATCATGAAATCAGTCACCAAGCAAGAGAAAACACACTGAAAGAACATAAAAAGAATACAAATGCATCTTTGTTTTACAAGGTGGCAAAGTTTAATTGGGCATACCACAGTGTTCCTTAATGTGTGGTTAGGAAAACAGGATAAAAACTGAAGTATAAAAATTTTCAGCTCACCAGAACCATTACCTTCTTATGTCCAGATTAAATAAAATTCTCTACTGGGAAGTGCAAAATAAATTATTTTGAAAATGAAGCTCCTGAATTAGATGAGCTATAACTTCAGAGAATTACTTGGTGATGCTTTAGTGTGTGAAATTTTCACTGCCCAAAAGTGCTCTAAAAGGAAAAAAAGAAGTGCAGGAGGTGGTAGAATGAGCAAGAGTTTGAAGCAGGTGAATGCAAACTTGAAGCTTCTGCCTCAAGCTGTTGATCACAGGGTTGGCTGCGTCTTTAAATGAGATCACAGTGTTGGTATTCCAGCTGTTCACCTTCTCACCCTCCAGGTCAGGAACTGCTCGGGATTTCCCAGGCTTTGCCTGTCCTCACAAACGCCCCAAATGTCCAGTCTCTCTCTCTCCACTCTGTTCTGGGACTGCTTTTGTGCTCGTGGAGGGAACCTGGTCTCCTGCTGCACCTCCCTCAGACCACCTGCAACAACTTTCGCTTCTATTTCAGAGTCTTTTGCCAGCAAAAATAGTGAGTTCAGCTGCAGCTGCATCAATTAGCTCCTCAAGTCTGCAAATAGTGACACCAGTGACACTTTTTTGGATGAAGGAGGGACCTACTGGCGAGTACGTAAATGTAATGATCAGCCCTCCCTTTCATGTCTCTGTGTCTAAACATTCTTTTACCACCGTGTGCTTTGAAAGTGATAATCCTCTGCCCATCACTCATAAAATGCATACAAATATTTTTTGCATCTGTCACAACCAAGCCTCACAGACACACAGATGTGCAACAGCACAGATGCTGGTTTAAAAAAATATATATTTAAATACATACATATATTCCTGTTGGTCAGAGATAAGTTGTATTTTTGGTACTGACCTACTGTGTTGTAGGAACATGAGCCAGCCTATGCCCAGGTGGTCCAGAAGACCAATGGCATCCTGGATGGATGGTTTGGGCAGCAGAACAAGGGCAGTGACAGTCCTCAAGGCCACACCTCAAATCTTGTGCCCTCTTCTGGGCCCGTCACAACAACACAGACATTGAGGTGTTCGAGCATGTCCAGAGAAGGGCAACAGAGCTGGTGGAGGGCCTGGAACACAAGTCTAGTGAGGTGCTGCTGAGGGACCACTGCGGGTGTTTAGCCTGGGGGAAAAGGAGGTTCAAAGGAGACTTTATCACCCTTTACAATTCCCTAAAAGGAGATTGTAGTGAGGTGGGAGTTGGTCTCTTCTCTGGGTGTCAAGTGGACAGGATGAGAGAAAATGTCCTCAAGTTGCAGTAGTGGAGGTTAAGGTTGAATATTAGGTTAAAATTTCTTCACCAAAAGAGTGGTCAAGCATTGTTGTATAACCATCCTGGGAGGTATTTAAAAGACATGTAAGATGTGATGCTCAGGGACATGATGTAGAGGTGAACACAGCAGTACCAAGTTTATGGTTGGACTTGATGATCCCAAAGGTATTTTCCAACCTAGATGGCCCTATGTAAGTGGTATCACTGAATTTCATTGTGTTATTGTTATACTGTCCTTGTTCCAGATAATGTCTCTCATCTTCTATCAAGTATGTGAGTTCTCCTAGGGGGGCTGTCTTCATCCCAGAATGAACAGGAACTTCTTTTGAGTAGTTTGCTGAGATGCTATTGCCTTATAAAATGTTAAAACCTGCTCACTTGACTCCTCTGGCCCTACACCAGTTGCTGTTATTCCAAAAGTGGAGGTGAATTTTTGATTTCAGAGTTTAAGATCCTTCTAATTTGCTGCTTACCCAGACCAGCGGGATTGTCTTTCCACAGAGACCAACACTTAATGTATTTTTAGAAGGAAGAATCCCTTTGCCTGTGGTGTTGTTGTTTTTTCCGTTTGTTTTCATTTTGGATATTTTTAAAGCAACATACAGATCTGTTAGGGTTTGTTTGGCAGAAAAAGAATTAAGAGTCTCTTCTCAACAAACTTGATCCTACTTGAACTCCTCCAGTAAGAACTAATCTCTTAATTAGTGTTGTGTAAGACACCTCTATGTTTTCCTTTGATTTCTCCATGTTAGCAGCTGACTCACTGATCTCATCAGTCTTAATTCTGTTTTCTCCAAGGTGTGTCACAGTGGGTGCTCAGCTCTTGTTTCGAGGCATCCTCAGGGAAGTGTTTCCCTCAACCATCTTGACACGGAGCATTGTAACACACACTGGGACTGTGATGTTGGTGTGCATGAGTTGCTTTCTCTCACTTGCTTCGGGATGTTCAGGGATGAAAGCAGCAGCAGGCAACATCTGGACCCCGTGGAAGGCAAGGGTGTCATCAGGAAATACGTGTAGGATCACTCAGCTGCTGCACTGGGCAGGATCTGCAGTGGGTGCTCAGCTGTGCTGAGAGGGACACGAGAACTACAGGAGGTTATCAGGGTGGTGGGAAGCAGCAAGATGAGGAGAAATGGACCTCAGGAGCACAGGGAAATGGGAGTCATTCTGGAGGACTGGGCAGATGGATTGGAGCTACAGTAGGGAGTAAACACCAATGGTCTATTGCAGACCTCCTGGCCTGGTGACTGGGGCAGGGCTGACCCGTGGAAAGCAGTGCCTGTTCTCAGTGCTTTCTGGGAGTTTGTTGTGGGTTTTCATGTTCACAATGACATGAAGCAAATTTTTTTTCTTGTTTTCCTCCAACTCTGGGAGATGAGAGAGTGCACATCAGGAGTCTGCTTTATCTGGCTTTTTCAGGCAACAATTTGTGATAGAAGAAGTGCAGGTGATAAGTCCTGCTCAGCTTGACTCAGAAAAGAGGTTTTCAGTTCAGATCACTTTTAGGCAGAACAGGTACTTGACATTTTCATTAACAGTAACCACAGGCAGCACTACTTCACTACCTGCTGCAGCAGTTGCAGACTCCTCTGCTCACCTTGCCTCTATTTTATTTTCAAGGAGAGGATCATCCCTTTAGTCCTCAGAGTGCCAAAATGCAGAGAAAGGGAGCACCTCAGTGCACATGTATTCACTTGCCTCTCCACGCATTTAGGAACCGTAATGGGAAATACATCCTGAAGTGGAAACACCAGAGGGCTCCTTTGGGACCCTGCACTGATATAACTCTCTGACTGCCACAGAGTTGGTGCTGATTTATACCAGGCTGGGCTATAAACTGGGCTTCTCTTGCCAGGGATGGTAAATAGTCAGCCCAAGGCTTTGCTATTTCAGGTCTCTGGCAAGGATTACTTCTCATTTCTCTCTCTTTTTCCATCAGGATGTGAACGTGGCCTGTGCTGAGGCTTTGGACCAGTGGAAATGGCAAGCAGTTCTGGAGAGGAGCCTTGCTGACAGAGCAGACATCTAATGAAAAAGAAGTCAAGATGGGTAACTTCCCCCGAGGTCTTCCCTCTCACAAAACTTGACCGAAAAGCACAACAGCAACAGCTGCTTTGCTTCTCATCTTTAGCCTTTCGCCTGGGTTTGTGTTTCCTCTGCCCTAGTGCCCCTTGGCAGCTCTTGCTGTGTCCATCCTTCCTTTTCCCTGAGCCTCTACTGGCAGGCAGAAGAGAGGGGATCTAATCTCGTGGATAGTCACCAGCAGGCTGTAAATTTGGCAGCATGTCACGAGCATACTTCGATATGCTGTGTAATTTGTAAGGCAATGCTTCCATTTTTAAGACCATCCCTGAATCTCAGCATATCAAAAAGCAGGAGACTGAAGAATAGACTACTGCTGCCACTTATAATAACCCCTCCAGAAATATATTGTGTGAAGGCTCTTGTATCTATCATTAAAGTTGTTTTCTTTCTCCTTTTAGTGGCTATGTACCACATATTTATTAGAAGTTATTGCTAGGATGACTTCATTGATAAAGCTCCATTGTACCTAGCACGAAAGGAGAACAAAAGATGTAATATTCTCTGGCATATCATGTGGATTCTCATTGTATGGCATTGACTTCAAGGGATTGAAATCTCTCTCATGAGGTTTTTTATTTTTTCCTCTGCTCCTGGCAAAATCAGAGTTCAAAACAGAAGCTTTAAAGCCCAAAGGGGGTTGAACACGTCAAAACGTTTTATAAGTTGACGGGATAGAGAAGTTCTGGAGACAGCTTTGAAATACATGCTTTGCTTTCATTGATATTTTATAGGGTGGTTTCTTCACTCTGGGCAGAGCAAAACTACCCTGTGGTCCTGCCCTGCTCCTGCATATCAACTCCCATCCCATGTGGACAGGTTTGCCCTCTGCTCTGCCAGGGAGGGGCACAGGGGGACCGTCTCTTTGTCCTTGGGAGGAGGAAGGAATGTGACCTGCATGTTCCCATTCCCTCCCTGCTCCATTCTGATGGCAAGTACTGAAGCACAGGGTGTGAGAGGAACCTGATTGCTGTAGAACCTTGGGGGTATAACTGCTTTTGGGTTTGTTTATTTATTTATTGTTTATTTGGTTGTTTAATCCTCCAGGAAATTCAGATTATCCAGAGGATATTTTGAATGGAGGAACTACCCAAAATTGAATTACCTGATGGGCCTGATCTGGAAGCCACGCATGATTTGGTCTGGCTATTTATAACCTGAGTGGAGGGAAAACATTTTAAAGGAAGACAAAGGATGCACTGTGGAGTCTCACAAACAACCTAACAATGCCATAGACAGACCAGAATAGTTGAAATCACAGGTAAAGACAGAAGATTACTCATCTCTATCTCTGTGCTTCACTGCCTGCAGATGAATGTCAGCTGAGTGCAGAAGCCAATACAGACAGGGAATGTACCATAATGCAGCAAAGATCAAATATCAAATCTACGCTGAGGGCCATCTGAGCCATGTCATTCACTGCAAAGCAAAGGACACAAAACTGCCATTTCCAGAAGCCAGAGGCAGTGTTTCCAGGGTAAAAAACCTAAATATATATGCTAAATAAATATACTTGGCATCAGAACTGGGACCAGTGTCAAGGTCAGACCACTATACTGATGGCCTGGCTTAAGTACTAAATTTTGGGCCTTGGTGTCTTTAAACAGTATGGAAAGTAGAAAAACCTTCAAGTATTCTGCAAGTGATTATCTCTGAGCCAAACACTGGCCTGGTCCTGCTTGCTTGGGCAATGTCAGTGAAGGTCTCCTCTGAGAGAGGGTTTAATGACCTCAGGGGTCCCAAGGGCCTCCTGGGGGTCAGCACACAGCCCTGAGTCCCAGCTGCGAGGAGTGTCTGCCTCTGGCATGTTCACCCCCTTTTCCAGCAGTTCTTGAGGACTTCTAGGAAGGAAGGGGTCCATTTGCAAGGGGGAGAACAAGTCAGATGATGCCAAGCCTGCGGGTGCTGACTTTGTCTCTTGCAGCAGGACGTTGCTGCAAGGTGGTGGCTGTGTTTTGCACATGGCACTGCTGTGGAGGCAGGCAGTCCAGGGCCAGTGAGGGATGGAGAAGTATCTGGTAGACAATGATTCCTTCGGGATTGTGCTGTCCAGAAGATGGAAGAGGGCCAGGGAAGATCAAAGGCACGGTGTCTGCTAAAAAATAGTGATTACAGCTGTGTGCATGTGTGGTTGTGGGGGGTAGTCTGTTTTCTGGTTTCATTTAATTATTAAGCTGTTGGGAAGTATCATTTCAGTTCAGTTTCAAAGAGGGCTTGTTTGGGTGAATTAAAAAAATGTTAGGGATTCCTTGTTTTTTTGCTCAGAAATAAGTGTGTCTGGGTTTGCAGTTGCAGTTACAGGGGTTCTCATCATGGCATTATAAGGGTAAGCTTAGTTTCTTATGCAGTTACATTATAAAAGTGTGTATTAAACTGAAATGGTTCACTGAAAAGGAAACTATAAAACTGTATAAAGATTCACGATCCCTTACTGGTCTTATTTTAACAAGAAACTATAAAAGGAAACATTTATTTTCCATGCTAAAAGTAAAGGTCACTCAGTAGCTCTCAGTTCCCTTTCTTTCTTTCCCCCTTCTTGGCACTCGTGTCGGTTTCTGAAAATATTTCATTCTTTTTTCTTTCCTTTGTCCCCTTTCAAGCTCACTATCTTTCACTCTAACAGCTTCTTTCTTCTCTATCGTTATTTCCCAGCAAACTGATATCCTTAGGGGTTCTCCTGCCTTTTATTACAGCGAGTTCATATCATCTGTCCCTGTGAACTGCAGGGCAGATAAGGAACTATTTCCAGCCCTGTAATGTTCTAGAGATAGTCTGCAAACTACTTCAGACTGGCCTCATTCTTTAGTTATTACTAAACTTTCTTTTCCATGGAGCTTCTCTTGCATCTCAGAACAATGGCAGAGGACCAGCGGTCATTTGCAAAAAATGATTGGGAAACATTAAAAACTGTGTACTAAACTCCAAGCACTGAAGCTTCTGACATTGCACTATTTTGGTGAGATGTAGGGTCAGTCAGTTCCTACTTTTAAGAGTTCAGATACTCTGACTGCTGAATATTCAGAGACTAGATAGACTAGAACTATAATTTCTCTTACCCCTGGGGTCTCTCCCATCTTAACCCTCCAGGAGTATAACATTAAGTGTTCACTTTCAAAGAGTGGCTTCTGCTTCCATGGCCAAGCTCTATGCAGTGAGGTCCTGGGCTAACCAAGTCACTTGTGCTTTTAGTGTCCCAAATTTCTTGGTAAATGTAGGTCATGGCACCTGCAGGAGCCTTTCCAGGGGCAGCAGTTGACTTTATTACAGATGTCTATGCAAAGCCCTGGATATTTTTAACATGTTTTGTGCCATTCAGTTGCACAGAGGTTCTTAGGGGGTTTTCATCACCCAGATTTTGACTTTACATGGGCTTAAGAAGTCATTGAACTACTGATTAATTAGGCATTGCAAAATCCTGAAAATCTGACTCCAGCATGAGATTTTTTTTGTCCACTTCCTCTCTGAGGATGTGTTTGCTGGGTTCCTATTTTTTAATAGTCATTGTGCCTAAATAACTTCTATAAATAAAGAAGTATTTCTGATACTTCCCAGTCCTGCCAAGGTCAGACCACTATACTGATGGCCTGGTGTTTTGTTTTTTGGTGGTTGTTTGTTTTGTTTTGTTTTTTTTTCTTAGCAAGAAGTCTTTATTTTAAGGCAACACCCTGTTGACTTTTCTAGTTTCCCTTCCCTGCTCTAGTAACTCTGGTTGAGTGTTGTGGCAGCTCCTCCAGTAACCAGTCCTGTGTCAACCTCCTAAATTTTACACAGTAATTTATGTTGTGCTTTGTAAAGCTGCAGACCATTACAGCTACTGCAGGTGTGTGTTCTTTGCTTCCTTCTCCATTTGGATTTGAAAAGCTTTTCTTCATTTTTACTTTATTTTTGTTAATATTATTCAAGCTCCATCTAGTTAGCATTCTCATCATCTCTTTCTGTTGAGTAAGCACCCAAGAATAAAAAATATCTCCTAGTTATTCCACAGTTTACTTTAATCACTTATTTCCATAAGAAAAATAATATAGCATGTTATTTATAGATTACTATATATCATATAGTAATATAGCAAAAGGGTAAGTATTTTTTTAGCCCTGAAAGACTACCACAAAATTCAGAGTTATTTTAAAACAATATATTTCAGCCATATCCAGAAAACCTTGAAATAGTGCAATTTTTAAAAAAAACTACTTAATTTGCTTAAATGTTACATTTAAAAATGCAACGTGCCAGAAATGAAATTCTAGCAGAATCCTGTCTAGAGCAAAGCAGCAGCTGAGAACTCTGAATTTCCAGGAAGATTTTCTCCAAAGTGCTGCCAATGACTTTCTTGGTATTCTTCAGGGGTGGGTATCTGTCACCACCGTGGGTGGTGGTGGTGGTGTGTGGGGTCTGGCAGTACCTCGAGCTCTGCCCTCGTGCTCCCCTCCCCTCTGTGCCACAAACACCTGCTGCCCTCTGATGCCAAAAACCAGGAAATAAATGAACTGTCCAGAGACGATTTGGGCTTTGAGCAGCAAAGGTGTTTGTTGCCAACGTTGGGCAGCGAGGCAGTTCCACGGCACAAACTGCTCCGAAGTTCCAGTGAGAAACTAGGGGATTTATCCAGGTGACATTCAAGATTCCAACATCTTAATATGCATATTCATTACGTTGTGATAGCTAATTATCATATTCATAGGAGGTGGAGTTTGGGTGGAAGTTGAGGCAGAGCCTTCCAGGATCTTCTCCTGGCACAGTTTTGGGTGGTCTGTCCACCCTTCAGCCTCTTCAGGGCTTGTTTTCTCCTCTTTCTCACTGTCACCTCTCCACCTTTCTGTGTGAGGTGTCCTGGCTCGCCAAGTGTCAGGGCCGAAGCTTGTTTACAGGACTATTAGGAGTTGATAAGGGGTGTGACACCTGAAACTAATTAGAGACCACCTGAAGCCAATTAGCCAATTATCACGTAATTAGGGGCGTGGATGTGAGAGCTTGATTGGAAAGGGTATATAAGCTGGAAAATAACTGAATAAAGTTGGATTGAGTTCGCATCATATTGGTGTGTGCTCTTTCCTGGGCTTGCTGCGAGTGTGGGCCACAGCAGTCAAGCTTGTAAAACTCCTTGGCTCAAGACCTTTCTACCTTATTTAAATGTCCATGTGACCCTGATTTATGACCACTGGGTTTATCCTATAGCACTCCCAGCAGTCTCGTAAGGTTTTGGTCCAGTAAGTAGAAGAGGACACGTTGTCCATCAGGTATCAGGCAGAACAAGCACGTGGCAATCTTCTAACAGAGCAAGGGACCTTCACTAATTCAGTGAACTCTTTTAGGCCTTGCTCTTCTTTCACTTTCACCTTGCTCCTCTGAGAGGAGCAAGCTTCAGGATTGCAGCAGTCCAGGCTGTGAAGCAGCTGCTGTCGCAGCCACCCTCGGGGGACTCTGCTGGGATGCTTTGGAAAGGAGTAGCCTTGGCCCTGGTTCTGCTGAGGCTCTGGCAGGGTGGTGGGGGTTGCCCTTTGCTTGACAAAGGAGGGCTGTAATCGCTGGTACATGCTGTTGCTGGCAGTGCTCGGGAATGCCCTGAGGGATGGCAGAATATTGGACCTTGCTTGAATAGAAAATTGCATCAGCTCCCAGAGCTTGGTAGGTATTTAAGGTGTCTGGGCAGATATTGAAGGGAGACTGTGCTGAATTATTAGACTTGATTAAAAGAACTATTATAAAAGAAGTGCCATCTCAGTGAAATTATCTCATGGCTTGTTTGAGAGGAGAGTCTGCTCCATGAGATCTAACCCAGGGGTTAGACCTCAGTCTCCTGGGCTGACCTTACCTGAGAGATTGAGGACCTGCATGACAATGGATGAGAGTTCTCCAGATGAGGAGTGTGGGGTGGCACAAGGGGAAGGGACTGCCCACAGTGGTCAAGTGCACCTGCTCTTTCCATGCTGCATCTTCTGGGCTGGATGGAATGTTGATGTGATCCAGTGCTGCTACATGTAAGCCAAACTCATCAAAGGCTCTACTTCCAGGTTCAAGACTAGTTAAGCACATGTTAACATTTTAAAGGACTGGACTTAATAGAACATAGTTTAGTGCACTTTTTATATATCACACCTTTATAATTCTTCCAAAGGGGTAAATCTGTCCGCAGGAGCAGTGGTAGCACAAGGAACATGCTCTTTAGCACTCATGTGGACTAAATCTGTGCAGCTGAACTGCAGCTCCAAACATTTGAGGGAATTGGGTAATGTACTGAAGCAGAAAGCACCAACAATTTTGGCAGCTGCTAAAATGCCACTGAGTGCAGCAGAAGAGAGCAGAGCAGCTTTCTTTTCAGCCAGCATGTCTTCTGCCTCTTTCTTTCTCACAGCTGCCTTTGTCTGCTGCCTATGCAAATACCTATACTGTATGCCTCATGAGTTCTCTGTCCTTTTGTGTTTTTCCTAGATACTTCATTATTCCAGGGAGGTTGTGGAAGTGTTTGTGTGTGTTTGCATGCACAGTGAACAATGCCATGGACTATTCATTGGAGTGATAAATTGTGTTCGCTCTGATGTCAGGTACCTCTCATTGAACTCAGTTGCTTTCCTATTGGATATGTTTAAGATTAACCAGGCATTAGTCATTAATCAAGGGGGTATCTGCAAATAAATTTTTCATTATCATGGGCTGTGTAGTTGAATTAATAGTATTTGTGCTTTCATTATTTGTCATGATGTATGGGTGTGGTACCAATGCAGTGCACCCAGCTTGGCTGTTGGTGTTGCTGTGAGTTTGACATATTACTCAGCAACAAATAAAATGTGCATGCAGTAATAGGCCAGGACATCTTCTGAGTGGATGGAGAATTGATTTCTAATGTTTTAGGCCCTGCACTGCAGTTTTCTCATAGTAGATATGTATTTGGAGCTAATTTGTTGTCTGGTCTTGATAACAGAGCATATAGTCAAGTAGTAGGTCAAAGCACCAAGAGAACAAAAACAGGGTTTTGGAGCTTGTTATGATTCTAGACCTTGCAAAATAACATTTGACAGCAGATGCAGGTGTTGTATTGCACACATGCAGATTGAAATTTTCACTGTACTCGGACTCTGCAAATTCTATTTGTAAAGTGCAAGAGAAAATATCTTTTTTTGGGTTTTTTTTTGTAGGAACTTAGTTTTTAAAACTTAGATGGGTTTTCTTGAGTAAGTAGTTAACTTCATTCTCATTTGTACTTTTTCTGCAGGAGAGCATATAAGAGAACTGATGCTCTTCCTGAGGTGACAACTGATGTCTTTTGCAAGAGAGTGTAATTTCTCCTATGACTGACTGAACTCTGGAAAAGAAGGACATGCATAAACAACTGGTGAGTACAGCCCCAAAAATAATTCTGTTATGCATAGAAGCATTTTGTGTTCATTTAATACTAATTTTAATAATGTGTTTTCTTCCATTGAAAACAAAATTACTGCAGACATTAACCTGGATATCTGTATCTGCTTGCTCTCAGTATGCCCTCATAGATGTTTTAGAAATGGTTATTATCTTTTCAGACTATTTTCACTGAAGTGTTAGAAGGGTTAAAAGGTAACCCCTGAAAAGGGATTCTTCTAAGGATCTTGGGGTTGAGACTTAATGACCTTTAAAAGCCCCTTCCAACCCAAGCTATTCCACGATTCTCTGATTTTGTGTCAGTGCCTTATGGGGACTGACAAGCCCCACTTTCCGTGACTGCCCCTCTACAGGACCTGCATTTGGGACCCCACTCTGGGGCCAGGGGCACTGTTTTTTCTTGACTATTCTAAATCTCCTGCAATGAGTTGGGACACCTTCCGCTAGACCACGTTCCTCAAAAAGCTCAGGAGTTGAAATGTATCTGGGGAAGCTTGTGCTGACAGAATACAGAGTGGAGACATTTGAAAAAGTGAATCTTAATTTCAGAGATGGAACATGTTCCAGCTGCTCCTTAAAATGATGAGCATTGATAGCACGTGACAAAACTGTCCTGATGGTAAAAGGAAGGGATAGGACAAGGGTAGGACAAAACCAAAACCGCCAGCAAAGCCCAAGCAGCTGATGGAGAGCTCTCCAGTGTGAGGAGAAGGTATCACTTGCAGAACAGATTAAGTGGGACTACTTTGCCCGCGTTTTGTGTTGCATTATAGGATGCAAGGCAAAACCTGTGGCTTGGTGTTCCAATGAGGTGTGGCCTCACGAGCCATTTCAAAATTTAACCATTTGCAGGAGCTCACTGACACTCTTCACCCTCTGCAAAAACCATGTTTCCTCCAGCGCAGTCAGTGTTGATGGCTGTGGCTGAAGACAAATATCCAAAGACCCCAAAACAAAAGCTTTTTCCCCTTCCTCCCCAGCTGCAGGGAGAAAAGGGGGCAGTGGTGGGGTAGAAAACACACTGGATGAAAAGTGGGTTCTAATACTACTGAAGTAGTATGAATTTACATACAAATATTAAGTTTCCTTTTCTTCTCTGTATGTATATATTACTCTATGCACACACACACAATAAAGAACAAAGAAACAAGGTCTGCTTCCCAGGAGGAGACATGCAGCTCTCCCTGAAGAGACAGCAGGTCCACAACCGATGCCCTTCACTGTCGGGAAAGAACTGACCCAAAACTTCCATCTATCCCTTCTTATGTCTAAGCTGATGTAAAATAGGGTGTAATCCTTCACTTGGTACAGCAAACCATGGGATCTGTCTCCCAGGAAGGCCCAAAGTCAAACCACCACCATGTCTTTGTGGACGAGGGGACTGAAGAGAGCTTGTCCCTTGGCACGGTGATGGCAGGTCTTCAGTGGCAGGGAAAGACCCCTCGGTAGGTGCTGATGAGGCAGGAACACCTAGGGCTGGGCACAGATGCCTGAGGTGCACTTTAGAAAATACCCAGGCACTGGATGCATCTAGCAGAACGTGCTGCTGACCTACAGCACAGGCTGAGATGAGTTTGCATTTCTAATGCACGTCCTGAAGCAGCTGGGCTCCCCAGAGCAGTGCACAGGCTTTGCAGGATATCACCACGTTGCCTTTGAAAGGGAAGTTCTCTCTACGGATATGTAAAGATTAAACCCATTTAAAAGTGCTGTGTGATCAAGTTAACTCAGCAAACACATCTAGATGCTTTGGGATGTAAATGAATCTAAATTTTCAGAGAGAGTAATATAAGCTCTTAAATTTCGGTAAATTAATTATCTGACAAATCTTTGTCCGGATGTACTTTACAGATCAGAGATCCCTCTTTCTTTTTGCTGCCTCTCCTGCTTGATTATAGCTCAAAGTGGGAATGCCCTGTATGTAATACCTGTGGTTCTTCTGCATTTTTTTTTTTGGCAGCACTTGGCAATCGATGGCACTGGTGTTGCTGCAGCCTCACTGCTCATCCCACATGCTTTCAGTGGGCATTGCTGGTGCATGCAGTGTCTGGGCTGCCTCCCTGTGCTGTCCTGCAGCACAGCTGGCTGGCTGCTACTGCCCTCCAGCAGCTGAAGGCCCAAATTTGCCCTGCAACATCTGCCTGGTGGGCAGTGGGGAGCTGTGGGCCAGCAGACACATTCCTGGAGCTGTGGTGGTAAAAGCTGCAGTCTAGCAAGAGGAATAATAATCACAATTATCACTGAAGTGTTTTGACACGTGTTCGTAAAACTCCTTTAGAATGTGCAGGGAATGTATCATTTAGTTTAATGAAATTCTGTCTATCCCAGGCGATTACTCACTCTCCTGTCTCTGATTTCTGTGAAGTGCCAACTCAGAGAATGCTCTTAATGATGAGCCTGAAGAGCTTCTTGGGGTTTGCAGATATGGGCTTCTCCCAGCATGTTTGTATTTTGAGAGAGAGGTATTGGTGAAGAGGTGGAAAACTTGGGGTATGGAAGTTCATCGGCAGAGTGAAGCTCTCAGGAGAACATCCCTGTATTTATTTAGGGGTATTTTTTAGGGAAAAACTGAAAAAGAAGTTTATCTGATATGCACTTCAAGTAAGGGGCATAGTATGGGTGGAAAAAAGAGTATGGAGAAGTGATTCTGAATCCTTGGAATGCCCTTGACTTTGGGACAGAGCAGAGCCTGTGTCTCTGTGTTGTAGTTTGTTGAACTGCAGTGTGTGATAAATACTTTTATAGTGGTCTGCAGACTTTGATCTACAAAAGAACTGCTGCTGTCACAAAAGCTGTGGCTGTGCACACCAAGCAGCTCCTCTGTCTGGTACCGGGGGGCAACAAATCGTTGGCTGTGCTGCAAAAATCCCCAGCCCAAAAAGCGTGTCCTCCCTCTTTTGCCAGGGCAGCTGGTCCCTGAAAAACATGTCACCTTGTTGAACAGCATTTAAATCACAGGGAGGTTCAAATTCCAGCTCTGATCCAGATATTTATAAACCTGTCATCTGCGTTTCTGTGGAAGGAGCAGTTAAGGGGGTGACTAATAGCCAGATTGCTGCAGGAAATGCAGAGGAAGACCATTTGGAGGTCAGATAATATTTAATCAGGAAACTTTTCAGCACATCTTTGATGTTTCTATTAATTTTATCTTTTCCCCAATTCATAAGTAATATCCATCTGGAGAAACTTAGATGCACTCAGTTATGTTCTATTAAGCAGGAAATAATCCAGTGGTCACACATTTTTAGGAAACCACGCTTGGCTTTATCTTCTCTTTCTGTGGAGAGCAGAATACATGCATAGTAAAATCTTTTTCCTGCAGTGCCTCAGCGACAACCACAGATTTTTTTTCTTGTGTTTCTGTCTTGTTGGATCACCTGAGGATAAACCCAAGCACCAACAAATTCTCTGTTTACCCTGGATGTCTTGAAATACCATGGCTCCCAGGAATTACTTTGTTGTTTTATTTAAAGGGTATGTACTACAATTGATTCCAGTGCATCATGACATTTACAAAAGTGCTTTTTGCAAGGAGGCTACTCACACAGGTGAGGGGAGAAAGCATCCATAATTTAAGCTCGTTCTTGCTAGTCTACAATAAATTTACTGCAATGGCATGGGTTGACTTTGAGGTTTTCTGCCACGTGCTGTGGGATGTCATGTCACAGTGAACCAACAACATTTTGCTTCCCTCCGTAGAGTTGCTCTGTAAAATGATGTTGTGATGCCCCATCACAAGTGAATTTATAAGTTATTCTGTGCTATGCAATTGTTCATTGAATACCTTGCTCGGATGCTCAAACCAAAACAGTAAATGAAAGGAAGGTGTGATAATTCTTGGAAGGAATCTGAATAGGGGATTTGTGCTTTGATATGACATTTTATACAAGTCATTTCCTTCTTTCCAGTTGGTAACAGAGGGAAGGGCAAAGAGAGCCAGGCTTTTTTAGCTTTTATATAAATGCCATTTAGAAATCCATAACTAAGGCTGAACTTAAGCTACTTTTGAAAGAAGAATGATGCACCAAATCAAATAATATGGAGTTTTCTTTCTGCTTTCCTGACTTTCCAGTGTAATTACTGTAAGTTAAAGAAAAATTAGAAAAATGCCATCCACTGTTACTTTAATGCAATTACAAAATTCAGTTGCAATTTCAAACTAGTAGGCCCTTGAAAATCCCTGCCTTTTAAAGATCTTGTGCAGGTTATATTGGGAATCTTTGAAAGGTGAATAATTTTTAAATATAACTTTCACAGGGTCTTTATCAGGATTTGAACAATACTCCCCTGTTAAAGACTTATAAAAACACCTGCCCTTTGCTTCAGAGCAGTGAAGGCACAGCACAACTTTGAGAGACTTCTCTAACAAATACTTTAAGCTATGGGAATGCACAGGCTGAGTATCCAAACAGGTCTAACTTTGCTTGTCAGAATCACTGTGTTAGAAGAAAACCCTCCCTAAAGGTCCTTTTAAACTCTCAAAATTGGTGTGAGGCTATTAAAAAAAACCAAACAAACAAAACATAAAACCAAACAAATTGTTGTCTTCGTCTATCCTTGAAAAGCCATTTGAAAAACTCTTTTGAGTATAACTTTGCTTTCAGGGTTGAACTTTTAGAAAGTTTTTTGGATTGCTTTGTTAAAACTGTCAGAATTACCTGCTTTTAATTTGTAATTTTCTTCTTCCCTCCACCCCCTTCTTTCTAAAACCTTACAACACCTTTGGCCAGTTTTTGGTCTGATATGATGAGGTGTGGCCAGAATGTTGTGCTTATTTCTGGGAGAAGTAAATATCTGGACAAAGGGAGAGATCCTATGAAAGTCCCAGGCAGCAGCACGAGCTCTGCCTCCACAGACACCACAAAGTCCAGAGGGAGTTCCCAGCAAGAATTGCAGGTACCCATATTCCATTTATTCTAGAGACCTGAACTGCTTTTTGTTTATTTTAATACTGGAATAACATCATCTAGTCTGTGGTACTTTGAGCATCTCATAGAGAAAATCCAGTAATCATTGCATTTCATTGATGGAAAAATAGATGATTTGGTCAAGGACATCCAGAAGGGTGGGAAATTGGGAAAGGTGCTTACGTGACTCTGTGCAAAGGGGAAAAAAAACCCACCTCACAGCACAGCAAGACATAACAATTTAGGGAAGTTTAATTTGCAATTATGTTGTTTGAATGGTGCATCTGTGCAAAATGACATATATATATATTTAAGAAGGGATTGGTGGCATCAGAGCCAGCGTGTGTTGCAAATGCACACAATTCTGTCCATTTACCAATGCATAACAAACCCTTTTCTTTGGGAAAACTGCTCTGTAACACTGACATTTAAATGCCCTTTTTTCCACACCTCACCCACCATGGAACATTTTCCTTTTTTTTTTTTTTTGGGGGGGGGTTTTAAGTGGTAGATGGTTTGCCTGCCCTCCTGTTTGAGTTTTCCCAGATGATAATTCCCTTCTCCCACCTGGCCCTGGGAGTCATTAGTGGGTGACAGCTCTCTGAGGCATCCATACAGCTCCTCTGGCCTGTCTGAACTGCCACGTTTCAGATGTGTTATCAAGACACTGCTATTGTGCACATACAGATTAGTTCTTGAGACTGATTTTTCTGCCTCACCAGTTCTTTTGTAGCTGCCAGGACTAATTGCTTACATTACATTCCCAATCTGTGCCTCTATCACTCCGTGGATGATGCCATCCATTGGAATACAGCTGCATACTTAAGTACACTTTTTAACTACTTCTTGCTATTCCTGTCTATTGACAGAATTGTCCCTGATTTTTTTGTTTTTCCCTGACCTCCATTACTTGCCAGAAATTGTGTAACAGCTGAACTGATTCAGCTGCCTTCTCTACCTCTAAAATTTTCTGAATGTTCGGTTACTTAATGGGAGTTAAACAGAGCTATGCATAAATTCCTCATACAGAGAAACTTTCCTTTCTGAGACCAGGGAAAATGCGCTCACAAATAGCAACATTGCAGTGATCAGTGATATTTAGAAAACTTAAAACTTCTGAAAGGCAGAATTTAAAACTGGAAATACATCAAAACCTGTCCTGCCTCCATAATAAAAGGGAGGGTTAGTTTTGGCCCAGTTGCATTGAATCTTCATTCCAAGATATAAAACCCCAAGATCCACTAACTGTGACACCAGCATTGGTTGTCAATATAAATTGCTGAATGATGCCTGCACATTAAATGTATTCTTATAACTCAAGAGATGTATTTTGTACAGTACTAACCATTCCTTTCTAATAGGCATTCAGAGGGAAAATTGCAGTCTTGCTGAACAGAAGTAAATGAATGTGTATTTGCATTTGAGAAAAAACAATCCAGTGTTTTCATGTATCTTTTTAGATTTACAGGGTTTATCAGGGCTGTGAAAAATTAATTTTAATCTATTCCTTATACCACTGGTACACGAGGATGTTGTGTAAATGTTGAAGATTATCTATAATTAATAATTTTAATAATAATGTTGATGATAAACTTTGACACTGTGTAAATAAAAGGCAGGTCTATAAATTGCATAAGAGTACGATTGTCCTGTGTTTGTTCACTGGAGTTTTAGACCTTGCATGTTCAAATCCAAAGTAATGAAGTGTAACTGATATAAAGATCTCTCCACATTTGTAGCAACTATTTGAATAGTGCTCATTTTTTTTAAAGTATCAGATGTTTCTATACCAAGCAGAACATTTTTTTTCTCTGAGAAGTGGTATGGAATAGTTTAAAATGTTAAATACAGCATTTCTTAATAGTCCCAGGTATCATCACTGCAGATTATGTGGACATCAGTTGACCTTTTATGTTGAAGAAAGAACATCACTGTTCTACACACTATCCAATACTTCTTAACCTTAGATGGCACTCAGAATAATTTGTTCTAGCAGTGACTTCTTTAAGACAAAAGTGCAGAGCAGTTAGTGGCTTGGGACAGCTGAAGGCACTTCCCTGCTTTATTTGCTCTGTGTCTGAATTATCAGACTTGCAATCCTGTATTTGCCACAGGGAACTGAAGTTGTTCTTGAGTAAGGACTGAGCTCAAAGTGACAATTTCGGGTAACCCACATGCTTTTGTTCTTCCAGATTCCTTCGTCATTCCTTCAGCTTCTATCCACCTTTCCCTCTGTTGGTTTATTGTTTGTTAAAATATGAAACCTGCTGCTTTTCCCAATAATTACAGTTCTCCAACCTGAACAATTTAGTGCCTCTAACTCAGCAGAGGAAGCACCACAACTAAGTTGCACTGGTTTTCCTAGAGATTGCTTCTGCTCTCCCATCATTGCAGCTATTTCCTTAGGGGAGGTGGGGAGGAGAATTTATTCCAGTGGTTTCAGAATTAGATTTCTCCAAGGGAGAAAGGAGTGGGGAGAAACACAAACCACTGTTGGCTATATTGGATGCTGATTTAATTTACATTTGCGGTGATTGGATTGTGGTAATTTCCCTGGGGAGCAGCTCCTGAGATAATAATAATTTCAGAAAAGAAGCTTGGCAATGGTGAGCTGAGGAATCCCTGACACAGGATGGCCTAGAGGAGAAAATGCCTTTTGAAAGGCTTGTGGGTTCAGCCAAATTTAGCAGGAATTCAAACAATAAGAGAGTGTAGAGAGAGTGTCTTGCACAGCAAGTTCATTTGTGAGAAAACTCTGTGTTCATACAATCGTTTGCTATAAAATGATCTTCCAGGGAATTACATCCCATATCCTTTAAAATAATCTGTGAGAGATTTGGGGGAGAGATTAATGAAGATCCTGGTACACTTTCTTTTCAGTTATCCAGACCAAGTACTCAGAAACGTGCCCACCCATAAAGTCCTTGTAGCACGAGAGTGGACAGGGTTTAGCCATATGGTATGTTTAGGAGGAAAATCTCAAGTTCCAATTCTGGTTTAGATTTCTGTCCCACTTTTGTGCCAGTGTTGTCATCTGTCACCCTACAAAGAGGGAGGCTCAGTCCTCTTCCTTACATTCAATCTAATCTTCCATGGTCCATCTCAGCAGTTATTAGTCACTTTTATGAATAAATAATGGAAAAAATGCATGTAATAAGGTAATTAGTGATAGGATTAAAAAAAAAATTAAAAAATACTAAAGCCAAACAAAGCGAGAAAGCATTTTATTCTGTGTCTCAGAGCAGGGTGGGTTAGAGCATGTTTGGGCCAGATTTGGGGTGTATTTGTACAGCTTTTTCTGGTCGAATAACACAACACAGCTGTAGAATCTGCCTGATTTGAAGGCCCAGCATAGTGGGGATTCTGGCTCTGCTGCAAAATCACCTTTGGTGTCTCTATTAATTAGTCAGCAGGGCTGTCATGCTGCCTTAGCTATGATCCATTTGTTAAACTCACTTTGATGCTAAAAATAGTCTCCTCTTGTTAGCTCTGGCTTCGATAGGACACCTTTCCCTTGATTTGTGATGCTGTGTGAATAGGCAGAACTGAGCTGCTGTGACAGGGCTGGACAGTCTGGTAGAAAGTCAAGCCAGAAGTACTTGTAGCAAGGAAAGCAGGGGAAGGGCTTTGTGTCACACAAAAGAAAACCCTCAGGAAGACTTTATTTCACCTCTTCCAAGCCCCTGGCTTCTTTTACATCCATTGCAAAGTGGTGGTTATCACCCACATTAACACTTTTTGTGCCCTGGACCACCAGAAGATAACTCAATTGGGGCTGTATGAAAGGGAAAGCGTTTCCATTGCACTCAGTAACCGCTAACTGGTTCCCAGTTTCTCAGAGCCCATCCCAGCAGGACTGGTGTGGATCAGGGTCCCTGACAGCTGATTTCCTCTTCGCTCCAGCTGGCCAGGTGAGCAGCACTGGCAGATGAGCAGATCAATGGGGGATATGTCACACCAAGACAGATGAGGTAGCAGAGCATCTCCTGTGTGTGCACGCCCTGGGGCCGGGTTTTCCACTCTCCTTGGAATGCTCTCCATTCCTCAGCAGTTCTTTTGCTTCCTTCAATTAGTATTTTTACAGATTTCAGAGGAGAAAATAGAAGAAAAGTTGGGTTTTCTTTGTGTATCTGTAGACCCAAATCTAATAGCCTCCTGATCCCAGCAACCTTTGATTCCACTGGTACAGTCATCCCTCTCTGCCAGTACAATCACTCCCTGTTTTCCTCTTTGAAGCTCTTCTTTGACATCTTGAGAATCTGATTTTGAGTTCTCAGCTCAGTGAAATGTGACAAAGACAAGGGCTGCTGAGGTGTCTGTTGCTTTCTTGACCTTGTTGCCATATTAAACCACTAAATTACATTTTTGGTTGGTTGGTTTTTAAAGAAATATTTGCATACCAAAGAGAAGCCAAGAGAGTAACAAAGCAGCATTTACATCCTTTGAATACGGACTGCACGATGATTCCTGGACTTTTTTATTTCAGTCAAAAAGACATTTCTTGCCAGTGTATAAGGTAGACAAATAAACAGTTTCATTTCATTAATGCCTATTTTAAAATTACTCATTTAAAATTTGAAGAAGTCCCTTCTATTTGCTTTGCTGTCTTCTTTATGTAGGTGCACCTAGGCAGCATGATCCATCTAGGCGGTTGGATAGCGACGCTTAACAACTTAAAAAACATGGTTATAAAGTAGAAAACCCACATGCAATCAATCTTTTTGCCATCCTGCTGTCTTTCATGCTCTTGCTGTCACTTAAAAAAAAATCTTAAGATGGAGGTGTGACCCTTCCTAATACGTTCCCATCCGTGTCTAACACTTCTGCTTAACAGCCCCAGACTTCCTCGTGCACAGCCATCCCTGGAAGTGTGGATTTATTCTTTTATGAAATCTCAGAAAAAGGTGCAAACTGAAGTGTAAATAACATTCCTCTCACCACGTCGATGGGAATGTGACTGCTGCTTTTAAGGTGGATTAGATCTTTGGGGAAAGTTAGAATTTTGTCAGTGATGCACAGGGTGGGCTCCAGCACACTGCTAGCAGACATTGGTTTGTCTCAGCTTCTTCTGTTGTGTGGTGAATATTAGTTGAAGAAGATAACACTTGGCTGCATGCAAGAATATTTCATATTATAGATGCAAAGTGTGTTACTTTTATGACCCTGTTGCTTTTTATTACTAATCAATTGTCATACATACAAAAGGAAAGCCATTTGGTGAGAGATGAGCCAGAAACACAAACATTAAAATGAGAAGCCCACACTGACAGCTCAGAGATAATTTCCTGACGTGGAAGAGAATGAAGCAATGGTATCTCTTTGCCACAGCATCCTATCAGACCTTGAATTTATTTTCAGATGGCTTCAGAGCATCTCTCCAGCTGTCAACACGTCAAGACTGTTCCAGAGCCCATTGATGTCAATATGAGCCTTTCCATTCACTCCACTCAGCTTTGATCATACCCTTGAAAAGTTCAAACCTCCTAAGTGCATTTGGGAGCTTTTTATGTGTGAAGCTGGATCACTTCTCTTTCCATGTTTATTAGTGCTGTACCATGGAGATCTATCTAGCTGTGAAACGTAGATCTTATTAGAGGGAGGATAAATATCAAAACATTTGGTATCCATCGAAGCTTTAGGCTCAGCCCACCCAAAGTTGCTTGAGTTTTTGCCATCACTTATGATACAGTTCTAAATACCTTCCTGCAATTTATCATTCTAGAATGATGTGCCACCGAGTGAAAATGGACTCGGTTCAAAAATCTGTTGATTGGCAATTTCCAATAGGGAATCTGAAGCCCCTGTGACACTGAATTATCTGCACTAGAGAGATGCAGCCCACAATGCAGACGTTTCCAACCGAATGGGAAATAGGCCAGTATTTATAGAAACTAAACCTTCTTTTATGGTACTGAAAGTCTGGCTTTTCTTCCGCATGAAGATGCTCTGCCATTTCATTTTTGAAAATGGAATTTCCAAGCTGTTGAATAGCAGAGACCTGAGGCAATTACAAGTAAACCTGGGGAAAATTCAGAAGTCCAAGCAATTTCAGATAAAAGTTAGGACACAATAATTGGACTTGGTATAGTTCTAAAAATGGGGGAAAATAGTCATCTGTACAGCAGATCTGATTATCCTCACAAGCAAGATTCGTTCTGTAATTTTATTAGTGGATTGTGTAATCTCTTTTTGGTGGACCTTCTGCCCCCTTGACCCTTATTTTACACATATAGGCAACTGAAGTGTGTGCAGACACTGTTTTAGCCTAGTGACACTCTGCTGACTCTCCTCACCCAAAGTCATAGATTTACCCTGTTAATGAGGCTAGTAATTGAAATAATTGTCAGCAACTTAGTTTTAAGTCAGTTAATTATCCCATTGTGGACAATAGAGCCCTTTCAGCAAAAAATCCCAAAGCCCTTATTCACTGCTTCATGAGGGTAATTTGGGGATATATATATGAAAATATAAATTATTTGCATTCTCTTGTTCTAATGAGTTAATATTTCAGATTCAAACATTGATTAAAGATTAAGATACCACATATTTGGTGATTTTTACCTTTCTGACAGGCATCTTTTCAAGAGCCTGAAACATCCTTGGCTGGGGTCAACACAAAGGTACTTTCTGAAGTTTTAACAGCAGTGTCATACTAAGATTAGAAAGCATAGTGGAAAGTCTCTGTGTGGGCTTAACTTAAGGTTCAATTAGGACTCATCAGCTGGTGGTGACAGCAGAGGAAAGAGACCAAGGTGTGTTGACTGATCTGCTCATTTGGAGAATGACAGAGCTGCAGAATGGGGCTGCAAAAATTCAAGGACAAATGATGTGGTTTAACTGTGTTCAGGATACAGAAGTACAATTGTAGAATATATAGAAAAATGTATTTTAAAAAATTGAAACACATATAGTTTTGGTCGTCTTTGCTGAAGAACGATGTATGTAAAGAAAAGTGATCCAGAAAAAAACCTCATGGGATGATGAAATGAATGGATTATCTCTCTTATGAAAAGAGAAATTGGTTATGAAAATAGCCAGAGGAAAGCTGAGTGAACAGATGCATCTGGGGCTGAGGAATAATTATCACTAAGGAGGAAGAGGCAGTTAAGAAAGAACTATTTATCAAATAGTAATGAATAAATTTAGGCTCAAAATTAGAGGGTTTCCAATAATCACAAGAATAAAGCTCATGGTTAGCAGAGTATGAACCATTTTAAGCTGCAGTTCTTGAGACTGGAAGAAGAAATTGTGTTGTTAAGAGGATTTAAACAGTTGGGATTGCTGTTTGTTTTGTGATGTCCTGTCATTCCGGGCTTCCACTGGGTGCCTAACTCATTGCTTCTCCCTCACTTACATCCTTGGAACTCTTGTCTCCCCAAACTCTTCTGATCCACTGGAAGAGCTCACAGAGACGTGATGAGAGGACAGAGCTTCCCAGTACTCCTAAAGCTCCAACATTTCACACACTGGCTCTTATTTGGTAGGCAGATCACACAATGTAACTGTCAAATTTGGGGCCAAAAGAGAGTT
The DNA here is from genome assembly GCA_013399695.1 of Formicarius rufipectus. Taxonomy (NCBI): domain Eukaryota; kingdom Metazoa; phylum Chordata; class Aves; order Passeriformes; family Formicariidae; genus Formicarius; species Formicarius rufipectus. Next base: position 102,941 of record VXAU01000067.1, on the reverse strand, counting down.
TTTCCTTCAGTGTTAGGCTTAGGTTGTGCTTTTTTTGACGTCCTTCTGTGGTAGGGACACAGTAGCCTGCTTAGGTTTAGCTGGGGCTTTTTATTGAATTTTTCCCTGCTATGTCAGGAAAGTGGCTTACTGGGTTCTTGGCAATAATTCTAGTTTTGGAGATTTTATTGTAGTTTTTAAGATTGTTAAGGAAGCTAGGGAAGTTTTATGGCTTCTGTCAAGTGAAATGGATGTTATAAAGTGTTCTATGACTAAACGTCTATAGGCTTAGTAGCCAAGGATAGAAACAAGACTAGATTTTTTTCTGCTTAAATAAATTGAATTGGAGGATTTTAGAGAACTAAAAAGGCCCTATTATTTTCAGCCAGACCACCTAATATCCCTCTCTTTCACTATCCTTTTAATTTGTAGAGCTTTTAGCTGGACTGCTCTCAGTTTTCTTTGTATTATTTTGTCTGATACAAAGATATTCTACATGGCTCCCTTCCAATCTTCAGTACAGATCTGACAAACTGGTTTGAAGATATACTGCATTTGGTGATAAAGGTCACAGAACAAGAAAATTAGTCAGTGGTTAGGTTTTCAGTTTTGTTTTGCTATGAAAAACCCTTTTTTTCTTGTTCTTTGTGACACTTGTGATACCTGCTAACGGTGGGGTGAAATTTGTTGTTACCAAAGGCTTTTTTACTCATGGGTACAGGAAATCTAAAAACAGAGAGAAGGAAATAATTCTGAAGTGTAAAGATTTTAGTGGCTAACAATTACCTCAATATTTCCTGATTACAGGATGTGAGTTGTTAGGATGGGAAGCCAAGGCAAGACTCAAGGTTTGGGTGGGAGAAGGGAACCCCAGAGGTCTCAGGGCTGGGGATTACACCTTCGTGCTGACTAGAAAGCTGTCTATAAAACCTGTGAACAGAGTTGTTGTAAGGATAACAATCTTCTTATGGAAAATACTAAGCTTTTTAACCTCTCACATATACAGTGGGATTTTTCTCTGCTTAGCTGTGTGAGCTGAAGGACAAAGAAAGGAGAATGTCTTTAATTAGAAAGATTACATGTCATTCTAGCGTGCAGAGTACAAAAACAACGTAGGGCTACCAGCAACAGCAAAACAGTTTCTTCCTTTTAGTGTTGCTTCCCATTAGGTTTTTATGGGAAAATTGCTGAAGACTTTGGTACTGCTGTCAAGCAAAATAAAGGAATTTTCAATTCAAAGTCGATGAAAGTGGAAGGTCCTGCAGCAAATCCTGCAGAGTCCCCTTAAATTCTCTTTTAAGAAAACAAGCTGCATTCTGTGACATGTACCAGCTCACAGTGGAGATGCAGTAAAAGTGGAAAGCACTTTTCAGACAAGTGTTCTACACTGAAGTATCTCAGCCAGAAGGTAACAAGGCTGTGAATTACCAAAATGAGATCATCCCATCCCAGGATTAGGCAGCACCACCTTGAGATGTTTCTGTTGTAAGCCTTGACCAGAAGGGAGTTCAAGACTCTAAGGCTGAGCTGACCAGCAGGGTTGTGAGCTTCACAAAGGCCACCTCTGCTCTGTCTGCATTCAGCTGCGAGCTCTTCCTCACCCAAGTCCTCAGCCTGCATGGGTGGTTTTATCTCTTGGGTGTGTTGATGCCCTCTGACCAGTCCACCTGGGTGCTCCACCTTGGTGGCTGAGGGGAAGACAGCAGGTCCTTCCTCCTTCCTTGGCTGCCCAGACAGCAGTGAGGTGTGGGAAGCTTCATGCTTGGGGGTGTTTTTTGGGGAAGAAAGGACCTTTTTCCCTCTTATGTGAGACAACAGCACGTTGTGCTCAGCAGAGCTGAGTGTTGGAGAGGTCCAGGAGCAGGAGAGGAGCTCTTCTTCATTATCACAATTATTATTTCTTCTCCAATTCCATTCCCTGGCCTAAATCCATCCTGTGCCTCGACTAGAAGGTTACCAAGTAGATATATTTGTCAATATTTCCTGCAGGCCACCCTGTATTTAGAGGATAAAAGGAAGAATCCCCTGCCAGTGTTGCCAACTTGTCTTGATCCGGCACTTGCCACTTGTTATTTTTGACAAGCAAAGGAGACTTTCACGTGTCTCATATTAAGAGTCCATTAAAACATCTGAAACTTCTTGCTGAGTGAATGTGCTAAATTTTGAAATGCAGGAATTACTCTTGACCTAATGAATTTATTCATTTAATTGATTTTTTTTTCTTTAATTTTGAAATGTCTGTTTTGGAAATATTTAGCTAGTGCTTTTAGTAACAATATAATTTAATGATATATATTTCAGCAGTTGTATTTATTTCTATTGGAGGATATCTGTTTTTATTCAAAAAACAAACAGTGCATGCTGGATACTTAAAAAAAAGAGATGCTTGTGAAGTTACTCAGAAAATTATTAATTATTCAGAAAAATGATTGATCTTTTAATATTTTGGGACATTTCATGGTGTTGGTTTCCAGGATTTCTGTTTGTTTTTCTTCTTTAAAAAAAAAAAAAACTTTAAATGAATTTTCTTTCTAACCTTCAGCTACGTCTTGTTCATTTCAGTGGTTGCTAATAGGGAAACTAAAATAATATAATGTTACTTGAGATAATGCAGGCTAAAAGCTCTTATTTCTTAAAAGACCAGCTAGTTAAATGCACTGTATCACATCATTAGTATCACAGAAAGGTGTCTCTCCAGGATACTTTGCAGCCAGTAAGAGTATAATCAGTTGTGATTTAGGGTTGGTTTTGTTTTGGTTTTTTTTAGATAAAAAGCACAATATTAACAGTAATGATCCAAAATCAACTTGATGTCCCAGACGACTTGGCCTTTGATTGCTGGAGCCTGTGTGAGGTTCTCAGTTTTCCCCCGACCCGTGGCAATTGAACACAACCTACTGTTGCGTTGTTTATGTGCTCTGGGGCCACATTTTCATCTCACAGTAGAGGAATTAATTGAGGAAATGCTGGACATTATCTCTTCAGCCCTCAGTTCCTGTGGTCAAACTGTACAACCTCAGCAGAGGGATGCATTTTTCTCAGACCTGGCAGGGGACCACAAACTCAATTCAGCCAGAGCTCTGAGTTGCTGAGGAAACAGGTTCCCTCTCCCACAGCCTGGAAAGAGAGGAAACAGCCAAACACCTTGAGCAGCCTCTGCAGCCTCTGAGTGTCCCTGCCTTGGTGCCCTCAGCACACAGTGCTCAAAGAGGAAATTATTCCTTTCTGTGGAAACATCCCAGAATACAAAACAGTTGTGTTTCCTCAGTATGAACCTCCACTGTCCACCTCAAGAATTATCAGGTTGTTTAATCAGGCTGACCTTTTATTTTCTTGTTCCTAGCTGAAGATATTAATTTATTGTATTAATCTGTGCAAACAAGAATTAATCTCAGAGGACATGAGTGGAACAAAGACTGAGAGAGAGAGACAACACCCAGTCAGGACAGGTTTCTTTTAGAGAAGCTCTAATTAATAGTCTCATTACTTTTCACTCTCGTCCTCTGTGCCTCTTGGAGGGGGAGCAATGAAGAGGGGAAGGTCTCAGATAGTAACAATGCAGAACAAGGGCTGGAAAGAAGAGGTTTGGCTGTGGTGTATGTTAGTGATGCATCAATGTGCCTCAAAATTGATGCTGATGGAGGCAGGAACAGAACCAAAGCCCGGTGCCAGAGGTGGCATCTTTGTAATGAGACTAAATGAAGGGGCTCATTAGTCTCACAAACGCTGAAGAGCTGCCTCTTCCCTCTCTTGTTATCTCTCCTCCATCTCCATTATGAGGGTCTGCATGTGAAGGGGTGGGGGGAAAAAAGCCAGCCTTAGCAGCTTGGGGCTGTGAACTGAGCTGCAGAGCCCTGCTGGGAAATTAAGGAACATCCCGGTGACTCCTTCTCCAGGCTCCTCCCTTCTCCTAAATGCCAGGTTAGGAATTGGGAAGCTTAAAGGAAGGAAAATATTATGAATAAAACCTTTATATTTTTCTTGGGTTGGGGGGAAAAAAAAAAAAACCGGAGAGGAGGGAAAAGGAAAAAAAAATCAAGAATTCTACATAAAAAAAAAAAAAAAAAAAAAAGAAAGAAAAGACACTATGGAGTTTGTGCTATTTAATTTAGATGTTTGATGATCTGTGGATCTGGGACAGGTCATAACATGCAACAAAGCCATCCTGGGTGTGAATTACCAAAGCAGAAATGAGTTTTGACCTAGAGTGACTGGAAGGCTGTGCAAATGACCCTTGGATATGTCAGAATGACACTCAATAAGTAACTGCAAACATTTTTTTTTTTCTTCTCTTTTATACTTTTTGTTCAGAGACGACTCAGGCAAATACTCCATACTAATCCCACCCCAGAATAAATAGTAAAAGCTGCCTTTGCTGCTAGTGCTGGGAGAAAACATTCAATTAAGTTGCTGCAGTGGCTTAGTGACAGCAGCCTTTCACCTCTGGAAACCTCTCCTCTAGTTATCTGTCTTGGGTCACTAAAGAAAATGAGTTGATGTTCCCAGGCTAAGCCCTAGGGCACATTTTGCTCAGAATCACCAAACTATGGCATAATTTGGAGCTTTTTGCCTCTGTGTGTACCTGGGAAATAGCTAGGCCTGAAAAAAAGCCCCAAAAAACAAAACAAAGAACAAACAAACAAACAAAAAGCTGAAATTTAGGATTAGAATGTGCTAAGAACCAAGCAGCTTCCCAGAAAATGAAAATGCTGACATTCCCAGCACTTTGACTGGCATCAGGTTCACCCACCACCATGTCAAAGTGGAAAGGAAACTACGGGCAAAACAATGATGTAGGAATGTGAAACCTGGATGCTGGGAATAGAAGGAATGCTCATAAGTGGAGGAAAGGCCTTTGTCAGGTGGACAGGGATTCGAAACACACAGAGAAGCAAAGCAAGTGTGGCTGCCCTCAGGGCTGCAGTAGTGAGGTTTGCAGCACCTGCAATACTTCCGGCATCTCTGTGATCAGTTTCTGTGCTACAGGGACATCCCTTTACCATCCAACCTTTCCTGCCAGAGTGGAGAAAAGCATCAAATGCAGGACTGGGAGGGGCGAAAAAGAGCCTGCTTTGGCAGGATGGCTTAGGTGTAGCCAGCCTACATCACTCCCATGCCTCATGCCCCTTCCAGGCTGAGGGATGGGATGGATGGGCTGCAAGGGTGGCATTGTTGGGCTGAAAGGATGGCATCCAGGTGCTGCCTGCCCCTCCACAGCTGCTGGTAAAACCACCCAGTTTTAGTTTAAAGAGAAGCATTTCTGACTGATCCCACAGAGACCTGGTGTGAGCTCTTCATTTAAAGTGAGCCCATCAAGAGTGATCAGAGACCTCCTGTCCTTAAAGTCATATTTAGAGCCGAAACCAGCCCCAAGCCAGAAGAAGGAGACCTTGTTCAAAGAGCAGGAGCTCAGAGATTCTGGGTGAGGCAGAGCAAGCCTCAAACATGGAGATCAAACCTCTCCCCACACTTCCAAGGCATTTCTTCCTTCCATGCTCACTCTTGTGCTTCAGCAGCTTTCAGTATCTTCCTGACACACACAAAGCCTGCAGGTCTCTGCAAAAGTGACCTCTTTTTTGTCACCTCTGACACTGGGCTTCCTGCCCTCAGGAGGCCAGAAGCTTCAGCAGGTGTTATTTTTAAAGGGAGGGGAGGAGAAAAAGTCCCCTCTTCTTGCACAGGATTGCACCTGATGCAAAGAACAGGAGCTAGATCCATGTCAGCCAGGAGTCTCGTGTTTCTCCATCCATTTTAAGTGCTGGCTCTTCAGTGGGTGATGGGAGTGGCTGACCCATGGCTTTGGCTGCATCCAAAGCTGCCCAAGGCAGCTATTGAGACCAGAGATCCTCTGATTCAACCTGCTCTGTGTTTGCTTGTTTGTCCTATTGTTAGAGACCCAGAATGTTCCCATTTTCTAGGCTGATTGGCAGTGGAGAGACAGAGGAGTAGGGCTAAAATGACAGGACTATCTCCCCTGTCTTAATTTACTCCCTGAATTGAAATTTAGAAAGTTTTGTTTGGCCTCTGTAGCACGTCCTTCAAGAGCCTCTTTTTCAGTTATTTGATTTTTCAATAGTAGAAGAAAAAGCAGTTTATATGTCTCTGTAATACAATGTGCAGATATAAGCTGGAAAGCAATATAAAACAATCTTTGGAATGCTTTTCATGACATGAAGATTCCCAAATCTTCACAATTCAATTTTTTTCCTCAGGATGCCTGAAAACAATCTGGTGTCTCCTTTTCCTTTCAGACCCCATGGTATATACTGCTTTTTATTGAAATCAGAGGCCACAGTGGCCCATTACTCCGAATTTGAGTAGAAGATTTGAAATTAGATTCCCTGGTGGCTGAATTTACCCTTTCCTGTGCCAAATTACTCCGAATTTGAGTAGAAGATTTGAAATTAGATTCCCTGGTGGCTGAATTTACCCTTTCCTGTGCCTGAATGTAAGGTATAGGAGGAACAGGCTATTAATGCAACTCCTCATTAAGCAGTTGTAGTGGCAAGCTTTTAAAATTTGCCAGCTGCCTTCACATCACACCCTGCTTCCAAACGATCTGATTTTGATGTCCAGTAATTTGTGCAAAGGAAGCACTTTGGCAGGAATTGGGATGATAGGAAGGAGGGAACCTGACTGGGGCATCATTATCACCTTCCGCTGCGTTTTGACCACAGGTTGTCAGCAAATAGCCTTTGGAGTTTAATTACATGCTGGAGTTTGCCAAGGAGTGTTGAAAGACAAAAGAACAAATAGGTAATGGAAAGCAATTTTTTCCCCCTCCTCTTTTACTCTGGGGCAGCCATAATTAAAGTTAAAGTGCTGCTGCTTTTGCTGGAAACGAAGTTAGGGAAGTGAATTGTAATTGCAAACACTGTTTGCTCAGTCACTCTTGGCAACAGCCTCATGTTAACTCAGGCTTTGTGTCTCCTGTGAATCCTCCAGATTGACGAAAACATCTTTTCTTATCCAATTTGTTATCACTGGCTTCAGAAAGTCATTAAAGAATATCAGTAGAGCAGATTGGGATCTGGATTAAGAAATCAATTATTGCCAGGAAGTACCTTTACAGACACTAATTAGGCCCTGACTGACATTTACGGTATTCCTTTAATGGTGTGTGTGTGGTCAGTTTTTAAAGGTACAGAGCAGATATCAGGGCTGCACCCACTTGTTTTCAGCTGTCTGTGTGCCAGTTCATGCCACACACCTGCAAATCTATGGAGGGTGTATTTTCCTATAAGCAAAGATAAAGTCATTGACCTGTTCATTTAGCCCAGAAATTCAGTGTTCCCCTGGCCCCAGGTGGCCAGGCTAGGCTGCATTGAGCAGGATAACTCCTGCCTTTCCTGGCTGTTCTGCAGCTTGCCAGTGGCAGGTAGATCAGGTCTTCACAGGAAGGACCTAATAGATACACGACAGGTGTGTATGGGTTTAGACATCTGTGAAAGAGAGAAAGGCCCCAAGATAAATGATCTGACTCTGAAAGATGGAAACTGCTGTAGAGCTCTGTATTAGAAGCAGCCTAGACAGGTGTAATTTAATAGTGGGAACACAGAAACGGGGCAGTGTCAGGGGACTGTCTCAGGGGCCACGTGGGAACAGGGCTTGTTGGCACTTTTTTCTTTATCTGTGACTGATTGCAAAACACTGCCGGTGTGATTCTCCATGGGGACAAACATTCAATCTTCCTGCTTTATGTAGCCTCAGCTGGAAACATTATTAAAGCCTAAGTTAAACTGCATCCCATTCCAAACCTCTCCTCTGTCAAATCCCACTCAGGTAAACATCGCGGGGTGTGTTAGTGTTTTGCGCTCCCTTCACACTCTTAAAATACAATTGGTGCTACTATTTTACAACTGCCCTTACTGTAAGAAAAACATGTCCTCCCCATGCCCCAAACAAACAAAAAAACCATCCACACACCCGAAGCAAAGATTGTGAAATAATGATTAAAAAATGTAAGAAACTGCAGAGGAAAGATAAATAAGTAAAACAATCGTGGATCAGTGTAGATGCAATCAGTATAATTTTCAGAAGAACTAATGGATTTCAGCATTTACTTTTTTAATGTGGCCGACTTCAAAATGTCCTACAATATTTGTTTGGGAGACTTGTATAGAAAAATTCCAGTAAATAGTTTCTAATTCTTTAGGACTCAAATCCTGATGGTTTGCATTTGCTGTGGTTGCAATTACTGGTAGTTAACTGTAAAAGCATATATGCCATAAATCACAGACAGGTTTAGATTTATTATGGTACATGTAAACCCTACTGTAATCTCATATATTTTATTTATTTGAAACAATTTCTAACACCGTGCACTGAGACACGCTTTGTTTTAGTTGTCTATGGCTATTTCAGATCAGTCGCTCAGTGTAGTAAACACAGAGACAGAAATGTTGCTTAGAGCAGTTTAGAATATTGAACTTAGGGCCTAACTCTACTAATAAGATATGAACCCAAAATTTAGCTGTTTGAGATAAACTGTCCTTCGTGAAAGTGCCAAGTAAAGAGAACAACACCTCATTTAAGTTCTGTAAAATTCTGATGAAATAGATAGAATGCCTGTGATTAGTTTCCTCTATGCAGTTGACTCCCTTAACCAAGGAGGGTGGGTGATGCTTAATGGATAATAGAAACTCAGCTGTGCTGCCTTCATACAATGGAAACTTGAAAAGTATTTAATTTCTTTCAAAAAAATTAGCCAAATAATAATTGAATGAATTAGAAATGTAGGACAGCTCATAAAGAGATAGCTATGGAAATTACATCTTTTGGGGGGTATAATTTTGTGCATTCCATACAGAACCTGTAATTAGAATCACAGACTCAGGTAATATTAAGGGGCTGGAATGGACCTGCCATGGGGAGGGCCACCTTCCACTAGACCAGGGTGCTCAAGTCTTTATCCAGCTTGGCTTTGAGCACTGCCAGGATTGGGGCATCCCAACCTCCCTGGTCAGCCTGTTCCAGTGTCTCACCACCCTCACAGTCAAATATTTCTTCCTTATGTCTAACCTAAATTTCCCCTCTCTCAGTTTGGACCCATTATTCCTTGTCCTGTCACTACAGTTCCTGACAAAGAGTCCCTGTCTGGCATTCTGGGAGGTCACAAGTTTTCAATCATATTTTCATAGCAACAGTGAAAGATTTATACTGTGGAGGGGTCTGCAAACCTTTTTATCCTCCACTGTGCTATTAGCATCTTTACATACACCTCAGTACTGATAAATATTCCTCCTGGATTTGTAAGTGCAAATTATAGTCACATTTTGAATTAAATCAAATCATCCCTTGAATTTGTCTAATCTCAGTCTATCTCAGTTATATTTTCCCCCCAAACCACAAGTAACAAGGAGGGATGCAGGACCATTCCACCTCAGGAAAACCAGTATTTTGCCTTCAGGATAAGATTTTAAGTCAGTGCCTGCCCTTGGTTGTGTGATTCTGAGGCCTGAAATATAGAGTGGCAACCTACCTATTGTGCTGCAAAACTCAAGTTCAAACCCATGTTGGTATAAATGCACCTTTACAAAGATGAAAGTGAGGAAGAATTGTGCAGTCTGAAGGAGAAGGTAAATCACAGCCTGTATGTCCATCTCAGATCAGAAGCAAAAGATGAAATTGCCAGAATTGTAAGGTTAATGTAGTTTTTTGGGGTTTTGTTTGTTTGTTGGTTTGGTTTTTTCTCAATATCTAATGATCTCTATGAGTTCTGTGGATCAATAGCAAGCTAAAAATCCTGGAAATAGTGGGTTGAGTTCGGGTATTTTCTTCTCTCTATGGTGTTTTTGGCCAATCTTGTCACATCTTGAAGAATTCGTCCTGAAGTCTTTGCCTGGCAAGCAGAAAAGAAATATTTGAGACTTACAGTAGCAGATGACCTGTTATTGTCACATCTCAAAAGATAAGACAGTTCTGGGGAAGGTGCGATGAGAGCAGAGCAAAAACCTGCTCCTGCCCATGAGTGGGAAGTTACAGTTGTAATTACAATGGTAACCATAGCAGGGGCTGTGACTACTGTAAAAACACCTCTAAAACCAGGAACTAACAGACAGGAGCAATCTCAAAGAGGCAGAGTGTTTCCCTTGCCTCTAGAAGTAGCTGAAAATAGCAGGTACAGCAATTTCCAGAAAGCAGTTTCTGGTGTTTATTATGGAACTCCTTATTTATTTGAGAGTTTATTAGTGTGCCATTGGTCCGTGTTTAGGCTGGAGAGTGAAATGATAGTCAGTTCTTCGACCAAGTAAGTTTCTCTTTGTGGCATGAGTGAGTCCCCTTATTGTTTCATTTATTTATTGTTCCTTTAATGTTTCATTTCATGTGTTCACTTTAACCCCCAGAGTGTAGAGTTTCAGCGAACCACAACTTTTGGAAGCTCAGGAATGCTCCTGGGTGTCCCTAAGGAATACATTAGAGCTGCACCCCACAAAAGGGGAACACACCCCGAGGCAGCAGCCCCATTAATTAATTACCCTGCCCATTGGCATCGCTGGCAGGAGGGAGAGGGGGAAGCAGAGACAGATGGGCAGGCACAAAGGCTGGGGGAAGTCAGAGATGCTCAGGGGTGTTGCAAGTGTGACAATGACCTCGAGATGATCTGATTTTTGTAAAGGGAGGCCTGCTCTGCGATTGTCATCACCATGGTCTCATGTTAGAAAAGGCTTGCTTTTTATAAATCTCCCCTGCCCCTCTTGTGTTCTGCCAGTCCCTTTTCCCATACTTGCAAACAAAACAGAGTACAAAAACTAATTATCATTCTCAGAGTGTCTAACAATCAGAGCAGGATGAGTTGGGAACAAGTTTTAGCCCAGACTTTTCTGCTGAGTGTGTGGGACCTAATTTCAGTTTCTTCTTCCGTAAAGCAAGAAAGATTCATCATTGCAAATTTTTTATAATGAATGGTGATGTGCAGGTAGAGGGTAGAAATAATACTTGTTTATCATGAAAGTTGAAATTTGTTTGTGCTTAGAAGTTTTGTCCTTTAATGTTGTTACCATCATTTTGTGTGCTTAAATTCGTTCAAAAACCCAATCCCTTTCTCATGAAAATTTATTTAATATATCTGAGTCAGTGCAGAAAATCCTTAAGAAAGTTTTAGCTCACCCACTTTAAGATGTGTATTCTCTGAAAACAAACAATTTAAAATCATTAGTGCAAACTACTACCAGTTTGCATTTTGCATTTATTTTATTTGAGGACAATCAAGCTTTAAACAAATACGCAAACTGAACAACTCATTCAAGAAACTGAATAAGAAATAAGTTTAAAATAAGAAAGAATTTTAAAATCAGCCACAAGTTTTGATTATTTATTTCGCAGTTAGGATGAACACAGGTGCAATATTTGGTAGATATGAGGAGTCACCTACAGCTTCTTTGAGGTCATACAGTGTCCCAGCCTGTACTGGATTTCAGGCTAAGCTGCTTTTCTTTATCCTGGCCAGACCAGGCTCCTGAACATTTCCTTGCTGGGCTCCACACTAATTTTGTGCTGCTCTCCCAGCCTGATACCTGTAATTACTTGATGGCTGCACAAAGGCTGAAAATCTTCATCTGAAGCTGAAGAAATATCTTGGAAATAATGGTCTTTACTTTCTTCTTTCATTTATATTTGTGGATACTGAATAGAGTTCAGAATCTGACATACTCAGGTCAATACTTTCCTAGGGTAATTTAAAAAAAAATCAAAATGAAAACACACGACTTTGTTCCAAAGAAAAGATTTACAGTTATTGACATTATTAATAAATTACCTTTGCTAAATACTTCAAGCTTTATCTCCCACCATCTTACAGTTAATGTGGATGTTTTATTTTATGTAAAGTGAACACAGCCCTCTTGTCTTCTGCTCCAGGAGAGAATTTTCCCTGCATTATCAGCCCTGGAGAAGTGGAGATCACAGAATGGGTGAGGCTGGAAGGGACCACAGTGGGTCATCTGGCTCGCCCTCCCAACTCAAGCAGGGTGATCTCAGAGCACGTGGCACAGGTCTACATCTTGATGGTTCTTGAATGCCTCCACTGATGGAGAACCCTCAACCCTTCTGGGCAATCTTTTCCTGGGCACGTTCACCCAGAAGTAAAGAAGTTTTTCCTCATATTCAGGTGGAACTTCCTGTGCAGCAGTTCTTGCCTGTTGCCTCTTGATTTGTTGTTTTACACCACGGAGAAGAGCCTGGCTCCATCTTCTTGATACCATCAGACACTTATAGACATTGATGAGGTCCCCTCTCAGTTGTCTGGACCTCCTGGCCAGAGTTTTCAGTCCTAATTGTTTGCATCATCCCATTAGCACTGGGGTGCCAGATGTTCTGTACAGGAGGGAATTATCCAACACCTTGCATCTAAAGGCGCACGGTATTGGCCACTTCCATTGGCCTTGGGGTTATGCTGTCATTCACACAGAAGGCTGGAAATGGTATTTAGCAGTCAGTGCTTCCAAAAATCATTAAAATTTAATTTGCTTGTGGGGAGGGAGGCGTAAAGCACAGGAGATTATGTTCGGTTTATGAGCCCTGACCTTTCATGCTTTGCCATTTTTCCAGTTTAATTTTGGTTCATGAAGTGCATATTTCATATGGCTCTGGTTATTATTACGTAGTCCTTCTTTTATTATTACTTGACTGTATATGGGAGGCTATCATTTCCTTTATTGCTGTGGGAGACAGCATCCTGTATCAGGCAGGAAGTGCATGGGGGAAAGTGAAATGTTCTCTGTGCTGAGACTGCAGTCAGCCTTAGACAAGGGAACCGAACAGATGCTCTGTGCCTTCAGAGGTGCTCCTGCCATCGATGCTGAGAGGACATCAGGGTTTTTAACAGCAAAACCCCGTGGATGTCTGGGCTCCCTCAAGCCCTGCTGATTTCCCAGCCATCTGAGCGGATGTTCAGCTGCTGCAGGACCAGCTACTTAAAGACTCTCTTTGCAGCTGAACGATGTTTCCCTTTCTCCCAGTGCTTTTGTAGCTGCTCAGTAACAGTCATCGTGGGTCACTGTTTATTATCCCAGCTTCACAGTAATGTTATTTCTCACAGGCCCCCACATGACCGTTTTCATTCCATTCTGTCTTTCCTTTTTGACTTTGAACACTCATCAATCCAGGACAGAAAAAAAACAAAAAAACAAAACAAAAAAAAAAAAAACAACAAAAAAACCCAACACAAAAGTCAGAAAAGGAAACCTTCCCCAAACTGGTGGCTGATGCCAAAATAGTGTGTCTAAGTAGCAGATCTCTAAAACTGAGTTGAAAAATGCACCCCTATGTTTTAATGTATCTAGTTTCTTCCAAATTCTCGCCCCCAGCTGTCCCTAATAAGAGCTGATCAAGCAGACAAACGTAAAACACCTGATGAAAGGAGCTTTAAACTGTGAAGTCCCTCTCTCTGTACCCGTGGTCAAATCTCCCAAGATAAAGAACAGCCAGAGAAAGGATGAGACCAATCAGTTGGTCTGAAACATGCAGCTGGTAGAACACTGAATAAATGTATCTTGGTGTTGAATAATACAAAGATAGTGCCGCGACTGCTCTGTTCATCATGCATAGTGTGTGTATGTGTGGGAAGGTCTCATTTGAGCAGAAAAGGAAAGGGAAAGTCTATCAGAGTCAGCAGTACTTGCAATAACATCTGCTCTTTAGACAACAGGCTCCTATCTATCCATTTAACTTTTCCCAGCAAATTAATGGAGGCAGAAAAGGTGAAAGAGACTCAGTAAATAAGTCTGAAATCAACTCTGCAGTGCCTCATGGACCTGGAGGCAGGTGATTAAAGGCCTCTTTTCAGCAATATTTGATTTACACCAGGCATTCTTTATTTTAAGTAACTTCTCCCTGTGCCTTGACAGGTGGGTTGGCTGCCCAGCAGTCACCAACACGCAGCCCTTCAGTGCTGGAACTGCTCTTGTCTGAGCTCCAAACTCCCTCCCTGCAGGCAGAGCTGGGCTGGCATTTTCCTGCTTTCACTCACAGCAGAAGACACACAAAGTTCTTCCCACCAGCAGCACCTCCAGGGGTACAGAGAGTTGGAGTTACAGCAGAACAATGGGTGCAATTCCTCTTCCTGTGCCAAAAATGCTTGGGAAATATGTTTTCCTGGGAAGTGCCATTGTGGTTGTGCTCAGAAAGATTAGGCAAAACCTGTCATTAGGAAATTTCTCTGTTCTTGAGCTAGCCGAGTGTGGTGAGAGAATTGAGCTTAGATGGGTTGGCCGAGAGGATTTTAGTCGGGAATAAGCACAACACACAAATAGCTGGTGCCCTGTAAACTCTGCAACCTCTTGGACCCACCTTTTTTTTTTTTTTTTTTTTTTTTCCCCTTAAAATCTCATTTTTTGAATGATTCAGAGTCCATTCTCAGTCAGGGAAGAAATTATGTGCTCTGTAAAATACGGGTGGTCTCTGATTCATAAACAAATGTCTGTATTGAGACCTGACTGTGGAAAATTAGATTTTCAGATGGCATTTGCAGTGGATTCAAGGAACTTACCAGCTAATAATAGGAAAATTTGTCAAGAGCTTGTAGGCTGGTTTAACCTGGTTTAGTGAATTCCATTTCATGTTATCACAGTGTTTTTCATCTTTTTCTGGACATTTTATTGACATCTGACTGCTGTGCAGGGGTTGTGATGATGAACCTTGAAGTAGCAGTGCCTTGATAACAGTACCTGTTTCAGAGAAACTCAGAAACTGGGGAGGCTCTATGGGACAGTAAATTAGGCAGTGATAACCATTTATTTTTGAGAACATTGCAGGTGAAACCTGAGGATGGTTCTTTCCTACTGCTTTTGGCTGTTGCCCTCCTGGAGGAGGAACACAGCGTGGTCTTTTCTTGTTTAATTCATTTGGTGTGCTTCGATTTGAGCTAAGAGACTTGTGAGGGGCACAGGACAAGGGACCAAGCATTCTTCTTGGCTGGTGTTTACTGTGGCACTGAGAATGTGGGCTACCAAGTTCAAACTTCAACACAGATGACCCGTGTGAGGGTAAAGAGAGGTGTTCCTCACCCCTGAGCATCCATGACAACTGTGCTGCCCGACTACGATGGAGGAATCTCTTTGTTTAAGTGAACAGTGGGAATTAATGGCCAAGCAGTCAGCAGAGTCCCTACTGGTAAAACTCTGAAGGTCAGTTCAGGGGGGATTTTGTGAGGAATGGCACAGCTCGGAGTGATTTTACAGATTTCTCTGGTTTCGTGGAGAGGGTTCTTTCCACGGGTGCAGCTGAACAGGCAGTCGGTGTCCATTTGAACACTGACTTATAGAATATTTAGGTTATTTACAAATCAATTAGAATTCATTAATTCTAATTGATTAGAATGAACAGGTTGCAGACAGCACAGATATTTAGGATTTAAAACTGTCCTTCTCTCTATTAACTATAGTAGCATTGATATGCCAACACAACGCTTCTAAAAGCAAGCAAATAAACCAAACAGCGCTACCTGGAAATTGCCTTAATATTACCTAAATTCTTGAAATTGCTTTCAAAGTGCCTTCAAAGTTCTCTCATCCTCCACTCTGCAGCCTCAGAGACTGGGTCAATGAAGGGGCACACTGTATATCTTCAAAAGAGATCAGTTGCAATCCCCTAAAGACTGTGCTGCATTACCATTACAGAAGATCACTAATCAGTAGCAACTTGCTGTATGGCATTGGACACATGTAACTTATCTCCCTGCATTATCCTCTCTTTAAAGAAACCCACAAATCTCCAGCAAGCTATATGGAGGATTGAATAAGATTATGCTTTTACCCTGCTGAACCTGGGGTAAAGGGAGACTCAGACACTGGAGAATGCTGGAATCCTCCTGACTGCCTGAAGAAAGCAGTAATTAAATTTTATTTTCTATTTTTGTCTTCTCACTTTGTAAGGGGAGTGAAACGAACCACGTGGACTTGGTGGTGTTTAAGGAAGTGCTCAAACACGGTTTGAAAGTGTACATTTAAATTTGTGCCACATTTTAAAATGTCACCTTCCCTTACGTCCTCCTTGCACCGTGCAGAGGGCAATGTAAAGGAAAGCACAGAGTGAAGAAGAGGAAGTCAGAAATTGCTTGATTAAAAGCAATGACTTCAAGACATTAAATAAATAAATATTAAAAAGACAGTACCTTGAACTAGAGCTGTACTCCAGGAAACACTATGATTTTATTTGTGTTGCTGCAGTTTTCTATGCACTGTTGAGGCCAGATGTTCTGATAGAGCTCTCTATTACTGAAAAATAAATCAGAATTATTTGAGGGGCTTTCTTTGCTATTTACTGAGACAGCAGAGTGTATGTTAACCACAATTTCTTCCTGTTTCATCTGACTTTATTACGTGGGGTTTACTTGAGCCTTTGAAAAGTTGATTTGCTTTTCCACTTGTAGTAGGCACCAGGCAATAATTATTTTTTAACACAGTAACTAAACAGCATCAAGAGGCAGAACTCCCCAAATTCACCTTCATGTTCTTGACATTGGAGAGCAATATGTTTCCCAAGCAGAAATCATGATAACTAAAGTAGCTTTTATTAGATACAGAGATTTATCTGAGTAATAAAATGTACCCATATTCAAGGTGTTCTTCATATATTATTAGAAAGAAAAGTGCTCCAGGTAGCTGTGTACTTTGACTACTGTGTACTTTGACTTTCAGTTGAGTTATTAGATGCCCATTTGTTGTGATGTTTTGCCACTCTCCTGCTTAAATCTATTTCCATTTGGCAATTAAATTTTTAAAACGAGGAGAGAAAAAAGGGAGGAGTACCAAATCTACTGACTTTTCAAGGCAGTTCAACTTAAAATACAAACTTTATGAATCAGATGCCTTGCTGCAGTCACAGGGACAGCTGTCCTTCCAGCTCAGCCTGGCATCCTCCAGAACAAGCCACCCCAGGCATCCACCACCTCCCAGCAGACTCCCCCTCTGTTCCCACCGTGTGCAGACTGAACTCCCCTGTGATTTATCACAGCAGCCCCGAGGCACTTTTGTTGTCTGGAGCTTTTCTGCCCCCTCCCAGAAACAAAATTCCTGATGACCACTAAATTACCTTCGTGAAGCGAGACGCGTATTTAGGACGGAGTCACAAGGGAGTGGGTACAAATCCAAAGAAGGAGGGGTCTGTACCCACCCCAGCCTCCTTCAGCCTCTGGTTTGCCACCTCTTTGTGCTTTCTGACTGCCTCTTCTCCATGTGGTTTCCTTCCTTGGTCAGTTTGCCTCTGCAAGACCTGTTCCCTGTGTCTCCCCAGGAAGCCTTGTGAGGTTTTACCCACACCCATTCCCTGTCCTCGTCTCCCCGACCACCTTTGAGACAGCTTTTAATTAAGCCAGGGATCCTTTTCACCCCTCGGTGACCACTCTGGAAAAGCAGGGGAACAGTGGAAGCACGTTACCCTAATGACAAGTGGCACTGGAAAGAGGATACACCACACCACACACCACATGTTCCTCAAAGGGTCACACAGCAATCCTGCTCAGAGCCAGGATCAATAGTGTTTCTCCTTGTAGACTAGTTCTCTTGATCAGAAGAATACATGCTTTTAGGTACAGTAATTTGAAATTTTATTTTCATCTGTGTCCTTGGATAAGTATCTTGCATTGTAGTGTACACAAATGCAGAGTTGAACTGCTGGGGACTTGCAGAAATATGGTTTGCCTGTCATGATTCAGATGCCTGCAGATATTAAGGAAGCAGCAGTGCAAAGTCCTGAAGTAGGAATCTGTCTCTTTGCAGCAAATGTATGGGAGCCTCGATACCAGATGTAATGATTGCATTATAATAATTTCCTCAGTTTTCCCAGGTGCACTGGAGTCATTTTAATACCCCTTGTTCTAAAAGCTAAGGAATTTGCTCATTAAAAAAAAAAATCATCTTTATGCATTTATTCACAAGTCAGATATGGTGCAGCAAGTGTGAGAAACTTAACCTCTATAGGAAGAGAGTATTTCTAGAAGAAGATAATAATGAAGCAAATAAATCCACACTTATGTGTTTTTCAGTGAAGAAGGGGTGCTTGAGTGTCAAAATCTTGCTCCTGCAAGTTGGAATTTGATGCCGATTCTCTTCCCACCTCCACTGCCCTTAGGACAGGCTGTGGAAAGTCTTACCCTGCTGGAGGGGGATGATTTTGAGAAAGGTTTTGTTATCCTCCTTAGGACCCAACTGATCTCCCAGGATGAGGTTTATAAGTTAAGAAGGACACATAATAATCTCTTCTGGATAAAGACATCCTCTCCAGAGGAAGCAGCTCCTCTCCTGATGAAATCAGTGGTCCTCTGGCAGCAGCTGAAAGGCATGTGAATGTGTTTGTGTGCACTGTGGGTCTGCCTTGGGCTCTTTAATCACTGCCGACTCGTGCCATACATTCAAAGATATTTAGCTGAAAAAAGGCCTGGTGTTTTCCTTCTTGTCCACTGTTTTTTTTACCATAGGGGCAGTCTTTTTTCTCAGGGTTCAGACCTCACAGTGAATGCAAGTAAATACCCTTTTTGCCCACATGGGTTTCCAAATAAGTGGCAACACTCTAAAAGCTGGAGTTGGCAATGGAATGAAAATTTCCACTGTGTCCCTACACTCATGTTATGGACAGGGCAAAAGAAGTGAAAACATTTTAATCCTATACTTTTTGTAATATCTATTCCACTTCTTTAGACTTCACCTTTTTTTACTGCTATACAATCTTTGCAATTTTTTTTAAAATTTCTTTGCATTTTTTTTTCATTGTCAACAAAATCCTTGATTTTGTAGTAGAGCATTTGCAGAAACATGAGCATGCAAAGTGTTCTGTCTTGGGGGGTTTTTTAAGTGTAGAATCCCTGTTTAAACTTGGGCTCTAAGACAGTTATTGTGAAGTAAATGTTCTGGGTATTTTTCATTATGCCCTGATAGCCACTGTTCATTGCACAAAGCTAAATAGAACTTTCTGTGATGCCCATCTGGAAACTGTGTCCTGAGTCTCACTTTATTATGTCTTCTTGAAACGAGAGAATTGTATTTTGTTACTATGTGTGGAAGATAAGAATTCTAATTGATTTGTAAAATATCCTGACAGAATGGGAGTAGGGCAGCTATAAATATATTAATGTCCACTAATTTAATTTTTACAAATATGCTCTGTTTCAATACACCATATAGCAAAGGCAAACAGCTTTTTATCCACTGCTGCACTGTTTTTTTCAGGGTGGATAAAAAACATGAGGCTTTACTATATGTGACGTGGTCAAAGCAGGTTCTGTGTGCAGTGCCTGGACAAATGGAAGGCCCAAAGCAGACATAAAACAGGTTTAAAGCTCTGTAACATCTGAACACTGTTTCCTGTCTCTCGTTCCCATTTTTATATTTGGCACAAGCTGCCATGACCTCTGCTGCTATCCTTTAAAGGGATAACTTTATAGCAGAGGGGGTGATGTGGCCTCAGATGTCTAAACCTTCTACTGAATTCCACTTGCACCATCTGTGCCTGTAGTGGTGTGTGTTGATTTAGGGCTGTGGGTTGTAATCCCACTCTCCCCACCTTCCCATCCCAAAAGAGCTCACGGAGTTCACTTGCACTACTTAATTAAAGACTTTATTACACATATCTGGCTGTAACCAGGGTTGTTAGACACTCCCTTCCCCCTCACCAGCATTTTTATACCAGTGAATGTTCAGAAGTTTTTGTTGCAAGTGCCTAGAAGAGTTAACATTACCTTGAGCATTTTGGACTAAAAAAAAATCTACACCTCATACCAGTATTTCCTAAGTCAGATATTCAGCTTTTGGGCTGTGTGGATTTATCCTAGAAGCAAGTGACTTGAAACGTGAACCACATTTTAATGGGCTCACTACATAGGAGTGACTTCTTTCCCTGAAAAATTATTAGGGATCTGCGAGTTTTAAAACTTGAAAGCCACTGAATTAAAGACAGGTTCCACAAGAAGAGTGCAAGGAAATGTTGTGTTTCACTGTTTTCCTGTCTGAGATGAGGGAACTCTCCCTCCTGTCCTCATTCCCACATTTCTCTAAACAAAGATCCCAACTCTTGAAATTTCATTTTCAAGTGAATACTTTTGTCAAGTCAGGAGAAAGAAAAAAACCCAAGCATCATACTGACCTTCATATTTTACTTTTTTTGAGATGCACACAAATATTCTCTTTCTCTTGTAGTGAGCAGAAGGAGTGTTACTTCTACAGTTGGGATTCTGGCATCTCCAAAACCCTCCCAACCAGAATGAAGCTCTGTATAATTATCAGTTGCATTTTAAGCTCCAGGAATGTCATTACAAACTCTGCAGTGCAAAATCTTATACCATTAAATATCTGCCTCGCCAAAGAATTCTTGGAGCCCAGCTCTCCAAACCAAACAAAACTAAACCAAACCAAACCGTTTGTCTGTGATCTCTATGTCTTCCTTTGTTCTTTCGCTATTTATTGATGCCTTCAACCATCTATTCGTTTGTGAACTTTCACTGTCACAGGGGCACCATTAATGTTGGCACACAGACACCACTCAGGCTGTTTCCCTGAGCAAACAAAGGCTCACAAAGAGAGATGGTGATGGAGCTTTGTGTTGATCCTCTGCCATAAAGAAAAGAAAAAAGGTATTTCAAACATTGATGATGCTGGATCTTCCAGTTGCAGCATCACAGGTTGCCACTTCCCCTGAGCTCCATCAAAACGTCAAGAACAGGGATGTGACTGCCAGCCGCATATTGCAGCTCTCACTCCCAGGAATGGGAAAGCAGAGCTAACAGTCTGAACATCTGGATGACCACAGGTTCACTCTGTCCAAAATCTGCCACTTCTTGCGTATCTTTGTCACATCTTAAAAGCAGAGCTGGTGCTCCAGTTCTCTTGCACATATTTGGCAATGTATTGTGGTGGACCACATGACCTGAGGTGGTCTTGAGTGCCTGATGGAGAAACGGGGATATTGCTTCTGCTTTTTTTGAACAGGCTTCTTCTCAGCTTTGTTTTCAGATAATTACACAGACTGGTATTATCATTTCAGATCATTTCAGATCATCAGTCTCAGGAAAACTGACTGGTGTTGCACAAGGGGGTATGTCATCAGTCACTGCTTTCAGTATTAAAACAATGGGACAGAGTGTCAGCAGGCTGGCATATTTTCTACATGGAGATACTTTCAGTAGGTTGCCATTAATGGAGGAGTCTATTTGGAGAGAAAAGATGGGTGCTGGTGTGTAGGGGAAAGGGTTAAACACAGGGGAACTGGGCTTGTTCTCTAATGTTGCATATGGTCTCTGAAAATCAAAGCATGACAACGTCATGGAGCTTGGAAAATGATGAAACCACAAGTCATTTTTAACTAATTCCTGTATGCCATGTTACTGAATTTTACAAGATACAGTAGAAAAAAACCACCATGTGGTTTCACTTAAGCATATGTTGGCTCTCCTAGGGGAACCCCACGAAGCAAAATGGATAAGATTTGGAGTATTACTTGGTACTGAAGTATTCCATCTCCCTTTCTGTGCCGGAATCCAAAATCCAGTAGTTCAGAGGGACCCACAGAGGCTGCAGGGAAATGGAAATAGAGTTCCTTGCCAATCAAAACATGTAGGCAGGACTGGCATTCTCCTTTACTTACAGCTACCTCTGGCTCCTGTTAAGACCTTGGTCTAGGTTGAAAGGTACCCTGTGGATCTTGGCTGATGCTTTTTTTTTTTTTTTTTAACTGCATTAAATCAGAATATTTGTCTCCCTTCCCACAGGGGAAGTAGTTTTGTCTGTGATGACAATACTAACTTGGTCAGAGCAAATATCACGTAGATAATCAGGTAATTCATATCAAGATAAAGACAATTCCTTAGGCTGTACATGTACAGAACTTTTTTGGCAGTGGGGGCTCCAATTTCTGGGTGGGCCTGTGTGTGTGGTAAAGATTTTGAAATCTGAAGCACGACTTTTAATTTTTTATTTTTTTTTTTTTTGATGGGGGGGGAAATTCCCATTTTAGTTTGGCTGGCTGTTCAGGACTTGTGTCTCTCTTTTTCAGTCACTTGTGTAGTATTTTGCTGGTATAAACCTTGAGTAAATAAGGTAATTAGCCTTCTAAATGTCTGAGAAAACAGCATGATAGCAGGCAGCATTTTAATAGTCACTTTGGAGTATAAACAGAGCTGAGTAGCAATTTCTAATTCACAATCTGTTATCCATAATCTCTTTAGTTTTTACACCATTAATTTTTTTTCCCAAGAAGATAACACAATACGCTATTAACAGTTGTGAGAAATAAAATCTAAACCTGTATTCTTCACAATGATGATCATCTCAATGAAAATCCTAAAGTCCTTCATTAGTTTTTATAGATCAATTATGAAAGGTTTCCTTGTCTTTGTTAAATTACCTTGCAGAATTGTGGTATGTGAATTCACCTGTGCTGCTGAGAAAAGAAACACTTACCTTTGAAAAACTTACTGCTTCATAGCTCCTGCAAGCAGCAGTGAAATCAGTTAAAAATTCTGAAAAAATTACTGTATTTGGGCAGTGAGTTCCTCTCTGGAAGAATAGTTTCAGTTGTCACTATGGGACTATGGTGCAGGTATTTCTAAGGGTGTTCAGTGCTGAAATCTCACAGTATTTGTGTAGAAATTGTGCAAGTGCTTTTTCATCACTGATATTTAAATTTCTACACTGAAAGAATTTCTAGAAAGGATAATACTAAACAAAACTTAATTTGTCACTTAAAAGCTTTAGTAACTCAGGCCCTGATTTTTACCTTTAAAATAGCACAAAATTTTAATATTTTCACCAACATGAATATTGCTGAACGTACCAAACTGGAGGATTTAGGGAACAGCAAAAGCCACTTCCAGCCTGGCATAAACGAGTGTCTCTCCTTTCTGTTTTCCTGTCCCACTGCAGTTTAAAGGATACACAACTGATGCCCTCTGGACACTCTGTAAGAGGCAGAATTGAACTGTTCTAGAGCAAGTCCATCAGGGCAAAAAAGGATGGAGCTCACCCTGCTAAATGCATGCCCCTGTTCCTTTCCAGTAATTCCAGGGGCTGATGGATTCTACTAGCAAGGGATTTCTCTATGGAAATCTCCCTGGCTAAAGCTTTGCTGAATTTTATAAGAACAGAGCGTTGCCTTTGTGTTACTAAACACAATAGTTAGTGGGTCTTGTGACCTTACCCTCTAAGGACTGAATCTTTAGGAAAAAAAAACCCAAAACCTAATGAAGAAAAGCTCCACAATGCACTGTGGAGTATAAATGACACCCTAGAGATCCCCAAAACCAATCCAGAAGCTTACAATAAAAATTTGCAAATGCAAAAGGAATTTTGACAGAGCGTGAATAGGTGATGGCTGGATATGGATATAAAAGGAGCAGAGTCTCCTCGAGGGGTTTTCATTCATGTGCTGAAGTGCTGGAGGTGACAGTTCACCAACTACACACTGTCTTACCAGGAGATTGCCTTGGACTTAATAGAGTGGTCAGGGCAGGTCAGGGGACAGCAATAGCTGGTTGCTTAAAGGAGTTAATGCAGCAAATGACTGAGGTCACTCAGGCATGTTGGGGGGTTATTTCTGCAGCAAGACAGAGCGAGGGACTGATTTCTTTGTGCTGCTCTTCCTCTCGGAGCTCCTTCGCTGCTGAGCAAATACCGCAGCCCCAGTGCGAGGGACTCTCGCCGTGGCTGCTCAACCCCTGTGTCCTCCCCTGGGTTTGCCTTCCCCAGCAAGTCCAAGTCTTAGTGACCTGCAGAGGCAAAATCTTGAAAGTTGAGTCTTTAAATCTGAAAGCTGAATGTTGTGCACTTTGTAAAAATATAGACTAAAGGCTAAAAATTGTGCAACTACCATAAGGTAAAATTTCTGCTTTTTCTTATTTACCATTGGAAAACTTGTGTTGCTTTTAAGTGGAAATTTGTACAGTTTATTTTCCTTTTCCTTTTCCCTTTCCTTTTCCCTTTTCCCTTTCCTTTTTCCTTTCCTTTTTCTTTTCCTTTCCTTTCCTTTCCTTTTTCCTTTCCTTTTTCTTTTCCTTTCCTTTCCTTTCCTTTTTCCTTTCCTTTTTCTTTTCCTTTCCTTTCCTTTCCTTTTTCCTTTCCTTTTTCTTTTCCTTTCCTTTCCTTTCCTTTTTCCTTTCCTTTTTCTTTTCCTTTCCTTTCCTTTCCTTTTTCCTTTCCTTTTTCTTTTCCTTTCCTTTCCTTTCCTTTTTCCTTTCCTTTTTCTTTTCCTTTCCTTTCCTTTCCTTCCCTTTTCCCTTTCTTTTCTTTTTTTCCCTTTCCTTTTCTTTTTCCCTTTCCTTTTCTTTTTTCCCTTTCCTTTTCTTTTCCCATTCCCCTTTCCTTTCTCCTTTCCTTTCCCCTTTTCTTTCCTTTCCATCTCCCTCCCTCCCTTCTCTCCTTTCCTTCCTTCCTTTCCTTCCTTCCTTCTTCCCCTGTGTGTCTTCCTGAATAGAGATTGGCAGAGCTTGTGAACTCTGTGACAGGAGAAGGAACAGTCCTACTCAAAAGCAGAAGGAGATGCTGCTGAAGAAACTATTTTCAGATGATTTTTAACTCACAGTTTGAGAAGGGTCTACTTCTGCCAACTCCTGTTTCAGTTCATACAGGGGGTGATTTTAAAAGGCTTCGAATCATCACCTTTTTTCCTACAGCCTAGGACAGAAGAGGCAGGGACCTGAACTCCTCTCCACCCCAGGAACTACTCTAAACTTGGTATTTCGTTAAATCTAAATCAAATTATTCTCAAATAGCACACCTTTGCACAAAGCAAATGTGTATTCTCTGAAAGTGTTGCAAAGCCTAATGAATTTGGCCTTTTTTTTCCTCTTAAAAGCCCATCACTGGCTGACTGTAAGTAAAAGAACAGAATTCTGCAGACAAGAAGATTGTCTCCCAAATAACCATATAAAAAGAGATGAAAAGTTGCTTCACAATCTTGTTTCTGCAGAGACCAATAAAAGGATCAGTTCAGATTTTCCACAGAGAAAGAGTAAAAAGACTTTCTTTAAAAATGCAAACTTTTGTTTGTTTTCTTTTTCTTCAAGATTTGTTTTGTCATTAAAAAACCCATTAGAGCAATATTTTCCTGATTTATTTGAAACTTACTCCAAAGACATCTTCTGGATAAGACTCCCAAGGAAAACTAAAAAGCATTTTAAATTTAAGAGCAACAGATCAAGCCTTAAAAAGTGGCATGAAGGGGGGAGAGGATACAGAAGGAGAAATCTGCCAGAAACAAGTTTTTTGGTTGTTTTATAAGGAAGGTATTTTTATTAATCTTATGCAAATGGCAGGAGTTATGTTATATGGAATCAATATGCATGCTATTTATATAATTTCTTTATAATTTTAACTTCCCCAGCATGTAGTAGTGGCCTTATTCTGGGTGTTAAATACTCTTTGAAGACTAGTTGATTAACAGTGAGGCAGAGGAGTTACCTGCATATATTTGTGCTTGCACCAAAGCCTGGTGGCTGTTTAGGGGGGTGTGTAAACGGCTTTATGTGGTATTTTCAAAAAAGCTGGGGGCCATTTGAATTCCTAGGGACATTCAACCCAGCCTGTGTCTCCTCAGCCTGGTTTTTTTTCAGGTCTCAGCCCTTCTTCTGAAGTCTTCAGCTAAATGCATAGAATTGATTTGATTTTATTTTTATCCCCATTTATAACAATGTTTGCTGAAGAGGCATTAGTATTTGCCATGACAGGTTCAGTCATCAGAGACAATATCTGCTGGCTGCCTCATTCTGGTTTTGACTTACTTGATTTATGATGTTGTGGGAACACTAGTATTTTGAAGATTAAAACAATGTTTAGACTAGAATAGACAGTAATCACTTTTGAAAAGGTTGAATACTGTGATTTATAGGATTCTTTGAAAACAAAGATTTAATCTTTAAATATTTTTATACAGACCCCACGTCTTATTAATGGTCAAAATTAAGTCAACAACGTTAGCATATGATTGGCATTACAAAGACATTAAATGTCTTACATATAGAGATACATTAAGCTGTTCTGCATATCAATATATTCTAGGGACAGGTTATTCTTCAGAGCACCTCTTTAATTTTCTTCATAATCCACTGTTTTGTGAACATAAGCTGTTGCACTGGTCCTATTGCACATCCCCTGATGGAGCCATCTGATAATATCCACACAGAAATAAATGAGTCAATTAACAGGGCAGCAGGGGCCACGTGTGTTCATGGCACTAATGAGCCCCCTTCTCAAGGCCGCCCTACAACTACGAACCCTCACTGGAGGGCTCTCCTGAATGGGAGATGAGTGCTGCCCACAACTTTGCTCACTTTGCTTCTCCCATGACTTACCTGGACAGAAACTGAAGGGGAAAACCTGATTTATGACTCTGTGATGTTCCCTGTGCTTTGGACACACCTTCCCAGTGTGAGAAGGGCAGCTGCCTCAGTCACAAAGGAGGCTCTGGGTATAATGAATGTGTCTTTCTTTCCCTTTATTGCAATGTGAATTTACAATTCATCAACAGTGCCAGATTAACAGACAAATAGCTTCTCCCTGCCCATTATGTAAAAGTCCTGCATAATTTAATGCAGAAGAAACCAATATGACTATATAAATATATAAATTATCAATAGCAGTGAGTAATCTTTTCTACAGGTTTTATGAACTAACCTGTATAATGCAGTGCTTCTAAGTGCCTCTGTGAAGGTTATTATCGCTCTTGTTCTTTGGAACTTTTCCTTGAGGGGGGCCCACACCTAACCCAGGGAGTACTTCTGAGAGTGAAAACCAAATTGCTTCCTGAAGTTACTGTGGTAACTGGCCCATGGTTGGTATCTGCCTGAGGTGGCCACGATGTGCCAACCACTGCCAGCTGTTGTGGTCCCCTTTGATGGGACAGACAACTTTGGCTGGATCCTTTTAGCTGCTCATGACCTGGATAAACCCAGAAAGGTCCATGGTTAAATGCAGCTTTACTCCCACAGCTGTGACTTTCCAGGATGGTGATTAGGAGTTGGGACTGAGGGGTTTTTTTAGCAGGCTAATAAAATTCCATCAGGAGGTAATAATTGTAATGACCTTACCTTTACATTTCGATTCAACAATTACTGCTTAAAATCACATTTTGTGAAGAGTTTCTCTGTAGTGTGAAGGTCTTCCTCTTCATCTGACACTCCTGTCCTATTTCTGTATGAGCTCTTTGCTTGTGCTGAAGTGGTTATTTCTCCCATTAATTACCTGTATCACCACAGTATCTAAAGCCCCTGCTCAGGGCTGAGCCTGTGCTGCAGTAAATGCAGAGCAAATGCATGCAAGGTCTCTACCCCTCGCCCTGAAGATAATAGCTCTAATTTATTTTTGTATCTGAGATGTTATCACTACATTATCTGAACAAATGTTTATCTCTCGGCACCTCTGTGAAGCAGTGGAATACAATCCCCAACTCAGAGATAAGGAACTGAGACTGTGACTTGTCCAAGGTCACCTAAAAAATCCGTGGCACAGCTAAGAGACCGAAAACGTCCGATCCAGGCTCGGTGTGTTAAGTGCAGTACCCGGGCTTCTCTCTGGTTTCAATTAGAAATTGGTTATCTCATATTGCCTTTAATTTAGGAAACTCTTGAGGCAGTTATTGCAGACCAGCGAGTCAAGTGACCTGGGCGTTTGTCTATTACAATGAGCTGTTAATTTCTGCTTTTCAGGGACTCCTGAATCCTTTCCTTTGTCTTGACTGCTGCTTTGCTTGCCATCGCATCATTAGCTGGTTTCAATTAGTGTGACCCCACCCACCTGAGGATCTTTCCCTTGGCTTTCTCTTTTCTCAGCAGTCTGAAGCAGCCCAAAGTTTGCCAAATCCTCTTCAGGAAAGGATTCTCTGTACAAGGTTCAACTTTGCCAAGGCATCCTCAAACCAGTGAGGCTTCCCTAAGGCGGTGGATTCGAAACCAGCATCTTGAGTCAGACCTGGCACGTTCACCTTTCCTTGGCACTCTTGGAAACCCTGTCCTGTGTCCCCTTCACATCTGGCTGAGCACCTTGAATCGTGACTTACTGTGCCTCCAGTTGTTCCTTTTTTGTTATATTTTAGTACATGGACCAGATGCTGAACCAAGAGAGTGTTGAAAGAATCCAGCAGAGTCCATTTGCTCAAGGTCCTTTGATTTAATTTTTTTTAAACTATAGAATGCCTGTTAGAGAAAATGCAGAGTCCTTTTTATTTTTATTGAGCTGCTTTTTAGTCACTTTTTTTCTGTTTTCTTGCCTTGACTACTCAAAAAAATAATTAAAAAACCCCTGCAGCAATCCTGACAAGATTTTTCAACTGATTTTTTTTTTTTTATGCAGTAGTAAGACTTGCTGAGCACAGAGTGATAGCACATCCTGTAACGTGGAGCCCTCTATGTCATTGACAGAACTATATTCTTATGCCTCTCTAAGTAAGAACTCCCATTGAAAGCCATGAGTTTCAACTGAATTGAAGCAGAAAGGTGCACAAGAACTTGCCTGAAAGAAAGATGTAGAAAGCTCTGCCTTTCAGGTAATCCAGTGTGGTAGGCAGAGAATAAGGTTAAAGGCTCAAAGAACAGGATGCTATTCCTGGTGCTGTGTCTGGCCTGCCCTGTGACATTGGAAAAGTCACCTGCCTTTGGTCCAAATTGGCTTTGATGTGTTTTGTGTTCAGGTGTAACTCTCTGGGCCTGCTTTTGTACCTTGATAAACTGATTTCTGATTTCAAGGACTAAGTTAGTAATTTAATGGGTTATGTTCAATTAGTCACTAAAGCTCCAAGCACATTCAGAGATAACTTAGTTTTGTAGGCATTGTCACAACATTGGCATTAAGTTGTTTGCTTGAGTGAAGTACCTTAACTTCTCTTTTCTTGTTCTAAGGTTTGCCATGGCCATATTATACCACATTCTGCTTCTTTGGGCTGCTCCCTCTGCAATACAAAACTCCAGACAATGTGGCTTATACTTGTCTGTGGGAACAGGCATACTTGGAACAGCATCATTCTTACCTTGTCTTTTCTTAATATCTGTCCTCCAAATTACATTTCCAATATATATTTTATTGGATTAACTTTAACCCAGAACTGTTGGTTTTTACTGCAGATGATCACATTCTACCACTTCTTCTCCTGCAGAGCATCACAGTCCCTCTGTAAACCATAATAGGCTGTGGAAATTTTGTTGTCTTTTCCAGCCAACTACCTTGTATACTCACCAGAATCCACATGGCAGTTTGAGGAAATGATATCATCCCAAAGACAGAACTGAACATGTACAAACTGATGCTGTTTGCCACAAACTCATCCAGGCTGCCCATCTCCTCTGTAGCTTCTCTTCTTTGCTGGGGTCACAATGGGGAGCAATTTCATTAGTTTTCCCGCTTGTGCCACCTTTCCCAACCCTTGTTTGCTCCCAGCCATTAGAAACCTCCTGGAAGCCACAGGAGGACAGTCTTGGGGTTGGTCTTATCAAAAAGTAAATATTTTTCCCCAGTGTGGATTTTTTGTGTGTGTGTGTGTGTTTTGTTTGTTGTTGTTTGTTTGTTTTTAACAAATACTGCCTGTTCCAGCTTTCTGCTTAGGCTCGGGGGTTATGCCTTTACTGGGAATTCCCTCACAGCAGTAAACCCAAACTTGCAAGCATTTACCTTTGATTGCTTCAATATTAATAACATTACCTGGCTTTCTTGCATCAAGCAGCATGAAAAATATGCTGTAGCGCAGTCCATTTCTCCTAAAAACTCCTCTGGGCTGCTGCTCTCACTGTCTCTGCTCTACTTTGCAAGCTCTTCCAAAGTGTTGTTGTAACTTTGTTGTAACAAAGTTACAAACAACAAAGTTTGTTGTAACTTTGTAACGCTTGCATCTTATTCAAAATGTTGTCACTGCTTTAGTTTCCTGTGATTCTTGTGACATGAGCTGCTCCCTGTAATACAGTTTACTATTCCAAACTTGGATTTCCAGATTTCTTTTTCTTTCTTTCTTTTTTTCTTTTTTTTTTTTTTCCAAATCCCAACCCTTTCTGGAAGCAATTAAAGTCCTCTGTCACATCTCAGTGCTGGAGCAGCACAAGGACCGACTCACTTCCTTTGTTTAGATAAATCAATATGAATATGTTGAAGCAAATTTTGTATCTTTCAGTAGAGTTTGAGTGTTTTCTGCTTCTCTAAATCTTGGTCTTTTTCTTTTTAACAGTGAACCTCCACAAACTGCTTTCATCCTTAGACTGGTCTGTTGCCTGGGTGTGTGCACATATATGGATATATATACACATACATGCATATACTCACATATACACAAAAAATTCTGAGAAATGGAGCTCAAATTTTGGGTTTTATGGAAAGGGTTATTCATCACTTTTCACATTTATTACAAACTTTCATAATTAATTTAAATGATAAATACTAATCAGTGATTAAACTATGTGGAAAACACCATAACCATCTATTATCAGAGCTGACTGTTCTTCAGATGTCCTGAGCACTTCTTATCATAAAAAAAAAAGGCAGAGTGCTGTTTGGATTTCTCCAGTGGTTATGCTCTTTGGGAATTTCAACCCCAGCAATCCCATCCTTCCCCCTCAGATTACTCTCTTAGTTAATGTTATATTCAGTGCCCAATGGTAATCACTACCAAAGACAAGAACAGAGCCTTCTTTAATCTGGTGTTTGAGATGTAAAGGGGTTGGTATTCTGTGAAACGGGGTTTTATGGCTCATACCAAGGTCTTTTTCTCAACAGTACCATAAAAATGGCTTCTTCTCATCCTTTTTCTTCCTCTCCACACACCTCTTCTCTCAACTGCTGGCTGAATCTACCATGGAAAACAAAGAGAATGGAGTTGTTTTTGTTGTGTTGTGATATAGTATAGTAAATAGAACCCCAAAATCTGTCAGCACCTGCTTTGCCTAGAAACTGTATTTCAATTCACAAATGCCTGGTTACCAGGCTTTGTAACCCGAGTCTGTATTTTGTATTTCCCATGAGAACAGGGGCACTCTGTGCCATTCGATTTTGCTTTTATTCTGTTTGTCAACTCTGGAAATGGGTGTAAACTGCTGTGGTTATAGCATCTTTCCCCCAAACTAAGCATTGCTTTGCTTTGTGATTTTTTAGGAGTGTTACCCGTTTCTTCATGATTTCTTAGCTCATTTTGATGCTGACCTTGCCAATTTAATTCATCCTCTATGGCAGTTACCTTTTGTGTGCTGAAAAACACATTCCACCTAAATTGCTTATAGGTTAATCCCCTTTTTACAACTTCAGTCACTGACATCTTGCTTTTGAATTAGTTCCTATCACTTCGTTGACCTTATCAATCTCAGCAATGTCCTTCCTTCTTCTAAAACAGCAACCAGAACTGAACATTGTAGCCTCACTATGATCTCAAACACACCTCTATGTGTTTATATGTGTTATATGCTAATAACTCTGTTTACTCTCCAGGCTCCAAAAGAAATGTCTATGATGCTTCAGGCTTTCTTACTGTGCTGCATGGCAAACTGTGTGTGCCAATTAATTAATCATAAGGACTTGAGACAGTTTGAGAGGTAGGAGTAAAGGGTTGTAAGTCATGCATGTCTTGGTTATACTCTTAAGGTTCACCTTCCGATTGCAGAGCCACAGGATATGGGAGGGAATAATTTCCAGGTCTGAGAGACCCATTTTCTGGGCTGTGGAGGTCCATGGATGTTATGCAAGCAGCTCATTCTTGACCTTTGGGAGGAAGACTGTCTTCTCCTTTACAGTGCATGATTTCAAGAGCAGAATTTATTTATAGGATCTGAAAAAGCAATTTCCTCTTCAGGCAGTGATAGGGGCTTCAAAAGCAAAAAAAAAAGGAGATCCCTATAGGGTTTCCAGAGATAAGACACAGACCTTTCCTCCTAGAAGTCAAAACAAAGCAGTTTCAGCTCATGGCCATCACTTTCAGCATTGCCGATTTACACGAGTCCCTTGGTATTACCAAACCCCAGCCCTGGGCTTCCTGTCTTCAGGTTAACATAGCTGGTTTAGTTTTTTATTTAGAAAAAAATTAAAGAAATTAGCTCATACTTGGAGACAATAAATTCTAATGTTGGAAGAAAATTTGCATTTTAGAAGTCTCCACAGTATTTTTTTTAAAAAAGAGAGCCCAATGAACTACGCTTAATTAAAAGGGGCCTGTCTCAAAGTTGACATATGTGTGTAGTTTGCTCCCGACAGTACTGCAGGCTGCCTCAACCTGCTTTGGAGTGGGTCCCATACCTACCAAAATCAGTATGACAACTGTGAACCTCCTGCCACAGCACTAATCTGAAAATTTCAGTTCAGTGATTATTCTCTCCCAAACCTAAACTGCTGTGAAGTGATGCAGGTGTGACAGTAATAGTCACAGTGCCACCTGAATGATTAGCAGAGGCATTATGTGTGAGGTGCTGACAAAATTGCAAAGCAGGGGTGAAAGCAGCACGTCTCACAAGAGGAATTGAAGTTGCATGGGGTTTCAAAATCAGGCTGATAAAATCCTAAATCATAAAGGACATAGAAGTGGACAGAGAGACTGGAACCAAAGTACTTGTTCCAAATACTCCTAAGCTTTCAATGTTGCGCACATGCACTTCTAAGAACATTTATGTTATAACATTATGTTATGTTATTCATGGTTATGAATCCTCTTAACAAAATTTAAAATACGAAAGAGTGACTTTTTTGTGCTTTTAATCAGATCTTTTATAGAACTATTCTCAGTTGAAATCCACCTAAAATCCAGAAGCATTCAGTATTTTTTTCTGGTATATTATATTCACAATTCAGTGAAATTATCATACCACAAGAAAAAAAAATGATGGAGAGAAAAACAATTCAGTGATCCAGTAACCTCAAACTGAGGTTCAAACCCTTCTGTGGTTGCAGACTTGAACAGTCCTTTGTAAAAAACCACTTTGTCTGTCCATGCTGCTGTCTCTTTTCTACACCAAGGGGGCAAATAATCCCTCTGCACCTTAGGTTTGTTGAAATGATAAAGCTTGTAGTTTGTGGTGTTGATGTGGTAAAGATTGATGAATGCAGGAGATAGATAGATAGATAGATAGATAGATAGATAGATAGATAGATAGATAGATAGATAGATAGATAGATAGATAGATAGATGGAAAACCTGTAAAAGTTAAAATACCATACATTCCTTCTAGTAATTTATTAATTACACTGAGAGAACGAGACTGAAGGTGGTAGTAGGTGAATACATGGAGCAGATGATGAGACAATGACAGGTGCAAAGAAAGAGAGAAGACAGAAAAGAACATTTTAAGATTTGAAGTGAAAAATACGCTTGCCACTTGCCTGCCTCAATATTAAAATACTTCTGGGTGGTTGGAGAGAGACAGAATCTTTCCAGCAGTTACAGCAAAGAATCACTTTTGCTCCAGTTCTGCCCATTAAAGTCCTGGTATTTTAGAGCCTTCCTTCTCCAAATACAAAGTATGAGGAAATACCTTCTCTGTGCATATTACAACCTCCTCTCTAGTGTGACAACATAAAAGGGTATTCTCAGCTACTATGGTATTACTGTGATGACAAATATTTAGTTCTGGGGAGTTCCATCATATGTGAAAAACTCCAGAAAACCTGGTAGGTCCTGCCAACATGAGATTCTCCCGAAAGACTGCAGCACTGGTAAAGGATGGGAAACCCAGGGAAATAATGCACATAAAACTGCTTTGCAATAGTCTCTGGCTAAGGGGAACCTCTCCCTAGCAAAGCTGTAAAAAATGAGCCTCTTGATATACTTATGCTATTGTTTTCAGCCAGCTTTAAATGAGTAATTGCCTCCTGACACAAAACCTACTTAGCAAATTGTGCAGCATCGTGGTGTCTGTTCAGCAGGGGCCCCACGGTGTGCTCAGCCTCATCAAGGACTCTCTCACCTCTCACCGCCGTTGCTTGGGGATAATGAAAGAACATCATAAACACGGGTTCCTGGAGGCAGAGATAAGGAGGCTGGAAAAGTGTTAACATGATGGATACACAGCACATGAGATCATGCTGGTGATTGTTCTCTTCGGATAACAAATAGCACTCAGCAGTCAGACATGGGCTGAACCCTGACCTGAATGTCCCACGCTGGGGGACTGGTTTCGGTGCACAATGGAACTGAAGGGCTGAACATCAACAAACTTTATCTGCATTCTGGCTGCAGTCCTGTAAAGTGCCACCAAATCTCTCCGACGATGATAAAAGGTTAACCACGTGAGATTTTTCCTCAAGATGAGGAGCAAAAGCTCAGAGGATTGATAACATTTATGTCAGAGGTTTTGCCCTGGAGATACTGTTTTGGCAAGAACACATGAGGCCAAAAATTAAAGTGGGTAATCATAAGATGCCCTACATGCAACATGAAGAAATTCAGGTGTAAACCGCGAGGAAGTTTTATACATTTTGACCACATGTCCCATTTGGGGAATTCAGCATCAACAAATGCAGGACCTGAGAGCAAAATCCACTGTAAGACAACACAGAATGGAAGAACTGGATTTTTGGGGAACATTTGCTTTGGAGAAGGAATTAATTCTATCTCTGCATATGCAACTTGATAAATTGCCCAAAGTAGAGAAGACTGGAGAGAAGAAAAGGCAGACATTAGTAGCATTAATAGACTTCTGTGAATTAAATGCTACAGATCAAGATGTTCCAATGCAAGCCAGAAGTTTGATACTGGAAGATGTGTAATAAAGAGTACTAAGCTTCAAACTTGTGTAAATTATAGCTAGATGTAACCACTCTGTTTCTTCATTGTCCAATATTGAAAATCAACAAATTATTTTCTTCCTAGCTGGAAAAGAGTGGACACAATTTTGTTCAAAACCCACAGATTTCAGCTTTGTAGCACTCAGAGTAGGATTCCAACTAGCAGAATAGACAGAATTTATATCATCAAGACTCAGTAACTGTAAAAAAACTCAAGATCTCTACTGTCTGAAGTTATAAGAAGGGAAATGAAAGAACAAAAATCTGCCATTTAAACCCCAGACAGACTCAAACTCTTTGTCTCTTTTTCACCAGTTTGCAATTTTCTTTACAGCAATGGGTTGGACAAGTTGCTCCATTCACTGTGAAGCAGCATATTTTGGGTCTGATGGCAAACCTACTGTCTGCTGGTGTCTGGGATGAGAATTCCAGGGAGCTGAGAACACACCAACCTCGTATGAAATGATAACCCTCCTCTCAAATTGCTTGTTCCTGTTTCTTGCTCTGCCCTCACCCATCCTGTGCATTTAAGTAGATGGCAACAGGACCTTTATCTCCTTAGTCTACAGAGAAAATAAGTGTTGCCCATTAAACGGGATGCTTTTGCAACCCACAGAGCTACAAACTGTGGGGAGTTGAGTTGTAAGGAAGAAAAAGGGATCAGGAACCACTTTGGAGCTGCTGTCTGGGACTGCAGTTCTCCCCCTGACATCCTTTTGTCTCAGTAACCTTGTCTCTCTTAATCTCTGCATTTCATTTATTTATTTATTTTAACTTGATGTTCCCCTCTTTATCTGTTTTTCAACTCATTCACTCCGTCTCCCAGGACGATCTCTAGCCCCAGATAGTCTACAGAATTTCAGAGCCCCAGCAAAACTAATTGGAAAGATAATATAAACACTGTGCTCAGACCGGGAGACCTCACCCATAAATTACCAGAGGCCTCCTCAGTCACTGTTTCTTTTCCCCTCCTGTAATTGCTCCCGGGGAATGTACACAAGGCTGGCAAGGCAGAGGGAGTTTACAAATATCCCTGTGCATAAACATGGAAATCCTCTGCCATGCAAGATCACGGAGCACATTGTTTCACTGTTTTTCTGACAGTGTTATTCCTGAACTTTTTTTATTTTTCTTCTTTGCAGATGCTGGAACCTTAAGCAATTATAGAATAAGCAGCTATTCAGCTAAAAATCCCATGTGAAATGTTTTCCTGATAATTTTGGTTGCTTTCCTGTGGAAAAAAAAAAGCATTCGTGGTTTTATTTGAGAAATGAGATTCAAACCATGCAAGATGGGCAGACAGAGACAGGGTGGCAAAGTTAGGCAAGTATAATTGAATCCACCTGTGACTTGTTAGTCTCCTTGTTAATCTTAGTTTTGCATTTGTTAAGTCTTTATGAGAAGTGAGAAAGTATTGAAAACTGACCCAGACATGATAAGCAAAATTTTTACTTATTAGACTCTAACAATGATAAAATTTTTTGTCTAATTTTCTGATAAATTATTGATAGAACTTTCAGTGTGAAATCAGGGTTTATTAATGAATGACACGTGAGCAACAGGAATGGAGAACTAGGAAAACCTGGGCAAGCCCACAGCCACATGCAATACTTTGTGCAGTAATTTGTAGACTTATAGTGAATCTCAACCTCAAGTTATCAATTTAATAAAAGAGTTTAGTGGACTCTCTCCTGTGGCTGCAAAAGGAATGGCTAATTCAGAAAACCCAGCAGCTGCAGGCTCTTGGCTTGATTAAAGGTCAGAACTAATTGTAGGTAAAGTCATTCCACCTGTAAGAGGGGGAAATTACACGGTGGGTGTTTGGTTCTTCTCTTCTTGAAGGAAAAGAGGAATGGTGGAAAGAGGTGCTTTTTCTCTGAGCCTCTTGGAAGGTCATTCAGTTTTGGTCTCCACACAGTAAGTGCCACTTTTATGCATCTTTGAAAGAATATTTGCTTTGTAAAATATAATGCTGAGGGGTTTCCTTTCCAGTTAAAAGAGCAATGCTGTTATAGAGGGTGGGTATTTTTGTTTATTTAAATGAGGCATAACTTCCTGAAGGTGTTATTTGTCTTCATGCTGAGAAAGAATCGAGGATGTACCTTTGTGCCAATCAGAGATGATCTAAAGATTAGGATGTCAGCACAGTAATCCAGTGATGAGACTTCTTATGCTCTTCTATTTTGTGTGCTTGGTGTTCTTGTACTAATTGAACTCCACGAGTTATTGTCTGGTTTTCTTGCCAGAACTGGCCGCTTCTTTGGGTTTGGATACTGCTCCACATGCTTTGGGCTATTGAACCCACCCCCTGAATCCTTTTTCTGACATAGGCCTTGTCAGAATTTATCTTGACTCACTGATTTGAATTAGAAATATTTGCACAATTCATTGCCTTTGCTGCTCTTCTACGGGCAGTAAAGTGGCACTGCTGCAGGTAGTTGGATTTGGGTTTTGATGAATTTATCCTGTGTGAGTTTCTCTGCCAAATTCAAGAGGAATTATCCTCATTTCTGGTGTCAGAGCTGTTGTGGTATTTTCAACTGAATGAACTTCCATTAGAAGCTTCTTCATGGAACTGAAGGTTTTGAGAGATGGACAAATTTATGGGTATTCATCATGGTGACGGGGAACTGCTGGGTTTCAATTCTCATTGCACAAAGTCAGCTGACATTTGCATGTGGAAAACTACTTTCATTAAACTTTTTCTCTCTAATTTAAGACCTCTTTACCAATAAATGAAGGTGGCAGGACATATCTATGTATGTTACTCTGAGGTGCACTTTGAAGGTGACACAGATGAAAAATTGGTCCTGTAACAAACTATTGATTTTATTCAAGACAAAGACTTAAAGAAGAGGATATGTGAGCATAAGTGTATCTGATTCTGGGCAAAAGTAAATGTTGGGTTTAGGACTTCAATAATTATATGCATTATAGAAAACACAGGGAAGGTTATAGGGAAGGTAGGGAAAAATACAGAGGGCTTTTGGAAGATGGAAAAATAAATAGGAAGAAATCCTTGCAGTCCTAGAAATACATTTATACATAGATTAGTAAGGAGAGCTAAATATCTGCTACCAACAAACCAGCTCTAGTGCTGTGAGGTGTCATTGTGGCAGAAGTACACTTTGAAGTAATTAGAATTAACTGAAATAAATTAACCAGTTAGTTTTAATTGCTAGACAAAACAGTTTATCATAAAACTTGTGAGGTCCTGGTCATATAGCCACATATTAAAACTCCTCAGCAAACAACATGTTTGCCTTCAGAATAGCACTGTTCACACCCTCCACCAGCCCCTGTTGCACTGAAATGCAAATAAATTCTCTGTGGATACCTATTTATAAACTTATTTTATCTGTGTTCCTAGAGGCTCTTAGAGCAAAACTTTAAGAGGATTATCTCTTTTCCTTTGAATAAGCTTGCTGTCTTTAGGGGGAAAATCAATAATTAGTTGACATGTTGTTCAGAGTCCCCCACTTAAGCTTCCAGCGTTTGCTGAAATTCAAAGCTGAACTTTTAAAGAGTGCTTGGAGAAAAAGGCTTGTAACTTGAAAGTGCAAGGTAATTATTGGGAGTTGGGTTTGATTTTTGGGTTTGTGTGTGACCTTTACAGAAAGGTATGTGTTCAACATGTGCCTTTAACATTGTTCCCAAGTTCCTTGGCCTGACCTCACCCCATCTCCAGTCTCAAAAACAACCCTTCTCCAGCACAGTAAAGTCCTACTAAGGATGATTTTGCCCAAGAAGTGTCATGGAGGGTTAAGTTATGCTTAAACCTGTGTTGTCAACCACCACAATGCTGCCTGATTGTGCTGAATTTTACTTCAAGGAGCACCTGTAAGTGCTGGAGAACAGGAAAGGTGATGCTTAGCAGGACTTCTGGTTCCACGTGGCCTCTGTTGGCATTTGCGTGGGACGTCATCGATGCCACACGGAGGGGGACTGTGACAGCACTTTCAGATTCTAGATGTCCTCAGGATCAGAAAATCTGGTCTGACAAGGCATGTTTCAGCTGGTAAAACAAACACACAAACCACTCAGCAGTATTTACTGTGACCTTCTTTGTCACATTTTCATTTGGGAAGGGTTTTTGGAGTAGCACAATAGCTCACAGAGTCATGTTTTAAATACTTGGATCTACAGGTAATAGGATAGGAGGAATCTATACTTCCTCTCCTGCTTGCAGATGGAACTGCAACTGATGTCCATACTATGTCTGCCTTTAGTTGCATAGGTGTTAAAGAAACCAGTCAGTCCTGTGGATCATTATGTGTCCTAAAGGGGAATTTTGAAAGAATAATGTGAGATAGGATGGTGGCTATTGGAACAAGGTAGAGATGAAGGAGAATACCATCATTTTACCCAAATGTTGGTCATATTATCCAGGCTAAAGCTCTAGTGAGCTCAGTTACTGTCAATAAAGGAAACAGGAGCATATCCTGTTCGGTTGAAAGCCCTGTGGTTGTCCCTGATGTAAGAAGCTAACCAGAGATGAGACCACTCACCTGTCTATACTAGTGCTCCTGACACTGCATTTTCACCTTGAATTTGAGAAACAGAGTATTCTGGAAAATTCCTTTTGAAGGCAGAATAAAGAATGGGAATGCCTTTCAAATACTGAGGGAGGCAGGAATGTAAATTGAGATGGAGGGACTGCTCCTTTCCATGAGAGACGGCAGAGTCCTTCAGGAGCTAGTGCTGGGTTGGGAGCAAAGTCCTCAAAACCTGGGTTTACCTGAGGAACAGGAAATGAGAACTGCTTAATGACTAGAATGAAAATGCACAGAGTGCAAGCAGTACAAAGGTTCACATCTGATGAGCTGTCCATCCCCCAGGTTTGCCTGGACTGCTGTGCATCACACCTGGCTTGATCCACCTAGGATTCTAAGATAAGGCAGGCAGACCCTGCACTCATTACAGAATCTCAGCAGAACTTTTGTTTACACATTTGTTTCCCAAAGGAGCTGCCTAATGTTTCTAGGTGGCAAAAATGTGGTCTGCACTTTGTTTTGTTTCACTTTTGCAGGTTTTTTTTTTTTTAATACTTCTTTTTTAATTGGGCTCCAGTTCTGTGGTGTCTTTTGACACTTAAAAAAAATGTATCATGTGCTTATGAGGAAATAAAGGCTGAGAGTTCAGAGAAGTGTTATGATCATCCTAAGAGTGAGTGAGAGCATGGATCTGTTTTCCAGGTGGACAGCAATAATGGGAAACAAGACTGATTTAAGGTGGAGTTTAATACTCTGTAAGAGTAAGTTACACAATAAACTAGCAGAGGTTTTGGAGATGGCAGTTTAAGCCTGACAGACAAAGCGTGTTTTTGTCCAAAGTGCTGATATATTCGAGGGGATCTGCTTGCCAATGCTATAGCTGTGTGCTGCTGATCCCTGTGATTTATGGAAAAAGAGGGGGTGTGTCATCCCTCCCCTGCCCCTTGATTAGTAGTTTGTCATTTGTGTGTGTGTGTGTGGCTGTCCCTTCCTCCCAAAGCTCTGGAAACA
Source organism: Formicarius rufipectus (assembly GCA_013399695.1). NCBI lineage: Eukaryota > Metazoa > Chordata > Aves > Passeriformes > Formicariidae > Formicarius > Formicarius rufipectus. The sequence goes on along the minus strand of VXAU01000067.1, from coordinate 62,800 downwards.
AACTGCACCTTAAGCAAAGCAGTGGTGGTGTTTATAATGAAATGAAATGCTCCTGGTTTTAGTTTGGGAAACACTGATATCCTGAAGATTGCAAATTGACAATGAAGCATGAAGACTGAGCAGCCAAAAAACTCTAACCAAAACAAAAAAGCCCAACCAAGCACCCATGAATAAGGCTCTTCGTGGTAGTTGCTCAAAACTTGAGGGATATTGAGGGTACTTCATATCTGCTTTGGAGGTGACTGTTCATGTTGAAGAGGAGGAGGGCCTGCCACTCCACTCATGAAGTCCAGAAATTTCTAAGTGCCAGGGTTTGTTTATTTTGATTTCAGCACTGGAAGTGCAGAAGATTGAGCTGAATAGTCAGAGTAGCTGCTGGAACGACCATTTTGCTCAGTTTTTCTTTACTTCACCCTTCCTTCTTCAAAAGCCAGAGCCCTCAGGTCTCTAATCAAGTTCAGAACCTGGGATCCTGCACTTGACAGATGTGGCCATACCTGCAGTCTTGTCAGGTTATTCAATAAACTCTTCTGTCTAAGTAGTTTCTGTGGGGATTAAGTCAAGAGCAGTTTCCCAAACTGCACATTTCCAGGCTCTTCTGTTTTGCTGGGCTTTCTGTTTGTTTAATGGACTTCCCTGGGCTTTATTCCTCTCTTTCCTTCATGTAGGGAACAGAAGAGTGCCCTTTTCACATAATTTGAATAGAAATAGTAATTGTGCATGAGACAACTTTTGGTGTGCCTTCAAGCTTTAGTTCTGATACACGTTTCTGTCAAATAATTAAATGTGGATTCCTGATTTCTTGGCAAATGTGCTGTGACTTTGGCACCAAGATGGAAAAGACTGAGTTTGTCAAAGCCTGCAATGCTGGAGATGGTTTTAGTGGATTTCTTGCACGTGCCAGCAAGACAATATTTTGTGACAGGAAGCAAAAAGGGACACATGGGGCTGGGGTGATGTAAAAATGGGCTAAGGAGGGAGGAGTAGTTATTTTATAGGGGGTCTACATAGTCATGACTTGGTAGTTTTAACAGGAAAGACATGTAACTTGAATAAGGCTACCTAGAAGAAATGTGTCTCACATTTAGAAATCAAACTGTCAAAGGTAATTAGGTGACTTAGTTTTCAGCGAGTATGTCTTGTTAACAGTCTAAAACACACTGACTGTTGACTGTCCTGGTGATAGATGTTGTTTAACAGCTCACGACTAGACCAGGGAAATATTTATGGTACAATTAAGTCATAAAATCTGTTTGAATAGACTTACCTACTTACTGGAATAAGTTAATATAGAAGTACTCTGCAAACTATCTAAGACAGTTTCTCCCAAAGAGGACATGCAGGACTGGTGGAACAGAGTTTGTTTGTGGGTTTGTTTGCTGCATAGTTCTGGCAACAAGGTGGGAAACAAACCCAGCTCGACTTCTACAACTTGCAGTTGTAGGGGTGCGGTGGGTGAATGGATGTTTTCTTGTTTTAATTCAATTATGGTTGACTGATGCCGGTTCTCAAAACAAACATGTAGGTTTCTCATTGTTAATGCAAAACAAAACGTAGCATTAATGAATAACAACTGTCAGAACCCGTCCTGTTCTATGGAAAGAAGTACCCAGCTTTTCAGTTCACCTACTTACCAGTCACAAGTACAACCATTTTAAACACACTTTGGTAGGAGTTGCTGCTTTCAAGTTTACACAGTCCACATTCTTCAGAAAAAAATAAAATACAGCACAGAAAACTATCATCTCAGTTTCTTTTTCAGTGCAGGTCTCGAATTTCTACAGTGACACCTGTAAAGAGACTGAAATGACAAACAAGAACAAGGGGAAGGAGTGAAATAATTATTATGGCTGATGACTAACATAATGGGCATCAAGCGACCTTGCCTTGCCAGTCTTCCTTGTACTTGAGTAGCCAGCTTTGATATGTGCCTGCTGTAAATAAGTTCTTTTAGTAATGCTCTTTCTGAGCCAAGTGGAAAGAAAAGCTGTACATATGTGCCTGCAAAGTTTGCAAGAATGACTAGAGATGAATTAATGAGCTCAGCAGATATCGAACCAGAAACCCAGATTTCATGGTGAAGGATCTCTGGAAAAGGAACCAGAGCAGAATGAGTGTCTAACCTTGTAAGCAATTGCCAAAGCATCCTGGATTTTCTACTAGTAGTCATTTATGGTAGAAATGGTCCATCTAATCAAAGGCTACTGCTTGCTAAGGAAAAGACTGAAGTTGTACTCTTGCTGGGGTCTGTCTTGCCTGGATTTATGACCCTTATAGAGACAAATAACAGCATTGCAGCATATATTCAAACATATCCAGGAAAACATCTCATCGTGCCTGTCACTTGGCTCTTTTAACCCTGGATCCTTTGCTATCTACAGCAAGTACAGCACTACTGCAGCAACACTTCAAGCACATCTCTTTCTAGACAACTCATAGAATGGTTTGCATTGGAAGGGACCTTGAAGATCATTCTCTTCCAACCCCTTGCCATGGGCAGGGACACTTTCCACTAGCCCAGGTTACTCAGAGCCCCATCCAACCTCATCCTGAATGCTTTCAGGAAGTCCACAGCCTCTCAGGGGCAACCTGTTTCAGGGCCTCACCACACTCACAGTAAAGAATTTCTTCCCAATGTCTAATCTAACCCTTCAGCTTAAGGCTGTTCCCATTCGCCCTGTCCCTACATGTCCTTGTAAAAGGTCTCTTGTAGCCCCCTTTAGGTGCTGGGAAGATGCTTTGAGGTCTCCCCTGAGCCTGCCTTTCCCCAGGCTGAACAACCCCAGCTCTCTCAGCCTGTCTTTGCAGGAGAGGTGTTCCAGCCCTGGGATCAGCCGAGTGGTTCTTCTCTGGGCTCCTTCCCACAGATGATTGTTCTGTGTCAGGTGATTGTTCTGCTTCATCTATCTGGTTATTACCAGATGTTGTGGGCAGGAAGGAACAAAAGTTCTGCTCTTTGGGAATATTAATTCCTAACACAGAGAAATGTCCGTGATTAAGAAATAGTATTGAAAACTACAAAATCTCATTGTTTTGGCCTTCACTATTGATATTTTTCCCCTCCAAATCTATGCACCATGTTTCAATTTTGGGTGCTTTGCAAGATAGGAAGGCAAAGCTGGTGTGCCTGATTTTTGAGAGTAAGATTTAGCCCTACCCCCTGGGGGAAAGAAATTGCATCCTGTGTGCATTTTGTGTTTTGATTTAATGTCAATATAAGTTTGCTCCTGATTTGAAAACTTTGAAATTACTGCTTATTATTTTTACTGTTACTCCACCATTTTACCGACTTATTTACTTATCTCTTCTTATTACATTGTTTTAGTGCCAATTACACAGAATATGATCCATATGTGGATTGTGGTTCACATTTGTAAACTATGTAAACACTGTCAAGCCTTATGAGTTTAAACAGCAGAGTTTACTTCTGCTAAGAGGGATTCTTAAGTCCATTATAAACAATGCAGGTTTAGAATTGTAGTGATTTCTGCAGACAAACTAAAAAAAAAAAAAAAAAAAAAAAAAAAAAAAGAAAAATTAACAAGAAATCCTAAAGATATTATTTCAGAATGCATTGGATAGAAGGCACAGAAATAGGCACCCAATTTTTTTGATTTGGGGATGCGAAGCAAATATAGAGAAAGAACAACCCCCAGGCCTATGGTGAGTCTTTAGAGCTGCAGAAGATGTAGAGTGGCATTAGGCTGGTTCGGGTCCCGCGGTTTCACGTGGAGCACAGCCCTTCCCCTGGAAGTGTGCTGCACAGCATGTCAGGACCTGGAAATATGTCGCCTGTGTAATGTCAGGACCTGACTCTGTCAGCAGTTTATCTTTTGAGAAGAACAGTGGGATCAAAACATCGGGGTGGGTTGTTCCCGAGCAAACTCCTATTGAACGAGCTAAATCTTTTCTCCTGGCCACGGTGCCCAGCCCAGCGAGGCAGATCCTCGGGATGGGGGTGCACCCACCTCTGCCTACCTATTTAACAAGAGGTGGCAAGATGCAGTGGGACAACCAGCCCAAAGTGTCCCCGTCGTGTATTAAGCTGTCAGTGAATATCTAAATCACTTCCTTCCCTGTCACTTCATCCCCTGCCTACATCCTTTGAGACGCACCACCATTGAGAAGGAACCACCAGAAACACCCCTCCCGAAATGATATGCAAATCCGGCCATTCATCACGCTCTGTGTAGTACAGGTTTAATTCTTCAATCTGCTGAAACATTACTCTGATATACAGTACAAAGGCAGTAACAAAGATGTTCATATCAGCCCATTGTGAGCTGGTGGCAGGGAGAGGAATCAATGAAGCCCCGGGGGACAATGGTCGGGGTTTAACCAGCCTGCAGAAATTTGCTAAGGCGCGGACAAAAGAGCGGGCGCTGAAAAGCGGGGAGCTGCCCAGGAATTCCTCGGGCTCCATTATGCCCAACAATCCTCACTCAGAGAGTGGATTTGCATCCCTAATAGGGTTCAGGGTGTGTTTGTGAAGGGCTTTCGCTGGGGCTGACCCCATCCCTCAAGCCCACATTGATGCCCGGAGCCTCCCTGTGCCCCGGCGCGCTCCGTGCGGGGCAGTATCCTGGGAAAATGCACCCGCTCCAAGGGGAGAGGGGGGAGGCAGAGAAAGTGAAAGGCTTGAGGCAGTTTCGGTGGTACTTAGCAGGGCAAATTACTTTGGCAAATAATGGAACCTACTGCTGGTAATTACTGCTAACAAGCTTCCCCCAACCCAAATGTGACACTTGGACTGATGTGAGAAAAGCTGATATAGGCCAAGCTTATTAAGCCTGAAAGAAAGGAGGCTCTTCCCTATGAAAATACAGCACTTGGAACCTGCAAATCCTGTAATCTAGTGTTACCAATTATCCATTAAAATAGAAAATAGAGCTGTAATATTTTAGGTCCTTTCTAGTGGATGTAGTCCCAGATGTCCTAATCTGAAGTGATTTTAAAGGGAAAAATATTTTGTGTCTTTCACATGCTCCTGTTTAAACCAAACTTGGTTTTATTTACTCCATCATCTTCTGGAGGTAAGCAACAATCTGTCTTTTGATACTGCTGTGTTAATGATATTGTTCTAAGTTTTCTGAAAACACAACTGTCTTCACTCTTTGAAAAGGTACTTTGGGTCCATTGAAACCCTCTTCAAACCTTCCTGCGTGTAGGTTCCATACATGGACCTCTCTGTTCTCTTCAAAGGCATTGCTTTGTTTATATAAAAGAGTTTCTATTGCAAAAACAATAATAAAAAAATAGAATCATACAAATGTCTTCTATCTAGAGTACTTTAAATAATTTCCTCAAATTGGAGGGAAGTGTTTCAGGGCTGACTATGTATTTAAAGAAGACTACCTATGAATAGGACTTAATTCCTACTTAACCTCAGTATCCCTTATTTCTTAACAGCAGAGGGCTGTAAGTATTTTTCCCCATGTTCTTGCCAGTGAGAATTGTCTTGGGTACGAGATCAACTCCTCTGCATTATATCTGCTTTCTTTGTGCTGCTTACACCCGAGCAGGTTCTGTTAATTCCACTGTCAGTTTAAAAAGAGATAGTAGAAAAGAAGACACACACATGGCAGAGGTGCAGGGGACATCAGCCACAAGCTGCCACAAGGGGAACTCCAGGTGAAAAAAAAAAAAAAAAAAGGAGAAAATAGTTCTTTGCTATGAGCAAAGTGAAGCCCTGAAATAAGCTCAGAGAGGCTGAAGAATCTCCATCGTGGTAGAAATCAGTAGCTTGGTGACGCTGGACACTGAGCTTCCTAACTTTGAAGCTGGTTCTGCTTGGAGCAGGAGGTGGGACTAGAAGTCCTCCAGAGGTCCTTTCCAATCCAATCTTTCTGTTTGGACCATTTCTTTTGTGCCATTTGCTCATTACTGGCATCTTCTCTCCTTCTGTGCTGTGACAATCTCCGAGCAGGGAGCTGACACCTTTGGATACCTCCTCCATCTTTGGGTAGCACAAACCAGAAATCAATAACTGAGAATTAGCAATGGGAACGCTGACAACTGAAACGTGCTGAAAACAACCTCTAGTGTGCAGGAACCCACAGAGAGGAAATATCTTGTTGCTGCTTCTGCTTGGGTGGGTTGGTTTGTTTTGAGAAACTTTATTTGCTGTCAGTTGTCTGCAGGCTTGGATTTCAGAACCTTTGAGGCCACTGCATCACAGAAATTGTACTGGAAATAGGCTCTTTCTGGACCAAAGTGAGCAAGCTGAGTCTTTAGGAGTTTCATAATTGTTTGGCTGCAAAACCATATGGAAACTTTCAGTCTCTGTAGTCTTTGTGAATTTGTGTAGCTGTATTCATCCTTAAGCAAGCACCTTGGATAAATTCAGGTGCACTGGTGCATCTCTAGAAATTTTGGCATTGATTAGAGAAAGAAAAAATGTAGATTGTAGGGCATTTTCTTAAACAAAAGGGTCAAATCTGTTAAAAGATTTAAGCAAAAAGATTGCATGTCTGGACTATTAGCAGGCAGAATAAATACAATATTTGTATTTACAGAGCATTTTGAAAGGTTTCTAAATTGCACAGTACCTATAGCAACATTTTAACTGTTATTTTGTACAATGTGTTTCTTGTATGGCTTAGATTTGCAGACCCACTCTTTCCCTTTGTGTTTGGGGAAGCTGTTTTATCTGTAAGATGGAATCTCATTACTGTGTATAATTGTAATTATGTAAATAAGGTTACTTCTGCCTGCCTTATGTTTAAAAAGCCAGTGGAAAATGCCCATGATCTAGTTAGAGCGAGACATTCCAAGTGACTGTGAATGCAGCTGCTGAACTTTCCCTTAACGTTTCTAAAAACCTCCTTTTCCTAAACTGGGACTGGAGTTCATCCTGACCAGCTGCTATTTTTGGATTTAATCACTTCCTACCTTAGGAGAGGAGGACTCAGTTTAGCCACCTAATGAAAAAAGCATTTTGTCTGTAAACTCAGTTGCTTCTGTGAGGAAATGTCGTTCCAACTGAGGTGTGTCACCTGGGTACGAACGTGAAATTGGTTTCCAACAATGCCTTGATCTCCAAGCCTGTTGTGGAGTGGAGTCTGCATCATTGTTTGCTTATGCAGATGAGGAAACAGAGAGGCACAGAGAGGAGAAAACACTTTTCAAGGTCATTTGAATTAAGCTGTGGTTGGGTTTGGGTATAAACTCTTATCTTCTATCCTAGCTCAATATCTATCTTTCCTTTCATATCGCTCTTCTATTCATGTCACTGCCTAAGAAGCTTAATTAGGTTCCTGTACTGTTTCCTTTGGTGCTAAGAAGCCTAATAAACTATATCTTCCTTAGCATTTTTCATGGAGAGGAAAAAAAAATCCAGTTTACTTGAACAAAAGTAACACTTCCCTCCGTACTCCCTGAAGGGAGAAGTAATATGAGTGCAGCTTATTTTGGTGTGGTGGTAAATTAAGTTATCCTTGCTGATATGTGGTGTCCAGGGACTGCATGTGCATTCCTTGTGGGTTGGTGCAGTATCTGATGGGGAGTCTTACACTTGTATTGATGTCCTGCTTTAACTCTGCATTGAGCTAACCCTGGGGCACATGTTCAAAAAAGCTTTCCTTTGTGTCCTGCTAGAGCATATACCCCAGGTAACAGTGCACTTCTGCATAACCCATGCAACAGTGGTGAAAAGTGAATTCCCATCAAAGCAAACATTTTTGTACGTTTTTGTTATCTAAACACTTTTTTTCCCTGAAACTTGTGAACAAAAGCTGTTGCAGATTATTTAAGTACCTTTTTCTTGAAGCAATCTGACCTCTTTTATGTTGTATTATTGCACGATCAAGCGATAGCTAGAATGTTCAGCGAGCATTCTCATCAGCTGTGAGTTACATGTCTGCTGTCATGGGAAAATATTACAGAAAAACAGAATCATCAGGACTGGAAGAAACCTTCAAAATCATGTCGTCCAGCCATCAACCCAGCACCACCATAATCACCCCAAAACTGTATCCTCAAGTGCCTCATCCAGGTGTCTCTTGAACACTTCCAGAGAAGGGAGTTCTACCACCACCCCAGGCCACTTATTTTGATGCCTGTGCACTTTTTCAGTGACTTTTTTTTTTCTGATATATAATTTTTTTATCTAATATCTAATCTAGTGCCAATATTTCACCCAGTAAAATGTACACTCATCCACGCCATGAGCAGGCAGTTTCTCCAGGAGGATGCTGTGGGAGGTGGTGCCAAATTCTTCACTGAAGTCTGGGTAGGCAACATCCATGGCCATTCCTTCTTTTCTTTTCTCCATTCAAATGCAGATTAATCACCTTTTCACACATATATCCTAGTGTGCAGGTTTCCAATAGTTGGCCACTTGCTGAACACATGAATTTTCATTTTTTAACGAAGCATTTAGTTGTCCAGGACAACATATATTTGAATGACCTAGAATCAATGTAGAGCTGCCTGGCAATAAAAACTGGTATTTAATTCTACAGTGGAGGTAGCTACTTAACATTTGTTCTAACATAGAGATATTTCTGTCACAGATAAATGTATTATTCAGATGCCCCTTAAATTAATTCAGTGGAGCCTCGTGTATTCTCAGGAAAAGAGAATTATCTCTTGGAATCTTCCCCACATGAGCATATCAAAGTAACAAATGTGCTCGAATATTACATTCTAGCTAATGCTTCTGGGTTTCGTGGGTTTGGGTTTGTTTTTCACTGAAGATATTAGGCTCTGGAAGGAACTATAGTTAGCCAGTGTAGTAACCATTCCCTGTCCTAGGATAGGTAGGAATTATCTCTGGGTAATCTGGCCAAAGAGAGAGGGAACAACAAACCTAGTGAGTAGCTGCTGTTCAGAGCCCTCCTTCTGAGTGACAGCTTGGATTTGATGTGTCTGGAGTGCACTGAGACCTCAGCTGGGGGTTCTGCTGAGAAACCTGAAGTTCTGTTAAAGAAGGAGGGTGTCTTGTTTTCATCCTCTCCTTCTCAGTCCTGTTACAGGTATGCTCTTCAGATGTCAGCTGTATTTAGATTTACTTGTCTGTACCATAATCATGGTGTGCACACCGAGTGGCTGTGGTTTCTAGAGGCATAGCTAGAAAGTCTGTTCTCATAAATAGAAGCAAATCTATAATGATTTAATTCAACCCTTCCTGTTTATGAACCATGCTAATCTTGTTAGTGAAGTAGCTGCACTAGCACATAGAAGGGATGCACTGCAGGGTTGTGTGAGGTGCTCATGAGCTTTGTAATGGAGCTGGTTTACTCCAAATGACCTAATAGGACATCAGTGAAGTTAGTGGCAAAGTTAGTAGCTCTACAGTTTTGATGACAGAAAATGAAAGTATTATTGTCATCTTAGTGTATATTTGTCTGTGTTAGTGTATATTTGTATCCTAATGCATACTGTGCAGCCCCTCACTGGTACCTATGGCTTACAGAGTCATAAATGAGTTACATAGTTTAAGGATTTAAAGGACTAGAAAGGAAATTAGCCTCCAAAGGAGACATCTCTCACATCTGACTCTTTGCCTTGCTTTTATCAAGTTACTGTGAGAGGTTGCAGGTACAGGAGCTAGTGAAAGGATGCTTCGGATGTCGTGATTGATGGGCCATGATGAAAAGTAGCCCTGTGGAAGTGCTGAATTCAGGGTAGCTCCCTGGCCTTTCTCTTCAGATTGGAAAATACACAAAATGCTCAAGCTTTCAAACAGCTCCTAAGTTTCTGAGTTTGGCTCTGCTCTTAAGCTCAGTCTCTTTGCGTATTCTGATTTCCTGTCATACTTGATGCTGAGTACCTGGGCTCCAGTGTACACAGGAGAGCTGCCTGCAGGCACTGGGACTCTCAAGGAAAGAGCCTCAGCAGAGAAGGCATGTTTGTTTTTACTTTTGTGGTTTTTTTGTAGATAAAAATTATTTTCACAGGAGGCTGCATGTGGCAGGAAAAGCTGTTTTTGAGAGGCTTTTGTTTACCTGGCACTGCTGTGATGTTCAGTGTTACTGATTTCCAAGGGAGCTCTCCTCTCCTTGGGTCTTTGTGGCACGATGCACATCCAGGTAAAAGGCAGCCTGAGCCCACACTTCTCTTGTTCCCCAGCTGCATTCTCAGTGTCAGCTGAACAGCCCTGGATCTTCATCTGAGAAGAGCTGTGTGGACACAGGGGATTGCCACCCATCAACCACTGTGTGTGACAACAAGCTGGAACTGAATGTGCAACTCTGTTTTAGCAGCCTTGATATTTTTTATATTCACAGGAGAATTTGCTGGTCTTGGTGAGGTAAAGAGCCACTTATTATTCACTGACTTTAAGTGTCTGTTGTTAAAACTCCTGCAGGGGCAGGCTGTGTAATTTCTAAAGTAGATTTCTGGCAAAGAATTGTTTAGGAATGAAAGTTTTGATTCTTCAGGGTTCATTACCAAAATGGGCTTGTGCTGGCTACCAAAAGTGTGTATTAGATTGAGTTAATAGGATAGGTAAAGTTATGTGTGGGGAACAAAATGAACCTGAACCCTTTAGTGCTCATCATCTCTAGGGATAGTTGGAGATATCATTGTCAGTAAGCACCACTGTGGGTTTGACCAGATCCAAGACTATATTGTTGGCATGGGTAATATTAAGTAGATGACAGGTTACTATTCCATTAAATGCTTTTAGCCTGCCTCCTGGATTCTTGTCCTGCTCTTGTCCCATTGCCCTTTTTAGTTCCTCCCTTCAGAAGTGAGGAATGGTTGCCCCTGGTTTAGTTCGTGGCAAACAAGAAAGGCAGTCTGCATTGAACTTGAATTTTAGATCATAATAACATTTCTTCACTTGGAGGGGTTTTTTTTCTGTCTCACAAACTGGCCATCTTTGTTGAAGGGAATAAAGGGAGAGGGCTCCATACTGAGAAGGGACTGATATCATTGGAGAACAACGCTCTCTACAAACCACACATTGTACAGGCAGGCACAAAATGAGCTTTCATGCAGGGTTCTGTCAGTGCCACTCAGCCCTGCCTGAATGGGCAGCCCTCTGGTGATTTATCTTCCATTCATCAATCAACACCCAGGACTTTTTCAGCTGGGATGGATAAGATCTCTTGCTAAATATACCACTGCCTGCTGAGTATTGTTGAGCCTGCAGACTGAATGGGAAGGCGAAGCTTAACGTGTCTCACACGTGGAGCTGCAGGTTATGGAAGTTACAGGAGGGTTCTGAGCAGCTTAGAAAAGCATCTGCTTCATTTATGGTTCCCCAGATGGGGGGAATATAACTATCCTATTCTTTTTGTGTTATATAAACTCATTTGTTTTGTAGCTGGTGTCTAAGAGGGATGTGTTTCGGGTTCAAAACTGTTTCTGATTTCCTTTACCCTTCCAGAGCTGCTGTATTTGCAGGACACTCAACACACACAGTGTAGCTCCCTGTTTTTTCGTATTTCAAGGTATTAAGGTATTTTAAAAATTGTGTGTACTTTCTCTATAAACAGAGAGAGACAGACATATTGTATAGCAGTGCTGACAGGACACTCAAATCTTCTTCCAAAAGCAAACAGACAAATTACATTGTATTGCTTCCTAACATAACATAGATTTTGTCTAACAGCCCATTAGCCCCTCAGAAGAGCATTTTGTAATGTATCCAAGTGTGAAGTTTGGCACTGGGACACAGCACAGCAAAGCTCAGCAAGCCCCTCAGGCTTTGCAGTACCTGCCTTCTGAAATACAGCCCCCTCTGTTTTTCAAACTGAGTCCACAAAACTAAACCTTCCCCCTTTTCAGAGCAACCACCCTATTTTACGCTCTTGAGGCCTCTGGAGTGTCATGGAGGGGAGGTGGAGATACCTGTGGGCAGGACCTTTCCTTTCTTCATCTCAAGGAGGCTCTGCAGTCATATTTTTGGGGTGAGGTCGCACATCTTTGTGTGACAGTGTGATGTGACTGAACCAAGCTGAACAACACACACAACTTTTTGGAGCTGTGGCAGGGCACGCTTATGGCACGACACGTGTCAGGGGGCTGAGGTGAATGCAAGAAAAATACTTGCCAGCTCAACTCTGGTTGCATCTTAAACAACAACAGCTCTTTTAATACTTAAATAGAGGGACTAATCTTTTTATGGAGGGAAGCAGCAGTTCAGTGGAAAAATTAAGGCATTTGATAGATGCAGGCTCTGTTGAGGGACTTCATAGCCTGGGGGCACTGCGACTGGTGGCAAGGGAAAGCAGCATCCCTACAAAAACTCCTCGTTGCCCTGGCTGACAATGCACCTGAAATGCCATCTTTCCCAGACAGTCTAGGGTTTTATTCCCCAACTGTATGCCTGACTTGATTTTGCTGTTCATCAGTAATGCCAACATTCAAGCACCCACCCCACCACCAAAAACTGCAGACGCAACCTGGTGAATTTAGACTGATGTTCCACATCAGTTGATATATATAGGAACAAGAGTCCATGCAGAAGAAACCCTCAGTCATAGTGGGAAAGGAGATCAAGCTGGGTTTTTTGAGTGACTCTTTCCCTTGCCTTTTTTTCCCCCCAGGAAACTATTGAACAGTGTCAGCAGTCTGCCAAGAATTTCAGAGTAGTTGGTAGAATGTGCTTTCAACACAATTTTTAAAGCACATAAATGAACTGAGAAACTTAAATTCATGGGCTATAGGTATTTATTGCCAACTTTAATAGTTCATTCCTAGCATTTTATCACTGGACATAGGACACTGAAGTAACTCTAATAACCTCCTGTAAGGAAAAGAAGGGAGAAAGGTCTGAAAAAATTCTGCTGACAGTAATGTCTGGTTCAGATACTTAAATATAATGATGCCAGTAGGTGCTGCTTTAATGTTGCTAGCTAAAGTCATTTTGGAAGATGTTCTTTTGTTTCAGGAAGATCATAAGTATGGTGACATGTGATATATTTAGTGCAAATGAGTACTTAAAGAAGCAGCTGTTAAAAGATTAAACAGTCACATAAAAACTTCTTAGGGTTTTATAAAAATTAAAGCTGTCTCCAGGTAATCTAATTTTATAAGCACTTCTCATTCAATTTTTTTTAATTTTTTTTTTTAGATTTTCCCTTGGAAAATCAGCCAAAAATGTTTAATGGTAAAAAAGAGGTTTTTTTCTTGCCAGAATAATAAGATTTTCTGCTTGAAGTCTTTTCTTGTCACTGACTTGGGTGGAAGACAGCCAAAATCCACATTCTGTTTGCTCTTTCTCCTGGGCTTAGACTGGACTGTGATCACTTTATCAGCTGTTTATATGCACAGAAGGGAGGCCTCAGCTAGAAGAGGGCCACTGGTGGGACTGGAAGGATTTTTTTAATACACGTTTTTGTCTAAATTGTGTTATAGAGAAATGCCATGTGTAACAATCTCATGCTCAAGCCAACTGAAATTCAGAGAGCCTGTTTGATGAGGAGTTAAGTGGGGAGAACTTCCAACACCATCTTCCCAGGCAAAAAATTCCCCAGATCTTTCTGACTTTCTACCAGTTTGTTCCTCCCCACACCTGGGGCTTTCCAGGTGAGCAGCAGGGACTTCAGGGTGAAGCTCCCAGCACTGAGCCCCCAAACCTCTTGAAAGCAGAAATGAAGATTGGTAGGATGAGTTCACTTGTTCCACTTTGCTGCTTTCAAGCTTTACCAGCTCTCAGTTCACTTCAGGGTTTCCCTGTCTTGAGGGTAGATTTCATTTTTAAATATCTAGAGTTTTGGTTCAGTGGGGAAAGTGGACAAGATTTATTAGTTAGGCATAACAGGATCCCCAGATGGAATTTTAAGTTATTGGGTGTGTTTTAATGTCGTGTTTTCAACTGTTGAGCTGCACGTTTCTGAAACAACAATATGGGGGGAGAAAGAGAGAGTGGATAAATGCTTTGAACTGTTTTCTTGAGGGATAACAACTTTGTAAAGCTGTGTGTGATGTTTCACTGAAAGGGAAACTATCACCCATTTCCACTCATGTACCAGGGATTTTAGTGGGTAGTTCACTTTCATGGACTTTGTGTTTGAATCTAAAAGGAGTTTTGTACATTATATTCTTATGCTTTTCTTTCATGGATGCAGCAAAGGGGTTCTAGCTGGTTTTTGGTTGTGGGTTTTTTTGCCTTGTTGGGTTTCACACCCCCCCCCTCCTCTGGATTATCCATCTGCTTAATTGGATGAGGGGTGTGCATGTTGTTTCAGTTAGTTAATTTCTGGAGCATTAATTATTTGATAAGCTCTAATGAGGATTTAGGCTTGAAGACTCCCATAAATTTGAATATTGAAAGTTTAATAAAATAAATCCAAAAAGTTGGCTTTTCTTTTTTTCTGACAGCTTTGGCAAGAAGGTGGGTAATTAAGAGGAAAGCACTCCGTGCCATTTGCATGAGAATGGAACAGCCAGAAAGAAGGATGGCATGTTTGTCCTCTGCCTTCAGAAATGAAAATCTGAGGTGAAGGGGACTGTGTGGTTATTGAAGCCACTTCTTGGATCTGATTTCCTGCATTGCCCCAGCATAAATGAGAGGACAAATGTGTCCTAATTTCCTGGCCCTCTTGGGGATTGCCTGCCCGGTCCTCCAAATTGCTCCAATTCCAGCCAGATTCCTGGCAGATTTGTGCCAAGCCTGGCAAGGAACCTGCCCAGGACTGAACAAACAGCCACATCCCAACTCATTTGAAGGTTTCAAGATGAATATCTGCACTTGTGTTTTTTGTGGCCTTGGTCCTCCTTGAACCCTTGTTAGGATTTCCACGAATGTGTTTTAAGCTGCGATGACACAGACTTGGGTAGGAGATTTATTCCCTTTAGGTCTCCTGTAGGCAGAGGTTTGCAGACTGTTTGCAATCATTTCCCCTTTGAAGTTCTGGGTTCTTTCTGCTGAAATGGGGAGAAACAATAATCACAGAACTGCATGTTGCCGTAATAAGCTCTGCCAAATATTCAAGAGAAATAGTGCCAAAACCTGGAAGTTTAAGGAGGGTTCAGTTTTGCAGCAGTGTGAGTTTGTAAATAAAGTTTTATTTCATGGTGTTTTCCTGTTTAGATAAGTGTTAACAGTTTCAAGATTTCTTGGAATGAACAGCTGTGTTGGAACCATTCCAGCAATTAAGCTCTTCAGAGTAGCTCCTATGCCTTGATATTGATGTGTTTTTACTTTGAATCTTGTACAAGACTACTATTATTTCGTGGCACTCAAGTTCCATGCCTTAAATTGAAGTAAATACCTGCCATTCAGATGGCACATTTTCATCTCTGAGTGATTATTAATGAATTATCTGTTTGTCCCCAATATTGCTTTTTCTCTGTTGTGTTTTCCTATGGGTCACCATCCCAATTAACTGTGTGGTGATCAGAAGGAATCGGTGATAACGCTGAATCTTTGCAGATGGACATATCTGGTGGGCTGCTTAATTTATTTCTGTTTTCTGGCAATTGATCACAGCTTTCCAAAAGCAGACACCGGGGCCAGGATTAATTACAAAGGTACAGTCAAGCTTTTTCTCTGAAGAGGAGTTTATAGAGCCACATGTTTTGCTGTCCACATTAATTCTTCATTCATTTTAGTTGGTCTTACACATTTAATGTTTCATGCGCAAGGTGATTTACAAGGGGTACAGATTTACCCTTAAACATCCAACCTCTCCTAAATGGTTCAAACAGAGAGAAATTGAGGAATTCTGTCTTCTCGGAGACATGGGTTTTGTTTGCATGGCTTTTATATTTTCATGTGATGAAAACTTTAATTTGGCCTTGACAACAATAGTTGTCCTAGAAGTGCTACTAGTTTTGAATATATCCTTACAGACTATAATTAACATTGTTCCTGTTAGTTTTAATTCTTGTCTCTTCCATTTCTGCTTGATCCAAGTAAGACATTAAAATCAGATTAGGAAGTAAACAGTGTCTACAGACTTCTTACCTTGTAGAAATGGGTTGTCCTAAAGTGCTGATGGAAAGTACAATTATTAATAAGGAAAGAGTCACTCTATGTCTTTTCCCATACCCATGCTGAGACTTTGAGTGGTCTAACTTAACAACAAAACTTCCATGAGCACTTTCCATAGTACAGGAATGCTGCCAACTTACTGATGTCTGAAGATAATTGTGATGAGATTCATTACAGAGAAGCCCAAGACACCCTTGCAGGGGATGTGCACTTGTTGACCTGATTTCGCTTGCTGGTCTGGCCATGTGCTTTGGAACAGATGATTACAGACACATGGGAGAGGAACTTGACATGCAACTATCTCTAATGTTTATTGGGCTTATCTGTTTATAATCTTTTCACTTTTAAGATTTATGTTGCTCAAGAAAAGAAATCACCACCAGGTCAATAGCAGCTGTACATTTGGAAGGCTGCACAACTCTGCTTTTAATCATGTAGGAATCGAAAGAAATAAACATTTACAAGTGAGCTGGAAGTGATTTCTCTATCATTGATATGCCTTTTGATGTATCTGACCTCCCTTAGGAAGGAAATATCTCGGTCTCCCTTTTGTTCCATCTATTATGACTAATTTCTGCTGTTTGAGTGCATGTGTTAGTAGCACCCACATTGCTTATTCAAAAGCTTTGGTGTTTTGGCAGCAAAATCTGAGCCATCTTTGCAAGTTCAAATCTTGGCCACTAACCCAACAGCCCCAGCTACGTGGGGTTCTGTGCAATGTTACATTTTCAACAAGAACAAGGTCTCAAAAGGACTCCGTTTTTCTTCCCCTTCCAGCTTTTTGGAGTGTCTGATAACCACTTCTCAAATTTAGGACTTAAATTGAAACTTAACTCCAGCTGTTGGTCTTGCAACACAGTGAAAGTCAGGTGAATGCTGTGAAATTTTATTTAGAACATAGTCTTTCAATAATCAAGTGCTTGTACATACCATAAAAGTCTCTGGTCATTCAGGTTCTTACAAATACCAATCTTTCCAATCAGTTTATGGTTCCAGTTCATTGACACTTATTCTTCTTTATTTACCATCATCTACTTATGTAACCAAATATATTTGCCCGCTCTGTGAGAGATTATGATGCATGGAAGACAAACTCTCTTTGCAATGTGAGAAATAAGAGGTGAGCAAGAGTCTAACCCACTCCTCATGTGCAGGGATTTTGAAGTGAGGGAACAGTGTACTCAGTGGGAAAGATTTGGCTTTATCTGTTTGTGTAGCTTCATTATAAAATCAAGAAACTGCTATGCTTGACTTTTAAAAGTTAGTTAAAAAGGGTGATAGGAGTCCTCCATGAATATCCCTTTCACCTTCTCATTATGGTCTCTTATAACTTAAAATAGAAGTTCAGGGGGAGTTTATAAAGTGACAAATCTGTTACTTCCTACTCTGTCATGACACAGACTGTCAATTTAGTTGCATCTGAGTTGCAGTGGAGTCTGAATTCTTGGGGTTAACACCTCAAAGAAAGAAGAGATGGTTGGATTGTTCAATGGGCACCTACTGGACTAGGAAATACATTTCCCTTGACCTCAAAACAAAGAGCATCAGCTCTACCATTGAACTGTCTTGAAAATCCACTGTGAACTGGAGGAAAAGTTCTTTAAACATGTTATTGACTGTTCTTGGTATATGGGATGAGGAAAAGTACACCTACAGCCAGGAGGAATGGGTGGGTGAAAACAGGGAAGTCAGGTTGGGTGAGAGCAGAGCTGCTTTGAAGGAAAAACCGTTGGCACTTCTGAAAATGAGAAGGAAAGAAAACTGAACAGAGTAGGGTTGGAGAGGGGCAGCTTCCTTAAGCCACAAGAATGGATGCTCTGAATCCACCATATCCGTGCTGAGAGAGACTGGGATCTCCCACTGGACTTTCTTACCACTAACTGAGTGGAACAGGGCAAGTTCAAATGGTAAATACTGTTTACAACTTGTTGAGATTCAGAGGAAGCCTTCACTTTAGAGGCTTTCAATTAAGATTGGACAAACATCTGTAAAATAAAGCCCCAAACAACAAAAACACCCAAAACCATTAAAAAAAATTGCTTAGTTAAACTGTTTAAGAGGAAAAAGTTGGGAGAGAGGACACCAACCTCACAGAAACAGACTGAGAGTTGAAAGGAACATTCTGAATCTTTAGAATTGTTTACTGCTGCATTGATATTTTGATTGGGGAAACTGAAATAAGGACAGAATTCATACATAACAAGACTGAAGGAAAGGGGATTTTTCCCCTTGAAGCTCACCATCAAATAGAAGTATCTTCGGACAAAATTTTCCAGGCGAAAAAAGTTACTAATTTTCAATTTTCTCCAGTCAGCTCCAGCTTTACTGGTTATATCTGGAAAAATACATGGTGCTAGAACTCTGTAGAGGCAGCTACTGGTTCTTTAATCACTGCTTTCTCTGGTTTTCAGCAAGAACTGGATCCAAGTCACTCAGGGGTGGATTGTTTTCTCTGCTGTGCTCATTTCTGAAAGTACAGTTTCCCTCACTCCGTTGATAACAATGAAGCATGTTTAAAGGAAAGGCCTGTGGAGGAGAAAAGATTTCATTAATCATGAATCATTACATTTGTCAGTTGGCAAAGGGAGACTTCCTCATTTATCCCTTGAATGAAATTAGCTCTGGCCTAGCTGCACTTAGAAATTCTAAATTGCCTTGGCATCTATCTCTCGCTGTTTATATATGCACCATAAAATGGCAGATGGCATTTTATTAATAGCAGATGAGCTGAGTCTTTAAAGATAGTTGTGGGTTGTTGGGGTTTTTTCTGATATTTGGTTTCTTTGAAGTGGCATCTACCTACGTAATTTCATGGTGCTTCTCTGTAGTTTTCTTCATTAAAAAAGAAAAGAAAAAGATAATAAACCCTTAATGTAGTTTTAAGCTGCACCTGCCACTGTTCTCTCCATCTGAGGTGGTTAATAGAGTACATCATGATGATCTGCTTAAAGATGGAGCTTGAGGAATTTTTAGCTGAAAAGTCTTTGCAAGCAATTCTGTGTACTGTGTAAAATGGACTGATGCTGCAGAACCCAATGTAAGGACTTGCTTGGGTTGTGAGGCTGAAGGGGTTTTTTTCTCCATTCTTAGTTTCTGGAATAGAAAAAATGATTCTGGAACAAATACCCATCTTGTCTGTTAACTGTGCAAAGTCCACTGAGTGCATTGAGACTCCCATTTCCTGTTTAAGTCAAAGGGTTTGCCTGAGTTACGTTCAAAACTTTCTGGAAATTGTTGGAAGCACAAATGAAAGCTGATTTTCTGGTTTAGCTCCCTCACACTGCCTAGCGTGCCAAGCTTTGGTTGCTCATTTGCCCTGTAAAGGGCCAAGATTCAAGCTCAGGCCTTGCTTGAGTTTGTGCTGAAACTCTTCCCAGTGAAAGTTTTATTGCAGTGACTCTGTGGTTGTGAATCACTTCAGGTTCTGAGGAGCAGATCATTCTCATTTCATCAGGACTTTCACAGTCACTTCTGGTTTATACCTGTGACTCTCAGGCTGCTTGTCACCAGTGTGTTACTTATAATACCAGGCTCCAAACCAGAGGTCCTACCTGAATCAGGGACTAGATCATGAGAAGAGTTGTGGGAAGGACAGAAGAAGGAAGGTGTTCTTGGGGAAAAAATTACTTGAGGGTGCCTCCATTTGTCTAAAGTGAGGTAGTTCACCTTGTGGCTACATATTTTCATTGCTTTGTGTTTTGACATCTAGAAACTGATGAGGATTTGGGCCTCTGAAATGTCCCCTGAGCTGCCACCGATGTTCTCAGCATTGTGGGGTTGTGCCAATTTTATCTGACAGGACAACCCTTTAGGAGTGCAGGGGAAAGGCAGTGATGCAGAAGAGCCACAACTTGGTCGCGAGACAGGGCATGTCCTTTGTGATGAGACATTCTTCCCAGAAAAATAGTTCCACTGTTTGGATGAGGTGGGGTCTGTGCTGTGATAGCCACATCAAAGACTATAGATAATAAAATCTGCAATATTTCCCCCTCCCACAGACAGCTTATTGGCAGTATAAGTTGCAGCATCTTTTCTCACAGCATATATTTTGAATGATGCTAATGGAAAATCTCACTGGATCTACTGCAGGTGTGTTCCCAGTTTTAATGTCCACCCATATTTGTAGGGTGGTTCTGAAACTCTGTTTCTCCAATACCAGTTTCATAATGCTATAAAAAGTGAAGAGAAAGTTCTGCAAATAAGTTTTTATTTTCCCCTTGCTGTTCCTGTGGCAGCTTAGATACAACTCCTCTGATCTAGGACTCAAAAATCTCTAATTACCTCTCTTTGAGCTAAAGTGTTCTGGGCTCTTCAAAGTCCTGTAGGGGGAAAAAATGTTATTTAAGAGGAATTTAAGAAGTAATTCTTAAAAGTGGGTGAATTTGGAAAGGAAAGGAATTATAGTTTTTGGTTCAGCGTATTTTGAGCCTGAGAATTATTTAATGTGTGCTTAATAATGCAGATGGAATCAGGTCAGAGTACATGTGGGAAACTTACTGTTGCATATGTTTGAATCAACTGCATGTGCAAAGCAACCAGGATACACTGGAAGTGCTGCTTTCCTATCTGGTAGAATTTCCTAAAAATAGAAGACCTTTGAAATCAATGGATTCCAAGACTACCAGGCTTTTACTGGACCAGAGAAGAGCAAACCAATTTTATTTATCATTAAATAGGAAAAAGATCCCAAACAACCATCACCTTTCAGAATGTTGTCATGAGGTTGTTCCATAAAAGTCTTTTCTTCATTATCAATGTGCTTTTTCTAGTTTGGTTGTTGTTGTTTTGTTTACTGCTATAGAAAAAGTCAGATCAGCCACCTCTGGCAAATTTTGGATAATAAGACAAGTAACTATTCAGGGTTCTGTAAGAACCATGAGCTTCATGACTGATGGTCAAAAAGATATTTTATTAAAAAAAATTTGTCGTGGAGTAGATGTATGAAAAGTCAGCATTTCTCACTTTCCTCCTGGATGTGATTATTAGTTCTGCAGCACCAGTGCTGGTGTTCCACTGAACCAGAGGAAAATGTTTCATATGTTATATAAACATGGAGTGAAAAAACAGAGGTCTTTCAGGTATTAGCAGAGGTAGCTCTCAGGTGAACTCCAAGGCCTTGGGATCTGAAGGAGTGAAACATGGATGCAATAAGGTTGTAAGATTTTATTTGTCCTCTAGGTTGAGGGAAGTGTAAAAGCTCAACACTTGGCATCATTCTGGAGAACTAGAATTTTGTAGCCTGTCCATGGCTTAGAAATACTTCCAGCTGTACAGTTGCTTCGTGCAATTTGCGCTGTGTATGATTTCTGAGGAAGACCTGATGGAGATGCAATCAAAATATTTAATCCAAAATGTGTGTAGCTGGGGTTAAGATAAAACCTCTAAATATTCTAAACTTTGGTAATGCTGAAATAATCAGACCTTTCCTAAAACCCCAATATACTCAAAACTTTTGTAATGCTGAAATAATCAGGCCTTTCCTAAACAGACAAACAAAAAGCAGAAATTAAATCAATTGTAGTCTGTATTCTATTTCTGTCTCACCAGAAAAAGAAAAAAAAAAATGAAATAAAAGAAAGGCCTGAGGAAGCAGATTAAAATCTAGTAAACATCAATTTACTTTTTTAATTGCATTCAGAAAGGATGCCTTAGAAACAGATCTGATTTGCCTCCTTGGAAAGCTGTCCAAACCTCATTACCTAGTGGTAATATACCTTCTTTTTAATTTCTGTTTCGAATATCCTCATTACATCCTTTTTTCCCTTATGTTAGCCTTGTCTTTTTACACCCTGGCTTTAAGCTCCAGACTTTATTCCTACTATATTTAGGGAAGGCCCTCCCATTCCCTGCCAGCTGTTCACAAAGCTGAACGACCCAGCCCATTCCACCTCTTTGCATCAAATTGCCGTGGCCTTTCCCTTCAGCTTTTGCCCTCCTTGAGCACGGCTGGCCATCATTTATCTCTCAGTGGATCTTAGGATTGCTCTCAATTCCTTCTCAGGCATGTCAGCCTCCTGGTTCATCATGTCCTGTGATTGAGTAGCATGCACGGGCTTGTCTTCATTGTTTTATGCTGATGGCCAAATTTGTGGGTCCCCAAAGGCATCACCTTTCACTTGGTTTTCTGCAGTTTCCTTTATTCTCTTCCTTAGGATCACCCGGTGCTTCCTGCAGGCCCCTTGGAGATAGCATTTCCAAATGCTGGGATATTGGCGTGCTCTTAGTTAGCATGTTATTAATGATCTCAGCAAAATTCATCCCCAGACTGCTCTGTGAGGAGCTTCAATGCTGAGCTGTCTCCAGTCAGTAGCTCTTCCCTTTGACATTACTGGGGGCACAGTCCTCCTCTTATTCTCTTAAACTTGGTCTTCACCAGGAACTTTGACGTGGCAATAAGTCACGATGCTTTACTAAATCCCAGCAGAAGATCCCTTTGTTCTCTGTTCCTTCTTGGAAGGCAGGTATTTTATGAAAGACAGTATAGAGGGTCAGTCAGGATCAAACTCCTTTTAAATTTGACTGTGCTTTGCCCTTTTTCCTTTAGAGACTGAGCCAGAGCTTTATGTGTTATTAAAACCAGTCGTCAAAGCATTTCCTTTCCAAAGTTTCTGCATTGGCAGATTTCTAATTGCAGGCAGCTCTATGCATTGTAATAGATCACTTAAACATCCTTGCTACTGTACATACAATTTCATAAGCAGCTTTTCCCAGCCTTCTGGGCTAGATCTTTTCCAGTCCCTCTGGCTCACATCAAGCAGTGCTGCTACTGCTTTGTGTCTCTGTAGCTCTGTTTCCTCTTGATATTCATACTTCACAAAGTCTGCCAGTGATACTGACTTTATTCTTGCATGTTTGGATGTCCAAGACAGCTTTGCTTGTCAGTGAGCCTGTTTTCTTCTATTCTGTGTAGGATCTCAGTTCGTTCACAGTACCCTTCTTGAGATGGTTGATTTTTGCTGCATTCCTTCTGCAGAGTTCCTCCCCTTTGCCATCATTTCCATCATTTCTCAGTCCTTGCTTGCTTTACAGTTTCCTCATAATTGTAGCAGCTTTCCCTGAAGACAGTTGAACCCTCCCAGAGATTCAGGTACCTGAACTATTTTATTCACCTGAATTTATAGCTTGGTTAAGGTTTTAGTCTTCCCTTGTTAAGGCAAGGCCAATGAAGCCTAATTCTGATCCATTTTCTGTGTAAGATCAACTCATTTGCCATAGCTTGATTCAGGGTTATTCCAGAAACACTTCCAGGAGCTGCTCATCGACCGCTTACCAAGACAAGTTGTCATCTCTTCACGCTTCTTTTTGGCGGAATATTTCCCAGCTGAGCTCTGCTTGTGTAGGCAAGCATCTGGGGGAACTGAGAATCTCCTTTAGTGAGGCAGAACTTGGTGTTCCTCTCTGCCAAAGCTGTCCTTATCCAAACCTGGCTCTGGCAAAAGACATTCCAGATCCACCACAACAGAGCAATTTATCAAAGTACTTTTAATCTAAATGAATTATTTTATCCATTTTGTTACAAATGGATAGACAGGAAATTCAGACTTAAGCAGGAATGTGCTTTTAAAATTTTTCTTTTTTTTTTACCTCATTTTAATTTTAATAATTACATTTGAGATAGTGATGTGTGCTTTTCAGCAGTGTTCTGAATTGCAGGTGACATTTGTCCCTTTGAGTTCATTGCTTCTTCCTCAGAAAAAAATTAACTGTTTTTAATGTGTTAGTTTTATTTTGATTTTTATTTCAGACAATATTTACTGTTGCCAAAACAAGGGTTACAGTTACTTTCTCCAAGGAAGGTCCCCCCTTCCTTCATCCCTCAAAACTGGACTCTGTCTCTAAGGCACAGAGAAAGCTTCTTTGTACTCTGTCTGTTGCTGAATGTGTAGTCCATTATAATTTGATCCTATATGAGCAGCACACCTTCTGAGGTACTCTGTTTATTCCAGATGTCAGCCAATATTTTGTCCTGCCTCTTACTTAAGTCTCTGTCATTCTTCCCATTGTATCAAGCCCTGTCACAGTTTAAATTCCCAATCTGCTGAGAGGAGCATCTCCTGAAGGGTGATGTGCTGTCACACTGCAGTTAAACAGAGCTCTGAAGGCTTCTTTCCTCTCAAAAACTGTTTACTCTTGTGGATACTAATACTTTGCTGTTGAGTAAATAACAGGCAAAAGGGCACTGGAAAAACTTGCAAGCTTAAGATGTGATTTCCATATGCAAGTGAGGGGAGAGAAAGAAGGAATGGGAAAAAAACCCCAAACAAACAAAAAAACAAGAAACAAAATTTGAAGAACAGTACGCAAAGTTTGTTCATGAACACTTTTTCAAGCATGGAGAAACGCCTCAATTCCAGGTGCCATTATTATAGACCCGTTTTCCAGATACTGCTCCTAAGAATTAATTTACTTTTGGGGGCAGGAGTGGGGGAGGAAAAAAAAAATCTCATAAGGTTCTCTCCGGCAAATAGTTTTCTAATGCTCTTCCCTCTAAAACACAGATGGCCATTCAGCAGCGATCCAGATGCTCCTGCAGGAAGCTCAGGGTCCCTGTGGAGCCGTTTGCAGGGTATCCGTGGGTGCTGCTGCCTTGGAACAATGCAGCATTTCTTCTCTGAGCTCCAGGAATGATCTGAAAAAGCAGAACCACATTCCTATATCGACAGGGAATTAAGTCCTGACATCGGAAATAAATTGTGTTTTCACCTGGAGGGAGGGTTGGGTCCGCCCATCCCACACTGGGATGATGTACAGGGCTCTGGTGGTATTGCCTTGGGTGTTGCATGCACTCAGCAGCCAAAATACATGCATTAAAATGTGGATGTTGGGCTGGTTTTGTTGCAGCTGGCACACAGGATGCTGCCCTAAAAGCATCAGTATGTCCCAAATGTAGTAAGTTGCAGTACATTGGAAAAAAGGCAATGCTTAAATTTATAACGTGGCTGGTTAAAGGCAAGTCTTTGAAAACACATGTAGGAAATCTGCTCCTTTTGCCCTGGATACCAATATACAGAAGGAAGTAAAAAAGAGTAAGAAAGCAAAGTAGACAGATAATAGAATTCAGTATCATTTCTTCAATGAGATGACTAATAAGCATGAAATTGAACATCTGCTTAAGTGCATGTCTGGGTTATAGCATAAAGATAACTATCATAATTGTACCCTGATATTTCCATGGCAGAGATTTTAGTGGATGATAACTAGCATAATGCAAATATAAATGTTATACTGTGGTAGAAGCTGTACAATTATTTTACCTGTGATTGATAGGAAGGGGAAAAAAAATCAAGTGTTCTGCGGCTTATTTTTTTGGATGAAAATCCTTAGAATATATTAAATAATTTCAGGAAATGCTCTCATGAACTGAACACTAAAAATTGAGGTCAAAAAAATCTTGTCTATTGAGGGAAACTGCTTGGAGCAGTTTCTGTCTCATAGCAACTTGTGGTGGTGGTTGGTTTTTGAGTACTTTTTTCCCACGAAAGAAACATTTCTTATGCTGCCAGTTTACTATTTGTACTGTAGAAAATGCCTTCTAGAACAAAATAAAGAAACCATAATGGTAATAGAACCAAATATTGCCCTGGGTGATTGCTTTAACATGCCTCAATAAAGAAAAATTCCATAACAAACCTCTCAGATGAGACAAGATGTCATATTAACTTCTGCTGCTCAGATGGGAGAGATCTGAAGTGGAGACCAAAGTATTTGGCAGAAAGAGTGTTTGGCCATGGGAGAATGAGATGTGAGTGATGTAAAGCAACTCTGTGGTCAGATTTAAACTCAATGTGCTGGTTTGGTATTAATCTACAGAGGTTATGATGTTTTTATAGTTTGAATTTCAGGTACTGAGCTTCACATCAGCGGAGTGAAATGTTCTTTTACCTTTCTGGAACAGCTTTGTAACATGCGTCAAATCCCTGAGACTTTGGGACTACATGGAGTAGATAATGCGAGACTTGGGTCTTTTATTTGTTTTCTCCCCTTAGAATGCTGCTAAAAAGGACTGGCTCTTTGTCATGCCTCATTGTTATTCTGCCATGTATAGCTTTGGGGCAGCTGCTCTATTGTAAGCCCCAAGAGTTATGAGTGAGAGACAGCAGATTTATTCATCTAGGGAAGATGTTTCTGACTGCTGCAATTAGTAGCTGTGGCTTTGGGGATTTCTGTTGTGGTTGGTTGTTTTAGTTGTTGTTTTTCCAATTCAGAAAGTGGTTAAGGTGTATGAAAATACTGTACATGGAGTATCTATGAGTTTTTATTATGCAGTAGCCCTCGAACTGCTCAGAATGCTATGGAAAAATATAGGAATATGGCATGTTATAACAACCAGTGTCTTGAACTTCAAGCTAACAAGCTGATGAGTTTTCACATCCTTCTCTCTGAGCTGTTTATTTCAGCAGTGGGGTTCTCAGATAAAGAAATACAGTTTGCCTGTCCTATTGGTTTGCAATTTCATGTATTTCCTACTGAAATGTTCAGGGAGGAATTGGTTTCCCTGTGCAGCAGATCTGGCAGCTTTAGAGCCTTCAACTCTCCAACACAGTGACAGGACTTGAGGGAATGGCACAAAGCTGAGTCGGGGGGGTTTAGGTTGGATATCAGGAAAAGGTTTTTCACCCAGTGGGTGAAAAATCAGGAGAAATATTAAGATATGAGCATGTCAGATGGAAGATTAATAATGGACGACGGTTTGCTTTGGTGAGCACTGTGTGGTTTTTTTTACCAGTGTGTGCCACATCACTTTAAATCACTTAAGTATTTCACTGAGAACCACATGGCCAAAATGATACCCAGTGCCAGTGTCTCCTCCTGTGGCACAAAGAAATGCAGATTTCCAGATTACAAATACCTTTATTTAGAAAATAAATTTTATAGCTGATTTTCCTCCTTCAGAGCAGATATAATTGAAATGGGAGTGAAAAAAATTAAGTAATTGCTGTTTCTCAATGACAGTGCAGTAGAAAAAGGGTTTTTTTATGTTTAAATATTCCAAGTTATCAAAATTTGTGGTCTGGAATTATTCTTAATGATAGACCATCTTCAGTAAATTTCTCTGACTCCAGATGTTCAGTACTTTTTTTTTTTTTTTCAAATGTAGTATTTGATTGAGAGTCTATGACTGGATTCAAAAGTAAAAGCTTCTACACTGCACAAATTAACATGCTCTGATTGGGAAAGTAACATCAGCTAAATAACTACCCACTACAATAGTACACAATAGCAGTGAATGAGATATTTCATTCACTAAATGCAAACACAGTGCTAGTTTGTACAGAACATAAACTCAATTTGCCCCTGATCTTGCTTATTGATACATTGAAATGAATATTCAAAATGTTTCTAAATAAAAATTTCAGTCAAAATCACATACTTGCATTTAAAAAAATTAATTGAACACTGTGTTGTCTCATTTTTTCAAGAACAATAAACTCTAGAAATGTGGATTTAGGACCACCTGACCTGAATTTATTGTAGTGAGGAAATAAACACGTACATTTTAATGCTGTTGACATCAGATTAATTTCTTCTGCTCTTCTCTATTTATTCCTGACCTTCATCTAAAATCAAATTCTTCTCTGCCTCCTCCTGGTGGGACTATCCTCAGGACATAGAAGAAAATTGGTTAAATTCCATCCGTGACTATTTGACTACATTCCCCTGTGGGGGTGGGAATCTTCTGCCCCTTTCCCTGCACTTCACTTGGGGATTGAGGAATCACATCCTCTTCACTAAAGGAGTGATAAGCTCACAGCTCAGCGTGCACTGATTGGCACTCAGTATTTAATTTTTGATCTGTCTAGATTTGGGCACTAAAGTAGACCCCAAGAACAGCTTTCTTTATAACAGGAGTGTGGGGTTTGCTGCTTTTAGTTCCCCCCACCCAAGCTGTCCTTTGGTCCACATCAAGGTGTTTCAGCAGATTGCTGGGAATGGATCAGCCCCATCCTAGATCCTGCTGCGCTCCAGTAGGCAGAGATTGTGGCCAGAGAGAAAGCACCCAGCACAGAGGGTTAAAAACTGAGTATTCCTCATAAATACCTTGCCCAGCTCGTCCTCTGAGTGCTGGGACAGATGACTTGCTGTGCTGGTGTCCACCTCTCCTCCAGAGCAGCCCTGGAGACCTGTGACTTTGCAATCTGCTCTATGAACTGTTTGCTGTTCCCAGCCAAGCCAGGGACAAACCAAGCCCTAGGCAAGAGACAGCTGATGGCACAGCTTTAGAAATAATCTGCACTGGTGGCTGGTTTCCTTCTAAAACACCAGAGACCGTGCTCCTGGTGACCATCCTTTATGGATTCAGCTGCTTGTTTTATGACAGCAGTTAAAGGAGAACCCCAGATGCTCTCTGACCCTTTTAGGTGGCTTATGGGGCTTTAATAGGAGAGCTGAGGATTAACTCCCCAGGAAGCATCATTGGGACATTATGGAGGCAGCTACACTCGTGCTTGCAGGATGAGACCTTAGGTCAACCCACTGCTGCTAATATTTTCCCCTAAGTGTCAGAGATGCTGTAGGTGTAACACTTGGGTGCACTTCAGAGACATGACTGCATCTGTTCACAAAAAGCTCTTTGTGGTCACTGTAATTAGCTCCAGTGGCAGAACATTCCCCCAGGCTGAATCCAGTTGTTTCCAGGACTGTGCTTTATTTGAGTTTTATTCAGGTTAAATCTAATAATTAGGTACCTATGGTAGGTTGGCCTGTACTGGACACACAAAGCCACACTGTCACTCCCCTCCTCAGCTGAACAATAGGGAGAAAATATAAATAAAGTCCTGTGGATCCTGTGTAAGAACCAGGAGACATCGCTCACCAATTATCAGCATGGGCAAAACAGACTTGACTTGGGGAAAGGAGTTATTTTATTGCCAATCGAATCAGAGTAGGGTAATGAGAAATAGACCCAAATCTTACGAAGATCTTCCCCAACCCTTCCCTCCAACCCAGGCTGAGGGGTGAGAACATGTGAGAGAGCTGCCTCACTGTGGTCTTCACCACAGGCTGCAGGGGAATGCACCCTAAATCATGTTTTCTCAGCTCTAAGGAATGTGGGATGTCACAGACAAAGTATGGCTAACGTTGACCACGTTAGGACGAAGTAGGGCTTTGTCTCTCATATGTAGTTTATCAGTCTTTAACACCATCACAAAGTGTGTAGTGGCTATTAATTTGGTCTTTTAAAATGCCTTGGGTTTCTAAAAGATTAAAAAATCTGCTTTAGCCACTGAATTACAGCACTACCACCTCCCTCTCCCCCAATCCTCATATTTTTTTCACAACTAAGTTCTTACATGTCTTTCAAGTAGTGTTCCTATTTAAATTTACAGGGGAAATTTGCAGGTTTGTGCCTATGGATGTGTGGACAGCAAATATTTATCACAATAAAAGGAGAAATATGAGGAAGGGGGAATGTTGTCACTTGATTTTTTGATTCACCGTTAACCTCTTCAGTCCTTAGAAAATTGACTGTCCTTTAATCACATCCTTAACAACCCATGATGAGCTATTAATTGTACGTGCATTAAATCAGTGCAAAATTCCCCTGTACTGTTTTAACTTCCCTTCTCTCAGATTACAGCAGCAAGAATTTATCTGGAAACAGTCTCTTTAGCTTTTTCCTAATTCTATTAGAGCTCCAAAGCTCATACCCCTAGACCAATGTGAAGTTGATTTTTCCATATAGTCAAGGTAACTTCACTTTATTTAGCATGTGGGCTCACAAAGATGACAATTTTTTCCCCACTTCCTGTCTGTTCTTCTTTGTTCCCAGAAGTTTCTCTTCTTCTGAAAACAGAAAGAAATTAAGATAATAGCTGGCAAGGACTTAGGGTTTTGTGCTTCTTCTTGGCATATTCATGTTCTATTTATGGAATTTAGGGTTTTTTTAATAAAGATTGAAAGAATAACACCTTATTAGATGCATTTGTTTGGCATAACCTTATAGACATGATGGTAATTTCAAGTCAGTAGAAACCACTGTTTAAAATATCAGCTTTCTGGTTGCAGTGGGTTTATACCAAAGCAGGCTCCACTTCCTTTAATTGCCAATTTAGTAATGCCCAGAGAAAGTCTTCTGTGAAATTACATGTCCAAATACTGCCTCCATATTTAATTTCTATCTAATATTTAACTAATTTCTGGTTTTCCCTTTTTCCTTCCTCAGACTGAGCTAAACTGGAACAATTCCCATTCTTTGAGCAGCTCCTCTACTGCTTTTTCAATGCCGTAGAGAGGAATGCTTTTATTATTATTATTTTTATCTTCTGCCTGGCTAAATATGTTACTTGACTTTTATCTAAAATGAGTTAATCAAGAGCTTTTTCAGCACAGAAACGTGTAAAAGGAGCTCTGCCTGTGGTGTTGGGAGTTGTGCTGTTACATATCCTAGATTCTCATGGACTAACTCCAAAAGAAGCAACAGGAAAACCCCAGGGTTTGTCAGAACATGCTGATTTACTGCAAGACAACCAGTAAAAGGTTTTATTTAGAATCCATTTGATCTGCATCAACAGCATGGAAAGGATGTACTGGGTACACTGCTGAGAGTGAGCTCCTTGTAGTTTGTATTACTGCCTGCTGCGCCCATCAAATTGAGTTAACACTTAGTGATCCGGTGAAAAACGGGGCCTGGATCAATTGTTTTGGGAATGGCTGTAGGAAAAGTGATGTTTATTCCCTCCAACACCCAGGAAATCGATGAGATGGAGCTGACTGTGTTTATGTGTTGTCAGCAGAGCCGCTCAAATTCCGATTCATGTGTGCGATGAGAAATCAGCACTTAGCAGCTATTTTTCAACCAGGACTAGGTGTTTGCATGCCTCCTCCAGTCATGCAAACACATCACCTGCTGCACAGGAAGTGTCCTCTCAGAAATAGAGATGAAACATTAAAAAAAACAATAAAAAAATTAGGAGTTCTTGTCAGTGATATCCCACGAGTTTTAGTAGGGAGCTCATTCTCTCAAGTACCACTTGCCGTAGCCCAAGCTCTGAAGTCCTGAAACCTCTCAAGAGAGGGAACTGAAGCAACAACACAAGAGAGCACAATTTGCAAAGAAACAGCAAATGTTTGAAAATTGAAAGTCAAATATATTCATAACTCCAGTGAAACACTCTGTATCAATGTTATTTGACATTTCAGCCTCAAATGCTAACTAATGATTCACAAAACCTAATAAAAAAACCCAAACCATTCCTCTGTCCTATATACGAGAAATGCTTTCTTCAGGATCTGTGCACGAACAAGATATTTGCCATGATTTAGAGGAACAGCAAAGAATATTCCAGAAGCAGGAATTCCTCTTAATAGAAACCAGGCTGGAAATTTGCCTTTTTTTTTTGTTTTTTTTTTTTCCCCATCTTCCTGTAAGCTACAGAAACTCTGGGATTCCTCTTGCCTGTTTAGTTTCCCCAGCAAGGTCTCACACAGAGACCTCCTTTTAACACTGAGTCATGCAATTAACATTGAGGGATAAGCATCCCATGACTTTTACACTGGAGAAAGCCAGGAGCTGAAGTCACTGAAGCTGACTTGCCATGGGTTTTTAAGGGTAAGGGAGTTGCTGCTGCTGGGTTTGCTAGGAGGAGCAGTGCCTTATTAGCCAGCTAACCACATGACTGATACTGATATTGGGTACAGAGGGGACCAGCTCTCCTTTTTCACTGCTCAGGGAAATACTTTATCACCCAATTGATTGCAACTGAAGGATGAGATTGTGCATTGAGCAACTGTGAAAAGTAGGGAAGATTATTACACCACTTGAACCGGAGTCCATCTGCAAAAATCAATTCTACCAGGAGAAAAATATTTGTTGCTTCTTATCCCCCATGAAGGATTGATGCTTAATATCACAGAAAGCATTCAGCCCCTGGCTGGCACTCCAAAAATATGCTACATTTGCTTAAGCTGTTGTGCCATTACAATATTGCATGTAAACAGAAACAAATTATGCACATTAATTTCTTGGAGGTGAGAAATTATAGCACGGGGTGATGATTGCTTTGCTAATGTCTATTTATTTATTAGACATGTCACAATGTACTCACAGCTGCTATCAGCAGGTAAAAATATTCTGTGTACCTAAAACTCAAGACTGCTAAAGCAGCCAGTACATCTCTGTGTTTAAGCTTGTTTTGGAGTCCACTGTGGAAAAAAAAAAAACCCTAACCTGAAGTCATACAACTTGTAAGAATCATGGCCTTGCTTGGTGAGACTTCAGTCTTTTCTCTAGTATGACAACCACTATTCAGTACCTCTACTCTGCAAGGGAATGGAACTGTATTTTTGTTGTTATTAAGCGGTAGAGTGTTGAAATGCACTTCTTGCATGACAAATGAAAAATCAGTTAATTAGTGAAGTCTGAGCTCCAGTGCCTTGAAACAGTTTGTTCCTGACTAAATGAGCACTAAAGTGTAATCAAATCAAAATTTTCAAGCCCCTCTTGCTATCAAGTGACCAAACACTGCAGATAAAACAGAAGCCTGCTCTGTGCTTTTGTTCACTCACCTGTAAAATAAGCACAGGAGTAATCCTACCTTTTCAGGCTGAATGGCTCTCCAGAAAACAAGCAAACCAAATCCTCTAGGCAGCAAGGACATGGTGTGTTTCCCCTCCCTTTTGGCAGCTGGGCTGAACAGGTAACTAGAAAAATGGAGAAGAACCTAAGTTCCAAAAGTAACAGAAATCGCTGCCCAACCTGAACACTGCAGAAGAGAAATCCTGCAGAAATGCTTCCTCACTGACACCTTGAAACAGTAGGGGAGTTCCTGGTATGTTGAAAGGCAATATCAGAGACAGACCCGACTTTGGACTGGGCCAGCTTTTTGCCTTTGAAATCTTTTTAGTCCACTTTTAACCTCCCTACCCGCACACAGGAATTGTCCTGGATCTCTCCAAGCCTCTCCTCCTCCAGATGCAACAGTCAGCCTGGCCTTTCTCTTTGCATCTTCTCTTCTCTTCCCTTCCCACCACCCTCACCCCACCCAAAATAAATCCCATCCTTGTTTCCCAAATGCCAGCAGAGATAACTCACACACTTCCTGCACCTTAGAGCAGCTTTGCAACCCCCTTCTTCTCTCAAGCCCCTGAAGGTCCCCTGCAGGCAAGGGGATCTTGGTGCCCCATTCCCAGCTTGCTTCAGCTCCTCGTGGGCAGGAGAAGGGATGGGGTGGAGGGCAGAGAGGGAACGGTCCCTTTTCAGCTGGCTCACCACTCAGCTCCTGCCTGGTTTTGCTCTCTCTCTGCCTGCCCTCTCCTGTTCCCCTGCAAACTTTGTGTTTCTCGAGTACACGTGCTCCTCGTAAGTTCTAAAAGAGGAAAAAGTGAATAGAAAAGCAAGGCAAAGCTGACTCACAGTAAATCCAATTTCATTGCTGAAGAGGGTGAATATAAAATATGGGGGTAAAGTATAAAAGGAGCAACAAATGGGGGAGACAGAAAACTGAGTGGGATAGAGAGAAAGGTCAGGCATAGCTGGGGTGAGAAGCTTTTTATGGTTCTCACACAATCAACAGCTGTAATAGTGTTTTTCTACCATGGACAAGTTAAATGTATTTAATTGTGAAGTGCTTTGTAGTCGTGTGTGTTCAGTATATTTGAACTGGAAAGTGCTGTTATACTTGGACATAATATAAAAACAAATTCTAACTTTTTTTATCGAGTAGAACAGCTTGAGTTATTAGTATTAGTCATTATGGACCCCAGCAGAGGTGTAGGAATCTCATTAGGAATGTAAATGTCAGGTAGGACACTTAAAAACCTCATTATGGAGAAGAGCCCAAGTACCAAAAGTGACATAAATTGCTGCCCAACCTCAATATTGCAGCAGAGAAATCCTGCAGAGCTCTGTTATGTGGCTTGATTGGAACAGCAATTACTACTGGCTTTATCTTGATATAATGAAGAATAAATGCACATTTAACTAGACTTGTGCTTGAACTGACTAAAAAGAAAGTAATGTAGGGAAAGGCAGTATGTCTTTAAATATTGAACAAAGCTCTTAAGGCAATAAAAACGTTTTGTAGGAGTTTTGTGTACTTTAATAGCATATCTGTTGATAGAAATGCTTCAGATTGACATATGGTATAAAATTACACAGATATGGCTCTTTCAGGTCTGAAATTTAGGCTGACTCAGCAAAAAACCCCACTTTCCTAATATAAAGTTAGATATTAATTTCTTTGACTTCCATGTTTGGTTGCCTAACACTTCTCATGACTTACTTTGTGATGGAGAAGACAGACTATCTGGCCAGGGCATGAAGAAATGCCAGGTAAGGTTGGGCAGGGAGGAAAGACAACTCTAGGAATTCCCAGAGGGAACGAGAGCAACAAGACAAAGTGCTTTTTACCTTTCTCTTTCAGCTGCGTCCTTGCTCTGTCTCTCTCTCTCTCTCTTTTCACACCTCTTCCCACTATCAAGGAATCTTTGGAGTGCAGTAGGATTGGCTCTTTGCTTTGATGTAAATAAAATTAACCTGGACTTCTTGCAGGCGATCAGTTTTGATTATTTTGATTTCTCTTTATTTAAAGAAATTAAGAGGGGGAGTTACAATGCACCCAGAACTCTGATCATGGTAGAAGATAATAGGGATATGGATTTATGTACTCCACCATATCAAAATTAGCCACATGGCAATTAAGAAGAACCTACCCAGGTTGAAGATTTATGCCTAACAGAGGCATAAATATCCAGTTGCATCTTTGCCTGTTCAGCAGCTGAGCTGTTCTGCATAATCAATGGCATGTACTTTTTGGTTTTGTTTTGTTTTTAAATCAGTGACAGAAAATCTGCCCAAGAAAGGCATGGTGAGTACAGCACGTGATGGGGTTTTTTGGGTTTGGTCTCTTTGTGGTTGGTTGGTTGGTTTTTCTCCTGAGGAAAGGAGGCAGAACCAACAAGAGATGTGAGTAATAAAGGTACAGGGTTGAGTTTGTTATACCCATAAAGCATAAATTAGTCAGGCTTTAGCTTTAAATCTCCATTGGATTTGCTCATTCACTGCTGCCCATATAAAACCATCACGTTGTTTAGCACAATTAGGCTTGATTGTTTAAACAGTCTGGATTGAAACAGCATTAATTAGCTATGTCATGCTATTATTCATTGTCCATAAACTTGCTGTTACCATTCAGATCATGCTTGGATTTACTGGCAGAGTGAAACCTTGAAAAACATATCAGACATTGTACTTTATGGAGCTG
Organism: Formicarius rufipectus; assembly: GCA_013399695.1. Classification (NCBI taxonomy): domain Eukaryota; kingdom Metazoa; phylum Chordata; class Aves; order Passeriformes; family Formicariidae; genus Formicarius; species Formicarius rufipectus. The sequence continues at coordinate 27,709 of VXAU01000067.1, read as the reverse complement.
TTTTATTCCTCGCTTGTTCAGTTTCCTGAGGGAAGACATATTGCAATGTTAGGAAAAGCTTTTTAAACCTAAAAAGGAGCAGGGAATGAGAAGGAAGACGGAGACAGGACCAAGTATTATCAATTTATGTTAATATATAGCTCTGCAACAGGAAACCTTTGTATTTTTCCTTGTTTAACAGTTTATATTAGAATTTCAAGATTGACTTCCTGGGTGCACAGAGCTGGTCATTGCATTTTACAAACATCCCAAAGCAGCAATTTCCAGGGACAAGATTTACGTTCCTTCTCACAGATGTTTTACTTTGCCTTGCTTTTATATTCACTTTTTCCTTTTTAGCACTTATAATGAGCATATACACTTAAGAAACAGAATATCTTGAATTAAGATTTAACTAGTTCATTTAAAGCAGTACAGTCAGGCTGAGGGAGGGGCAAGTACACTAAGCTTAGTGTGACTCAAGCTACTCAAGAAAATAGCTGAACAAGAACGCCAGCATTTATGTTCATGTACACAAACAAGTGCCTGTTTGTGTATAGTACCTTATTTATTTATTTATTTAAATGAAAGGTAATTTTCCAGTTGTAAAAACCAGGCATTATCAGACCCCCAACTTCCCCTAACATCTCTGCTCTCTCCACACACTGCTTTGTGCTTGGGTGGTGCACCAGCTCGCTCCTTTGGCGTGAGCAATTACTGTCATGAGCCATAAATCTGCCTTTTAAGCTCAGGATTCTTAATACTGGGTCTCTTAGCATAATGGTTGCTTAACATAACACTTGGAGCATTACCCATGTGCATCAAAAAAGAGGTCTGGGGGGAAAAAATTGTTCTGTCTTCTGAGAAGTCCCTGCCATTATCTGCATTTAAAGTGCAGAGATTTCATTCAGTACCGAAACTTCTACTGAGCTCATGGGAGAACTTCAGGTAAAGAGGCCAAGAAGGCAGGGAAAAAAAGGAATGTTGTCGATTTAGGTTGTCTTCTGCTCTCACACAATGTTTTTATACAATAGAGAAAAAAAAACAAACAGTGGAGAGGCATAATGGTGAATTTTAATATCTCCTTTAAGATATGAGCCTTCTGTATTCATTGGGAAAGCTTTCTTATGGAAGACACGGTTTAAATAACACATTAGGCTAAAATTCTCATGTCCTTCAATGTGTGGAGGGGAGGAGAGGAGGGCTGGGGTGAGGAATAAAACACCGTAATCAAAAAGGAGGCATAATTGAGAAACTTCATCAGGGCGTGTGTAGATGATGTAGGGAAGGCAAATGGAGTGTTTACTGCCCCATTGCCTTGTTCGGATTCTGCAACCTGTGGACTTTTATGTAACTGTTGCTACTGAGTCCTGTGGAAATTTCCAGCTGATTGGATGTCATAAACCTCAAATTCTTGGCCCAGTTTGGGTTTTGACTTGCTGATAAGCTTGGCAACCTTCACTGTCCTTCCCTAATCACAAAGGAGAAATATTGGCCTCTTGAGTAGCTGGTAGAATTAATGCCTGATGATTTTACGATTAATGTAATCTTTATGCAGCGATTTCCACTGTTGTCCAATATCCAGGATGAATCTCTCCATAGCAGCTATGAAATATTTTAAGAAGTTGTAACTTAGTCAAGAGCATGAGATCTACATCTAATCAGAAATTTCTGAATGTAAATCATATTCATGCAAGGCACTCAGATTTCATTGGTGAAAGAAGTCAATAGCACTAACTAGGAAAAATTCATTCTGTTGAACATATAGTGCTTTTAATGTGTTCAGATTTTGCTGGGTGCTTTTAGACTGTCTCTTTAATTTGGATTTCCAGGCACATCTAAACCTCCATCCTGGATCCCTACCACAACTGTATGTAATTCTGATCCAGAGAAATTACAGTTGTGAAGGGCTACATGGATATCTTTTCCTAATATCCTTTCAATGCTGTTGACACCCAAGGAAGTCTCAGCAAATGTGGTTTAGTCAGTAATTTCTACTGGCATTACCAGTATGATTCAGAAGAGAGAGAGTCACCTACCAGACAAAACAACTGTATTATAGGAAGGAATCTATCTGTCCCACTGATCTTTGCCTGCCTGCAGAGCAGGAGGTGAGAAGGCAGCTTGCCTGACTTTGTGATTTGATTTTACTTCTTCCCTTTCTCTGATTTAGTCAAATCTAGTTCTGCTGTAGGCAGTGGAAATACTTTGCTTCACACAACCTTCACTCATGTAACAGCTCACAAATGTCTGTTTTGTTTCTGTATCTAAGACTTATTTTCATTCAGAAATCCCAGAAAATACTGCAAAATCCCTAGAATTTGCACTCATTTTTAAGGAAAACCCTCCTTCACAATCCTTCCAAGCCTGCAATTAGCATTTTTGAATGAAGAAAACATCTCCAAAGATTTTTGAAAATTTGGATCAAGACAGGACTCAAAAATTACAATCTTGTGTTAAGTCTGATAGCAAGAATATGTTCATTCGTCCTTTTTACCAGTTCTCTCTCCTATTTTGGTATGGATCAACCTCTGCAGGCTGGCATATAAATCCACAACTACTTCTCGCTGGGAGTTAATTTCCTGTACCTCTAGGATAATTTAAAATTACAACTCTGAACTCTGTGCTCAAAGATTTTCCTCCTGGTTGTGTTTTTACCTTTTAAATCAACCCCAACTCCCCCCCGCCCCACCCAAAAAACGCTTGCTTTGGTGAATCCTCTCTGATGGTGGAATGCCATGGGATGATGGGATGGGATGGGATGAGCCATACCCTGGATGAGCTGCCACCTCTTCTGGAGTTGAACATCAGTAACATGGAGAATTTCCTGCCTCAAGGTCTCAGCATTGGCTAAAAAAAAAAAAAGATTTCCTTCAGAGTCACACCAGAGTTAGAGCAGTATAAACAGCAGGGCTGCCAGTTCATTGCCAGAGACTTCTGTCGGGAGCCGGGCTACACTTGGTGCTTGATTTTGACGTGCATGTTTATTTTACACCACAAGGTTTGCTTTTTCCAATCATACTTCTCCTCAGGGTTTATTTAGTTTTGCCAACCCTAACAAAACTATTTGTGTGGTACCTGCTGGATTATTATTGCAGACATCTAGCAAGTCATTCTACACCCTCTTCTTAAGGTATTTTTAACTCGACTACATAAACAGTTAGCTTGTTCCTTAAGGAGCTGCCTTCCAAATTCCAAGCCACTTAAGCATTCTCTGATTATGTATTTACTGAATGTCACTCGCTAAATTTTGTTTTCTCAACATTATTAGAGCAAAATGCTCTGCCTATCAGAACATACTGCTGCAGTCATGCTGCCCTTGCCTGGGCCTTTCATCCTGCTTGCATTGCGTTTCCTTGTCGAAACGTTGGTTGGAGGCAGAGGCATTTGCCAAACATTTCATTTGGTGGTTGCCTTTTGCTGCTCTTGGGGGAGTGTGGGAGTGGTGTGGTAATTGGCCACTAAGTTTAATGTATTTCTGGACCCCTGAGAAGGATAAACAGAATGCTTTTGCAGTTTGATAGAGCGGAAGAACTAGCTCGGTGCTCGACCAGCAAGAGCCTCTTTGCATACTCTTTCTGCTTTAGGGTGCTCTAAAATTACCAGATTTGCAAAGTGATCTAATTTTAAGCTTAATATGTTTAACAGTTTATTCTGTCTCTGCTTTATTTTCTCCTGGATGTCATTGATCAGTGCTGAAAATTCCTATAGACCCTTGTGCAGTGTAGCATTTTTCTGCCACGGCTATCATTTTGCATTGTGTTTTCCAGGGAGTAATTTCACTTGGGATTGGTGAATTGATGTTTTCTGCCAAATTTCTGGAGTGTTTGGCAAGGTGACAGTATTAACTGAAAAAAACTTGCTGGTAGTTCAAACATGCTAACGTAAACAGGGGTGCTTTTTGTTTCCAGCCACATATTCCAGCCATTTTGTGGTGGGATATTAATTCCTAGTCACATGAAGGCTCTCATTCTGGGAGCCAAGTGAGGCTTTCTTCAGGAAGAATATTATTCACATTCCAGATGGAAACATTAATCTGGAGCAGGTCATCAGGAGTTGCCCCCCTTCTCTAGAGGACTTTCTTGATTTGGGAGGAATCTGGCAGAAAGTAAAGCAGGCACAATTTCCCTTAAGGTGGTCATCTACCAGGAAAATGGAATGGGTGAGGAGATACGTTATTTTTCATCACCAGGCCTATACAGGGATTTCCAAATCTCTGCACTGGCATTCCTGGAACATCTGCCTTGGGGACAAGTGCAGGTCTATATGCCATTTTGGGTTCAAGTGATTTATGAGCTGTATGGTGCAAAACTCTAGTGAGTAAAACAGGAGTCTACCTTTGAGCTGATAAACAGACTCCTCATCTGTTAAAAAGCTGTGTTGGTTTTTTTTCTTCAGGGTAATCTATTTGAATTCAAGTTTGAAAACTTTAGAAACCTATTTGTTGTGAGGAGCCGTGATGGTCACATCCAAATATTTATTCGAGAGTTTGTGTAAATACTGTTCTATCTCCTTCTCTGCAAGGGTGACGTCTCATCTGCTGGGATGTGAACCTTGCTGGGACAGGAGTTGATGTGGTTCTCCTTTCCCCTGCACTTCTAGGCAGAAGGAGTTGCAAGCAGAATGAGCCCAGGGCTCCCTTTTTTGCTGCCTTTGGCATCCTCAGCCTCCAGGCTCTGGCGCTTGTGCTCTGCTCTCCAACTGAGGAGACTTCCTTGCAGAGAGCTGAGAAGGCAGCCTGGCCAGAATACTTTAATATTTAGCACTGAACAGCTATTTCTGCTCCAGAGTGGGCTTCTAATTTAAAGTAGCCCTGCTGGTTTTGCTGGGAGAGGGAATAAACTGAAGTCCTGCATGAATCCAACCAGTCCAGATATCTGTAAGAAGGTTCCAGCCAGTACTCAGCATAATTAGGGCATGTATTTTTTTTGTTTGGCTGTTTTTTTGTTTGTTGGTTTGGGTTTTTGTTGTTTGGTTTGTTTGTTTGGTTGGTTTTTTTTTTCCTTTTTTTTTTTTTTTTTTTTTTTTTTTTTGGGGGGGGGAGTTTTGTTTGTTTGGGGTTTTTTGGGGTTTTTTTATGTTGCTTTGGTTGGTTTTTTTTTTGGTTGGTTTGGTTTTCTGTTTGTGTTTGGTTTTGGGTTTTTTTTTGTTTTGTTGTTGTCATTGTTCAGGTTTTTTTAGGTTTGATTTGGTTTTTTCCCTCTTGGTAACACCTGAGCTAAATGTCTTCAGCTTACCCTGTGTGAGGATACCTTTGCTGCAGTCCCACTTCTGACTGTGGTGTAGGCATAGCCTGTGACTCTCATTTCTCAAGGGAAATAGGCAATTTTTCCTGGCATTAATAGGAAAAAAAAAAGCCCTAATGACTGCATCTACTTTTCCTCATTATCTCCATCATTTTCCTGCTGCTCTTGGGCAACATGTCAGCATTTAGCCATAAACATCTCTGCCCTGTAAAATATGTATGCTGACATCCACATCACACTATACTGCAAGTACACGTAAGATTCTGAGTGGGGATTTTCTGGTGTTCTTTTTTATCTTTTCTATTTTTTTTATTTTTATTTTTTTTTATCCCTGACTGCGGGATTATTTCTGTGGGTGAGATTGCTTACTGATCTTCATCCTTATTTTCTTCTAATTTTCCTAATTGGCCCTTGCTTTAGAAGTAAATCAAACTGCACAGATTTGTTTGGGATGTAAACTGTGAGGGTTTCTGGTAAGAAAACTCACATTCTCAAAAAAGAAAGAAACACAGAGCTGTGATTGTGGTAATTCTATCTGATGGAAATAGATGTGAATCTTCGTGAATTTTACTAAGGACAAAGGAAGACAACAAGACTTGTTTACATGAAGTCCCTGTTTTAGGGTAAATTTAAAAAAACTAATGAAAATCTAATCCTTTTTAATTGAGTTGCAAGTTGACATTTGAAAGAAAAAAAAGGCTTGGACTAAACTGATTAAAAATGTGGAAAGGGCTACAATGGAATTTTCCCTGAACTCAAGCCCTGTGATGTATTTGAGTCAAACCGTTATGGGCCACATTCACAATTCCCACCAGCTGACTTTAAGAGGACTTCATTAGGGTAATGCCAGTGAGAATTTTCCACTTACTGAAAACCTAACAAAGAATCAACAACCTTTGAATCCTCATTGATCTAAATCAAAAACAACGATGAAGTTTTCACTTATAATGCAATTGATCACAGGAGTGATCCACACAGGCTAGAATGCCTCCACCTTTTTTGATATCTTAGCAATGGTTAAATGTAGAAAATGTATATATGATGTAGAAAATTTATGTATAATGTGATCCTTGCAGTGGTTTTCATAGAAACTCTGCCTGTGTTGAGAGGCTCTCCAGTTAGAACTGACCACTAGTTATTGCATGGCTACTAAAATTCATCCTAAAAACAACAGCAAAATTATCTAAAATAAATTCTAGTTCTCCAGTACATCAGTCCTTTAGATGAGTTTTGCATGAGCTTGGATAAACTTTTGCTTTTTAGAGGCCACGTGTCTTTTTTATGCAATGCCAGTAATAAGTTGTTTTTCTGTGAAGTGTGAATGGATTCAGAGTTGTTGTCTTATTGCTGCGTCTGGTCATGACTTCTTGAAAGTTCATGGGAGCAGTGAAGGACTTCTTAAACTGAAATTCTTAAACTGGAAGTTTGTCTTTAATGTTTTTAGAGAAGTGGTCTGATTTTGGTCTCATGCTTTATACTTAAGTGACCTCAGTGCTGCTGCTACTGGGCTTTTTTCCCATCCAAAGTCATGATTTGGCTTAATGGGAAACTGAAGTTCAAACAATTAGCACTGGCTGAACATTATCTGGGGATCAGTAATATTTCAGAGTCCGATTTTGAAGCATTATATTCAACTAATTAAACTCCAGGAAGAGCCATGACGTCTTACAGGAGCGGTGATAGTCCTTTTTACATGATGGCTCTGCATCCAGCTCTAAAGCCAAGTTTGAAATTGCTTCCTGTCTGCAACTCTTGGAGCAGTCAGCCTGAGTTAAGAGGGTGGAATAAACCCACAAATGTCAGTAAGTAATGATAACTTCCCACAATTGCTAAAAAATCCTAATATTGCCAGAAAGGAGAGCCATGTGCTGCAGACACAGAAATCCCAGAAAGCAGTGTACTCTTAAAAAGCCTCTGGAGCTTCTTTGCACCTCTGACACTACAACTCCATGAAGGTGTAATCAGTCTTTTCATTACATAAATCTTTATGCTCTGTAATATCAAGTGAGTGAAGGATGAGGTTTCCCCACAAAACTTTGAAACATTTTTTAAGGAGGGTGATTTAAAAGGGGATGACAGAGACAGGAACCTCAGTCTACAGCCTTTGCTCCATTAATCTAAGGCAGTAAAATAACACAAATACAGCAACAGGGAGAGCCAAAACTGGATTTTTGTTCCATGAAGGAATATTGAGAGGTTTCCATTGTCTTCTGTCACTAGCTAGGCCAAAATGTTGACATTTTTAAATTGAAATTGTGTTTGTACAATATTCTATTGGTTTCCAATTTGTAACATTATCAATTTTATATATATATATATATATATACACATTTGCAAAAACAATGGCATTTTTAGGGAATGATTCAGCTGTCAAATCACATGGATCTGATATTACATCTTGACAGCAAGTGCTGTTCCAGAGGGGTGGAGGCCCTCAACCATATATGCTGTCCCAATATACATCTTACATACCTCGAGAAGGTCTAAAATAGCATTAGATTCATATATTTAGGCACCTGGATATCATTGTTACAATCATATGCATAACACACTTATAATTTCTATTGCTTTGCTTTTTTGTCTGGTGGAAAGAATAAATTTTTAAGTTAAAAAATCACTTCTATGAAGAACTTAATGAGGTAGAGCATTTAATTATTTAACTTTGTTGCTTTAACTGAGAACAATTTGCTATAGAAAATTTCGTCATCTTTTCTAGCTCTTTGTGCCTCAGATACTTCAAATCAGACAGTAGCAGTAGGCACCAACTGGTTAGATAGTTTAAATTGATGGGAATGTTAATACAAGCAGTAGTTCAAGAAATGAAATTCAGCCACAGCAAGCTGAATGAAACTCATGCTTAACTGTCTCAAATACAATTTTTGGTGCTGCACAAATGATACTTTGCAATGAGTATGTAGGACACGCAGATTCTTAGTTTCAAACAGGCAGGAAAATGAGGATGCTTATATGAAGAAAACTAACACAGAAGTGAAAATTAGGGCAAAAAAAAAAAGTGATATGTGATATCATGATTGATGTAAAATATCCTACTGGAACAAGAGCAAAAGGGGAAAAGGGAAGAGGTTGTTCAGAGATTGATTGCCCAGGTTTTATAACAGGAAGGAGAAAATCAACAACTCATTCTCCCATGCAAGGAAGAGGAACATTGGCAGAAGTAGGTGGACCAGCACAGACTGAGTGACCAGTTATCAGTCAAGAACCAAGATATTTTTCTTAAAATTATGGGAGATAACTCCCCTAATTTTCATAGTTAAACTCCCCATATTTTCATACATTAAAATCAGAATGTACTAAATGCAGGGCAAGTAAATGTATCACTGCATATAATTGCTGTATTTCATCTTTCCTCTGGCTAACAAAGCAGGGAGAATGCACTGTGAAAATACCTTTGTGGAGCATTCCTGACAGCAGCTGTAGCAGAGGAAGCCAATAAACTTCACATGCAAACAGCAGCTCTCATGAGTCAGCCCAGTCTCCTTTTGCCAGTGGAGGAGAAATACAGTATGGCAGACATAGGAAATCAATGCAACTGTGACACCTTAAATACTCTGAGATTCTAAAGGTCAGACCAGTCAGGAGTTTCTGCATTCCTTTACTTCTGCTACAGTCCTCCCTGATGAGGTTGTCTTTAAAAAGGAGGAGATTCCTTATGACCTCAGTTTGGTAATGCTGCCACTCATGGCAGCTCAGTAAATAACTTTTTTTCAGAAATAAGTGATATAATATTTCTCTCTTCTTTTTTTCTTTTTTTTTTTCTTTTTTATCTCAAGAATATTCATACTCAAGAAATTTCTGTGGAAGGGCCACCTTTTTGTTGAGTGTTTGTGCAGCACCTGCTACTGCATTTGTGCACCCCAAGCACAGGGGATGCACAGATATGCAGATATTTATGCTTCATACTGTCACTGTATTGATGACAGAGAGGCAAAACTGAGCTGGCAGCAGGATCTAGGCAGTGATTGTCATTAAAGATCCAACCTTCATATCTAAGAGGAACTGTGTCTGAGTCGGGTCAGGTTCAGGCAGTTGGTCAAAGGCAGAGTGGGAGTATTTAATTTCTGTATGAGTGGACTTGACAAGCATCTAAAGAGAAATCTTAGTATTGATAAGGGTGTTTAAAAAGGAAAATCCTGCTCTGCTAGAAAAGGTAAGTGATGTTAGCTTTCAGTTCACATATGAGACTGATTTCATAATGCAAAGTCACAGAAGCATTGGCTGGAAGGGACCTGGGAAGGTCCAACCATATGCTCAGAGCAGGACTGTCACCAACGGGTAGATTAGCTCAGCTGTGGCTCTGTCTAGCTGAGCCTCAGAACCACCTAAGAATGGAGATTCCAACATCTTTCTGGGCAGAAAAATAAAGTAAAAAGGTTTTCCCATAAATCAAACCAAAGCCAGGTGATGGGATGCTCATCTTCTGATCAGCCTTTCCTTTGTGCAGACCTGACAGGACATGTACAATTAAAAGTGCTGATTTCTTAATTCTGTTTCATTTTCATTGATATGCAGACCCATATTATGTTGCATTATTTTTGACACAATCATGTCTCCTCAAGAGGGTCTGGATGATTTATGCAGAGCAGCAAAAGGCATTGTCAATAAGCCCCAATAAGTTTGGATGAGCAGGTGAAATTATGGCAGAGAGGAATCCTTTATGCATTAAACTCCTACTTCTTAAAAGCAACTGTTAGCTATGAGTTTCACAGACACATAGAAAAGATATATGACCATTTCCTTAAGGGATGTGACATTCCTGGTGTCACAGCACACTGATCTGAAGGAGTTGTGTCCGGCAGGGTATGCAGTGATCCATATTGCAGGCACTGTTGGCTCACTTTGCTCCTTTTCAGTGGTGACACTTACCTGGGTGGGTGAACATGTGCTGATAGTACAGCACAGAGATTTGAATGATTGATTCTGCTGGAAAAAAAGCAAAATGTGTTGGGCATTTTTTTCCCCGGGGCGAAATAAATGCAATATATGAGTACCTGTACAGAAATTTGGGCATTTAAAAATGTGGTTGTGGGGGATAGAATGGGAACACGTGCACTGCAATGTCACGTAGCAAATGTTTTTCAATCATACAATTGCTTTGTCCTGCTGGCCCGAGCTCTTGTTTCTACTTGCTGCTTCTGAATGCTGTGAAATTTTGTTGCAGAACAAGAGAGTTAATTTAAATGACTGGTAATAGTGTTTCTGTGTATCTCACTGTGGGTTTTAAGAGCTACATGGATGATAATTGCCAATTTCACATCCTTCTTACGAGATGTGTGCAGTAAAAAGATGATCCAGTGCTTCCGTGAGAGTAAAGCAGAGTATGTTGTTGAAGCAAATTGTGAAGTGGAGGTTTCATGTTGTAATACTGGACTAGCACTTGGTCTTGCTTTACATTTGGAAAGATTTGAGAAAATAGTTATTCAGGTATGGATTCTGATGTTCCCTGGCACAGAGGCCATCTGGTTTCCGCAGTATTAGAGTGATACACAGAGCCCAGAGAGCCCAGATTGTCAGCAGGGAATTCAAGTGCAGATCTTGGGGCTTCTGTGCCATCACATCTTGCAAACACTGCTAAGCAAACCACAGCAGTATTTGGTATATGCACCCAAACCAGTCTTGCTAAATTACCCTGAAGCTGTTGGTAAGTTTGTTCACATTTCTGAGTTTGTCAAGACTCTCAAGACAACTGTAGGAGGCCAGGAGAATTACTGAGATATTAATGCTATCAAAGTAAGAAACAGCACCAAAAAAAATCTTTTGAAAAACTCCACCACCAACAACAAAGAAATGCCCACAAAAACCCTAAAATGAAATACTCCAACAAACAAACAAAGCCTCAAAAAAACCCCTCCAAACAAATAAACAAAAAAGCCCCCACAATCAAAACATGTCTGTGGAGAACAGAAAATACTAGTTCTTCATTCTTCATTCATTTCCATAATGTTTGTATCACAGGACATTTATGTGAATTCTCTGCATTCTATTGCCTTTCAGTAGTCAAGCCACCTTCAGCCTAGAGATGGAAACTGAGACCAGGAACAGAAGCTGCCAATTTGAACTACATTTGATTTTTGTTATAGTAGTGTTTTCAAACATGCAAGTCATAAGTATATTTTAGAATTCCACTCCATTTCCAGTACTTCCAAATTACCCCTTGGTACTCCCAAAGAGAAGAAAGATTATGTATGTAAACATGAAGGGATTCCCAAATCCTTGACTGCTTCATGACTGAGATTTCCAAGTCTGATTTTTGTTTTTTTTGAATCTATTTTACGCAGTTAAAGCTGGTGCCAGTTTTACAGAATTGCTGTTCTAGGCTAGTTTGAAAGGTGTAGTCCATTAGTGGAGTGATATTCCCAAAGTGCTTCATATTTGTATTTGGTAATAGGATTTTATAAACGTGAATAATTATAGCTCTGCTCTGTATCTGCTTCAGGTTGGACTAAAAGCCTAACAGGGAAAGAACTGGATCTTGTGTTTTGTTGGGAGAAGGAATGTATGTTTTCGCTTGTTCTGGTTGCACTTAAATTCATTTAGCTGAAAAAAAAAATCTGTCAAAGGGAGTCATGTGTGGTTTTGTTTACTTGTCTTTTTCCCAAAAATGCCTGAAGCAGGAGTCTGTGTCCATCTGCAGCTCTCTCAAAACTGCATTTTCTCTTGTAAAGTATGCAGAAGTTTCTTTTTCTTTCTTGATTTTCGTTCTTAAGATTTTACCAGCAGTCTTTCTGGTTGAATAGCTGAACAGCAAAGCAGAAAGTCAGTCAGTGATAGCATGTAATTAAGCTTTTTATATGCTGAGCATTTTTTCATTAGTATAGGAAAAAATATTTGTTTCTTTTGTGCAGTGTCTTGGGATTAAATACCACGAGTGCATGTCTTCCATTATTACAGGTAGATTTTTGAAAAAAACTAACATTTTAAACAGAGCTTTGCCTTTCTTTGCACATCAAATGGCTGAAGTACAACAGAAGAGGCTGCAAATTGATCTCTAATGCAAGGAACATCACAAAAATCCCATTTTCACTGCACATCCTCACCGAAGGCTGTGTGTTAGAATTTATGACAATCAGTGCAAATAAAGTCTCGTGCACCACGCTGAGCTTGGAATCAGCATTCAAGCTGCAACCCTCAGGAGAGACAGGGGTGGTACTGGTGGGGATGGAAACTGCTTGGGATGAAAACTAGGAAAAGTGGAGAAACAGATCTCCTAAGGACAAAAATCACACCTGGTGTTAAAGCCTGGGCTCTCATTAAGCAATGATTATTGCCTGCTGGGTATAAAAATAGCCACCACAAATAGCACAGCTTAGCGGTGCTAATTTAATAGTTGAATGTGCTTACGGGTGTTCAGTGGAGCAGAGAATAATCTGGCAGCAGTACTGCACTGAATGGTTTTAGGCCCCCTTTGCTGTTTCTGGAATAACCACAAACAGATCACAATTTCCTCGAGTTCATCTCTTCAAACATTCCTTATTAACAGCTTTTCCCAGATACCTTTTATGGAGTTGATTGGTCATGAATATTCTGAATTCAACCCATCGCGTGGTTAATCAGATAAGTCACATTTTATCATTTTCTGATTAATTCAGATAATTCTAATTAAGTCAACACAAAGTCACATTTTATCATTCGTGCTGACTGACTGGGTAAGTGCACAACAGCTTTCAGGAAGCTGAACTCAGCCATAGGTAAAAGGCAAATATATTTCTAAGTAAAATCACGAATGCTCCAATGTATTGTTCTGTTTGAAAGGAGGAATCTCCCAGAGCTTGTTCCTAACCTGAACTGTCAAAAGAACCATTACTGAATTGAACATTTTTATTGCATCTCTGGCTTCTGTTAGAGCAATAGTGCAAACAGGCAACACATGAACTGTTCTGTGAGTAGTCATAGACACAGTACCTGTTATATATATATTGTTATGCACTTTTGAGTGTATGGTGTATATATATAGTTATATATATAATGATGGACTTGGCAGTGTTAGTTTGTTATGTTGGGGCTGATGATCCTAAAGGGCCTTTGCAACCTGAATGATTCTGAATCCATTTGTTATCCTGTGGTTGTGCCTTCATCTGTAGCTGTTGGGAAAAATAAAATTAAATAAAAAGTGAGAATAATCTTGAAATACAGCCGGTATTGATTGTCTCACTTATTGTCTCTCCAACTCTTTCCACCTCTGGAAGTTGCTGGTAATTCATCCTTACAAAAAGCAGGAGTCAAATTAACAGTAATTTGGAAATAATACATTAAAAGGATGCCCGAAAGCAGAAACTCCCAGAGTTTTACAAAAACAAATGTGCAGCATCACTGTAGACATCTGTTTTGGCACATCAGTGCACTTTTAAAGCTCTCCAGTCTCTTTATTCAGCTATAGGAATTCAGGGTTTATTTCGAAGGTTCAGGAAGGGAAACAGAAGCCAGGAATCTCCCAATACCTTGGAAATTCATGATGCTGATTTTACAGTGGAAGGTGCTCTCTGTGTTCATGTAGTTTATAACTGCTCCATTTAAACTCCTTGACTTGCCAGGCTGAGGAGGTGCCAGGTGTGGTTCTGCAGTGATTAGAATGAGACTCGTGCAACTGTGATATTTAAATATTCATTTATAAAACTGGAAATGCTAACTCTGAAATGAAGCTAAACACCTTGTTCTGGGAGCGTTTCTTTACTTTTAGTGTTTCCTTGTGCTTTCCTCCATTTGCCTCTCTTTTCTACTTTTAAAGGGAAAAGAATAAATCAAATATTGCAAACGAGCCAGATGCATTTGCTGATCCACTTTGCTGCAGAGGCAACTGTCAGACCAGAAGGAAAGAGCAAGCCTGAGAGGATTCTTCTGCTGGTCTAAAGTTGTCTGTGCAGTCTTTCTTCCAAGTGTACAAAACTACAGCTCCAGCACCTTTGACATGAGGCAGCTTATGAAAGAGTCCCCTCAAATGAGTGGCTTCCTTTTTTTTTTTTCAGGAGAAGTAGGACAAAGACTGAATTTTTTATGCCCAGAGGTGCTGAGTAGGTTCATCACTGAGTGATTCACTGACACACACCTGCATTCCATGCTGTCTAATCTCAGACTGCTTTTATTTGCGGGTTTATTCTCAACTACAATGCTTATTTCACTGCAGACTGAAATCTAACATAAAATAGATCTTCAGTTCCAATTATGGCAAATGTCTTTATAAAAAGTGCCTTTATAAATCTCCATCACTTGGAGATTTAGTACTTCAACTTTCTCTTGCTTATTTGGGCAACTGAGATGGTTTTCAAAATATGGCTAACAAGCCATAGGCACAGCTGCCTTTGCTGTGGCAGGAATGAGGGGAAGGAATCTTGGGACTGATCTGTACCAAAGGAACTGTCTCAGATAGTTAATAATCCCCTGAATTAAATACTAACAGAATTGCTGTATGGTCTAAAATACAGCCATGAGCAGGACAGTGAGTCCAGGGATATGTGTCTACCAGCTTTTCTCAGATGTGCTCCAGTCTGTAGTTTCCAGCTGATCTCCTTCAGCCAAAGCTGGTGGGAGATGGAGTGAACTGAAAAATGCTCTCTCCAGGCCTGTCCACCTGAACTGGAAATGACTAAAACCTGTTTATTCAGAGGGTGCTGCAAAGCTTGCTCTCTTGCTTACCCCTAGGAGGAGCATGTTTTCTAAGGAGGGGTGTCAGATGATATATTTTATTTCCTGGGTTTGGGGAGATTTTTAGTTTATTTACATAGCTAGGGCTGGGCAGGTGCCTTAATATGTGGGTGTGCTGTAGGGGCAGATACTGGATAGAACTGGCCCTCAGTGGTTCACAGTTCATTGCATGACACCTTTTCTCTGCTTTTCCCCCCTCACCCTCCTCCCTTCCTTCTCCACTGCACACCCCTCACATCCCCTCTACTCCACAGGTACCAAGTTATTTTACCTGCACTCAGTAAAGTCCCAGCCTGTATTTGTCTCAGCTTTGTCTTGGCTCTTTTGACTCATTTGCCTTTGAATCTGTTGTGATCATTAAAGACTGGAAGAATCCTGGCTGATCTTCTCAACTACCTCTCTTGGCCTTAGGAAGATTTTAATTCTGCCTTCAGATCTGTTGAAGTCTCCAGTTTATCCAGCAGAATTTGTATCTTATTCATATGCTCTTCTTCCCCAGGAAGATCACCTGAAGGTTAGAGGCACCTCTTTAGGACTTAATTGCAAGAATCAAGAGGAAGACAGAGTGAGCAAACCTTTCAACTCGCTGAGCCATAGGTAAGATGTGATATATGTCAAGTTTTAAAGCCAGAGATGACACACAGTTCACTCAGGGAAATTCAGACTCTGTAGGCTGATGTATACACAGATGGCTGTTTTCTACAACCAATGTGGGGATTGATGAACTCAGTGATTTCTAAAATGAGAAATGAGGAGGTTCATGGAAAGCTGTCTTTTCTTCTCTAAATGAGTGAGTGGCTGACAAATGGAGTAAGCCAAAGATCTGTCACCACAGGTATGGGCTCACCTGAACTTTTGCTCTAGAGGACATTTAAACACCCTTCCCCCTTCAATATTCTCCTAGAGTGCTTTATGCTACACTAGTTATATCACTATTGTTTAATTTTCCTGAACTGAAAACTCTTTGACAAAGTTCTAAACCAGCGCTTCATTAGATTTTCTAATTATCTATGTAGATAGCTGCTGTTAATTTAGCTAAAAATGAATTTCAGTATGTGTGGAAGAATAACATTAATAGAAGAAAAATTAACTGGGTTTTAAAAAATATATTAAATTTCTTGATTGGCCAAAGTGAGATTTTTCTTAGAATTAGTAAAAAGAAATCTGGAAATGGAGGTTTAACTTGGTTTACTTGATTTGAAATCATCAATTCATGCTGTTTCATACACTTTTTATACTTTGACCTTGAGTGAAAGACCTTTCGTTCCTGATAAAAACTAATTGTATGTGTGATGTTCAAATCATAGTGTTAAAATTAAATTAGTACTGCACAGGAGGGGATAATACAAGGGAAAACATAGTGTCTTAAAAGGCGAGTGAAGTACTGTTTTCAAACCAGTGAAACAGCTATAAAGTCATCTTTACTATCTACCATTCAAGTGCACCCCTGAAAGTTATAATTTATACCTTAAATACAAAGCCTGGAGAGACTGAAAAACGACATGTGATGTTGTGAGACATCTTCCCCAGCCCTGGCAGGGTCAGGCAATGTTCTTAGGCTGCTCAGGAACTGTAAAACTTCCTGGGAAAATGAGATAGGGGCATGTGTGCCTTGTGCTGTGCCATTTGCTAATAACCTGCTTGCAGTCCATTGTCTGGTGCAGAAAGATGATGTAAAGTCCTGGGCAAGGTGCACGTCTCAGTAACATGACAATAAACCTCAGGGAGCCCGTGACAGTATGGATTAAGTTGAGTTAAATTCAGTTCTTTACCCAAATGCTGAGGGTTGATGTGAAAAGTTTCTAAAATGTTCTTTGAAGGAAAGTCAGGTTTCATTATATTAGTGTGAGTCTTTGAGCTGTGCTTTTCTTTTCTTTTTTTTTAAGAGCACATGTTTTAAATTAATGCAGTTTCCATCTTCCCCCCTTTTTTTTTTTTTGCAGCACGCTTCACTTTCACAGTGTACACAGTGACTTGATCTCAGCTTGTTTGCTCTGCAGATAATGTAAGTTTTGCCAATGACTTTGACAAAGAAAAGCACTTTGCCCAGTAATTGCTTGTAATATGCAGATATAACTATCTATAACAATACGTGCTGTATTTCAAAAATAGAAGGAACAAGAAATATAAAGCCCTAATGCTGAAGAACTCTGAGCTTCAGTCCTTGTTTGCTCTACACCCTCCTTTTGTACTGGTTAGCTCTGGCAATGTAAAGCACTCTTGAAATAGCATAATTATGAACTTGGGTCACTTCAAGGTCTCTTGGCTGTAACACAAAGAAACCTTTGCATACCTGGGGACTGGTGTTTGGGACGTGTCTTCAAACCATCCTCTTCTGCAAAGAGCAAGATGAAGGCTGTGCAGCAGAGGCTCTGCAGCACAGGAGCCCTGGCAACAGGGAGCTGGTGAGATTTTGTCCTCTTGCAGCTGGTTGGGACAGTCACTGCTTCCCAACCTGCCAAGCTCACCCAGAAGGGGTTGCTGCTGCCTTGGTACTTCCAGAGCTCGAACAGTAATTAGGCAACAACTAAAAGGAAAGATGGTTTCAAAGGGGAAAAAGTCAGCTGAGGAGCACAGCAGTTCGTTGGTCTTCCTGTGATGAAAGGAGACTTCCGAGGTTCCCTCCTCCAGCTGGCAGCAGCAAGCCCAGCAGCTTCCAGTCACTCTTCCTGCTGGAGCAGCCACTTCTTCCCAGTCACTGTTGTGCTGGAGCAGAGTCTGTGTGCAGGAGAGCTGTGATGGTGAGAGCTCACTGTGGCAGTGTGGAGGGAGCTCTGTCACCACATCCCACCGCATCTTAGATGAGTGGATGTCATCCTGCACGGAGTCCAAAGCCATCTGTCAAAAAGCAGCAGATGAGATGTTCAAAAACAAGTGGCAGGGATATGTAAACTGAAAATATTGTTTGGTAAACTCCATAAATGAGGATGAATGTCTTCACTGGTTTAGGTGTGGGAGTAAGAACAAAAACCTGACGTGTCCTTTGCCCTTTCCTTCCTTTGTTTTGGAAATATTCCTCAGCAGATTGAAAGATGATGAAGCTTGTTCTGCTTCTGAAAACAAATTTAAATGTGCATTGTGAAGGCAGCTTTCTAGAAACACTGAAATATCAGCTGTGTGATATCCTGCCCTCTGGAACATTCAAAGACATTTAGAGAGACTACAGCTCAAGAATTATACTCCTTTGATACACACCTAGTGGGGATTCCCTCCACTCTGCCTTTTAATCCCTATTTCTGAGTTAACTTGTTAAGTGGAAGAAGTCTGAGCTTTTATTTAACCAAACGTCCATCTTCAGAGAAAGACTTGTAATTGTAAAATCAAACTGAAGGCAAGAAAGCCAAAATTCTTGTCTCAGACATTTGTTTAGTGTGTTTTCAGTGTCAGCCAGTCTCAGTATTTGTGTGTGGATTCCCTTTTGTATTCAGGTAACACCTATTTGCTGTCTGAAAGTCAGAAAGAAAAGTAAGTGAAAGAGCTTATGGCATGAATTAAGACATCCACATTCAATTACAGCCATTTTTATTTATTTTTTAATAAATAAAGCAAATCAAGATCCTCTTCTACTCCTCTGTAGTGAAACTTCGATGTTGCAAATGTATTTAAGAAAGAGCTTCAGTGAGCATTGTTTACCAAGAAACCCCTGAACCTGCAAACTTACCCTGAATGAGTAATCACTTCATCCTCTTGGGTCCTCTGGAGGTCCTGAATAAAATAGGCTGGGCCAGTCTTAAAAAATGCAGTATCTCTTCCATATACATTCCTATTTATTTGGCTTTTCTGGCTGAGGGGAGCTGTTTAGAGATTCTGATGAAAACTGTAAAATATGCACTATTAGAGTACAGTATCTAACAGGGAAAACGTTTCTGAAGTACAAACTGCAATGGTTCACACCTCTGGACTCTAATTTATTCCTTGTCGACAGCACAAAATGTCTTTGGCCTCTTTGTTCAGTGTTCACACATGGAAAATGCTGCTGTGGCTCTTTCCAGCAGGCACTGGAGTTATGCTCCAGTGACATTAAAGGAATTGCATTTGCTTATGTTTTTGGCAATGGAACAAGAGAGTTGATAAGAAAAAGTCTTTGCCAGTTGTCGAGCGGCTTAGAAATGATACAAGACAGTGCCTGTGAGATACGTCTGTGGATCAGCAAGGGATTCAATGGGGTATATTTGTCTGCATTAAAGAAAAAAAATATATATTCATCTGCATTAAACAAACAACTGGATTTAAAAAAAAAATCATAGAATTATACAGGATGTCTTGGACAAAAAGCCAATTTAGTTTCTGTGTTGTGATTGTCAGCTTATAGTTGAAGGGTTGCTTGTTAGCAATGACTAATAACTATACAAGAGAAACTCAGCAAACATTAAGATATTGAGATATACATTAAGATATAACATTAAGATATTTGCTTTCTCTGTATTTTGTTGTCATTTCTCTAAAAGCAAGAATTCTTTTATAATTCCCAGACGCGAAAGCAGACAAGTCATTGGTAAGCAAACCATTAACATCAAATGTTACACTTTAAAAAGCCAAAAACCCCAATGCAATATTTGCTTCAAATTGAAGTATTTCTTTACTTTCCCAATGCTGCAAACTGTTTAAACTCCAAGGGGATCTGAACATGTATTTTTGTTGTTAGTTTCTGTTTCAGAGGATCTGAAGTGAACTGAGATCAGCCTTCATGTTGAGAGGAAAGTTGACCAGAGGTGGGGATGCGACTGAACCACTGTATTTTCAGGCAAGTGGGGGTTTTTTTGTTTGTTTGTTTTGGGGTTTTTGTTTGTTTTGTTTTGTTTTCCCCATGGAAAGTAGTGGAAATATGTACTATTTAATTACATGTAAGAAATATTTTTATTTTTTCATCAGATAAGGTTTAATGTAAAATCATTCATGGGGTTGAAAAGTAAGATTGGCACTACCCCTTAAAAAGCAAATGAACTACAAGTAACGGGTTGGATGTGAAGTGACAAATCACTTCAGCTGATCCGAGCATGAATATTGGTGTGGGCAAACAGCTTGGCTGTATAAAAATGAAAATGTGCATATTTTCAATTTCAAATGAGATCAAGAGGATGTAGATCCCCTCCAGACTGAAGCGCAGGAGATGAAATCTGAAACGTATTTATGGGAAAGATGCAAATACTTTGTGCCTGAATTACAATGTGCCCCTGTTGTTCAGAGCTGAGGAGGAGGAAACAGAGACACCCAAAGGGGAACCACTTGTGACTTAAGGGCAGATTTGTCCTCCTTCTGCAGAGGTAGGACATGGATCCTGACAGTCAGCAAAGCCTTGGCTTCCCAACCCATGTCCACAGCCACTGGTCCAAGTCAGGTCCCACTGGTCCAAGAGAGGTCCTGCTGGTCCAAGACAGGTCCCACTCATCTAAGTCAGGTCCCACTGGTCCGAGACAGGTCCCACTGGTCATGCCAAATGTCACTTCCAATAGCAGAGCCCAAAGGTTTCCACTGTAAGGCATCACCCCGGGGGTAATAAATTGCAGTGCAAAGATGTATTTCCATTCCTGTGGTGGTCATTGGTGAAAATTTCAAGAGGATTAAAGCAAATGTACTTGGTGGATTTACTTCAAGTGGGAATTGATGTAACAGAGGATCTTATACAGCTCATTTTGAATTAGTCAAAACCTTAAGTGGGGCAGCACTTTTTGGGGGACCCACAAATGGCAACCCTCAAACTAAAAGTGTTTTCTTGGTTTAGTTTAAACAGTGCTCTTGGCTAGAAATGCAAAAAAAAGAGGACAGCTCTACACTTAGAACTGAGTTTTGATTTTTTTTTTTTGCTATGATTTGAGGGTAGTCTAACATCGAGACTGGCTTCACACTTTTCTACAGGCAACCTGGGACAAGAAAGAAAAGTGGGGAGATTGGAGAATTATCTAAATGATGAGAGGAAAAGCAGCAAGACATCTTAATAAACCACATTTCTCCATGTCAGAGCAGTAGCATTTATAATTGGCACAAGGTTAACCCAGTTTCAGAGTGTAACTCAGCACATATTTTGTTTCCCTTCTAGAAGGAACAGAAAATCCTTAGCAGTATTAATTTAGTTATAGCACATGATGAACTTTTAGGCAGGAAAACATGTCCAGAACTTTTTGGGGGTTCTAAAAAGGGAATAATCATGGCAGTTCCATTTTATTTTTTCTTTATAATCCCATTATATAAAAGTGAGAGATTGCTAGAAACATTTTCCCCTTAAAAAGCCACTTTCCCTTGCAGATGGGAAGTATCAGGGAAGCAGCTTTAACCATGGAAAGGGAATAGTTTTGCTGCAAGGAGTAACATAAATCAGATGCATCTTCAAAATTAATTCCACTAACAATCTCTTCACTTCTAGTTTCAGAATCTGGGGAAAATGACACATAAATAAATGAAAACGTGGTTGCTTTCTACCTTAGGGATGTAGAATGGCTTAATTGAATTTAACTATATCAATGTGCTGCTTAAGTGGAGAACACTTCCTTGGTGGAGTAAACAGACAAGAAGGTTAAACTTCTGAAACTCTGTTGAAGTCCGAGTTAAGCTGCTTCAAATAAGTTGCTCTTTGATTTCTTCAGAAAGAAGACGACTAATCCCCCAAAAAATATAGAATATTAGTCATTCTCCATGACCACAGAGACTTTTGCTAATTGTGTAGAGAGAGCTCTTACTCTGTCAAAATTTTGTCTTCAGGTTCAGTATTAGTTCAGGTTCAGCATTCCTTTTTCCACTCTCAGACGCATCAGCTGTCGCCTGCCCTTCTCCCCAGTAAAGACGTGCAAGATGGTGATGAATGTCAATATTTGCTGTGGCTTCAAGTTCTCCAGGCAGGAGAAAATGCTCTCAGAATGTCTGTTATGCCTATATCATAAAGTCAGCAATTCTTCATGAAAGCAGATTGGGGGGAAATGTGAGTGTAACAACAAAGACATCGCTTTCAGTATGTATGGAATCCTCCTCTCTGCAAAACCTAATTATTTCTTATTTCTGAAGTGAAGGCATCATCCAGAATAAGAGTCCCACGTTGGCTGTAACTGTGTGTAAATGTAATTCAAAGATTCATATTCTTTTAGTACTAATGAAAAACAAATGGTAAAACCAGTTCTGTGCTCACCCACACACAAGATTTTATCTCTGAATGAAGAATTAGGGTTATTTTCATTCTCTTACCTACTTTACATGTTTGGTTTGTTTATATGTTTGGTTTTCTCTTCTTGAAACCAGCTCTAAAAGAAACTCACTGTGTTCTGCCTTCCCCCTTAAATCTGGCACAGGGTATGGAACCAGGGCTGGGAAAGATTATTGCCTGCAGAAATAATGTAGCAAAGGGAACATTGTTGCCCTTTCCCCCCCTCTCTTAAAGTGGATTTGGATGTATCCAGTGGTTTGAAAAGATCATATACTGAAGTTTCCATGAAAAGTCCCATGAGGAACTAGATGCATATTCTTTGGTTCATTTGAAAATGCCACCTCAGGTTCATAAGTTTGCTCTGTGGATAACAAATCTTATTACAGGTAGAGTAATTCCACTCAGGACAGCAGGAACCATGCAGCGAGCACAAAACAGGAGATACAAAAGACAGCAAGTGATTCAAACTTGTCATTTAGGAGTATTGATGGCAGTGCCTGCTCATGAAGAAGTTTTGAAACCTTTCTATGAGAATCCTTTCGTGTGTAATATTTTGGGATAGATTAGTGACTGTTAGTCACAGCCCCACTCCTGTTCCTATATCAGTCCATTACTTAATTTGTCTTTCCTCTTTATTTTCCTTCTCTGGTTCTCTGAACAAGTGTGTCTTGGGCTTCACTATTCTAGTGAGAGTTCCTTTATGTTCAGAATAATTCTATTGCGTTACAAAATTTACTTTGAATCGTGCCTGCCCAATCCCTCCCAGCTCTGTCCCAGGACTTACAGCCCACCTGAGGATGCAGAAGCCTTTAACTCCAGCAAAGCCACGACTGTGTAACTAAAGGTGAGCTTTAAAGTGATTATCCCAGAGCAATTAGCACTGCCACTGTGGGAATGGGCACCGAGGGGTCTTGACTCTGGCACAAGTTTTTGGGCTGTGAAACCACAGTTATTGATCAGCTCTGGGGGAGTTCAACTTGCTTGCCCTGTGAGCTCTTCATCAGCATTGTTAAATCATCATTATTCTGAACTGCACGACTCGTGTGTGAAGGTGTTGGCCTGTGTATCAGTAATACTGGTTAAATAATGTTGTGAAAACCTTCCCAAGGGCTTGTTTTGATTCACAGGGGAAGTAGCACCACTGAAGATCCGTTGTTTGCATCTCATGTGGCTGAGGATTTTGAGTGCAAAAGTCACTGTTTATCATATTTTCATCTCAAATTCCAAGCAACTTTTGCGGTTTTTAAATTTAAATTCTTGGAGTAAACATATATTAAAAAAAAAAAATAAAAAAAATTGCTGGAAAAAAACCTGAAAGCTCATTTGCATATTTCCAAGGTGCAAAAACCCAGAGAGAGGTGTTGCAAGCCTTCACTTTTATTTATGAAAATTTAAAAATTAGCTAAAGATCAGGTAGACCTTTTGGAAATCTGACTAAAGACTTGAGATGTTGTCAATGCTGCACCCAGTCCTAGAGCAGCAAATAAATGACTCTCCAGAACCAAACCTAAGGGAAGATTCAGAAGTGGAAGACAGAAGTAAAGATGCCTCTCAGCAGGAGCTAAAGGTGTCACCAGGGTTTTGTGAGAGAACAAGCCTTGCAGGTGCCCAAAGCAGCCAAGAAATCTTGTTAGTGTGCTTCAAATACATGAGGAATCATAACACACAAAAGGAGTTTTACCTCTCTGCTTCAGAACAAACTGACATCTTGATCCTTCAGAGTCTTTCTTGTTGGCATCATTTGGGTTAAGGGTGTTTTAGGACAAGAAAGTTCCCTAACAACTCTCTCCCCTCTCTGTATGGTATGAGGGAGTCAGAGCTAATGACAAACTTGGTGGCTTTCTGGCAGACTCTGGGTGTAAGGTGGGAAATATGTGACATAATTACCTCTCTATCTCCTAAGCAAATGTGCTTTCTAATCTCTCTCTTGCCAGTTGCTAATGGAATTTTGAGCTGCGGCATAAGGAGTATTATCTCCTTGGGGTCAGTGCAAATGTGCATTTGAGTGACTAAATTGGATGGGGAGCACCTGACTTTATTTGGCTTCTGTGTCTGATCTCACCTGAGGAAGGTGCTTGGCAAGAGCTCTAAGGGCTTGTTTGGCTTCCCTGTGATGGCAACGAAGGGCATGGCTTTCCTGTGCATCCACCCAGTTGCACAGGTACTCTGCTCATCCACCAAAGCAGCAAAGAAAGCACAGTGCTCTCCTGTGTTCTGCACAGAACAAAAAACAAGGCTATAAATAGACAAAAATGCAACTGCTGCCTCTGTGAAAATACTGAAACAGCCCTGATTAGAATTTTTATGATTAAAAATTTTAATAATCAAAAATATCTTTGCTAATTTCTCTGCAAAGCAGTATGTACTGTCTAAATATTACAACCAGGTTATCTTATCATTCTTGCCAATTTGACGGGTTCTGTCACATTGCTTGTGATCAGTGACAAAACAAACCTCAGCTTCCTTAGAGACTCTTGGTACTTTTGAGCTTTTACCTGCTTGAAAGAGCTAGGAGATTAAATCCTGTGAACCTTCTTTGAAAGCTGGTGGCTGTGTCCCAGAACCAATGTCTGCATCCTCATACACAAATGGGATTCCTCGAGTTGCTGTTGATGGCAAATGGCTCAGAGGCACTGGCAAAGACACTTGTGGGCCCAAGTTTTCAATTACAACAGAGAATTCTGACTTTATTGAACGTGAAGCAGCATATATCTGGTTATCGTCACAGCTGCATCCAGTCCTGAGAGAAAGGATGCCCAAATTTATGGCCAAATTTCAGAACATCAGAATTCCTTATTTCCCTTAGGAGGAGAGGTGCAGAACAAAGAGTTAGGAGACTTGTTTCTGTGGTTCTCAGGGCTCTGAAACCATGATCTACCCTGGGATAGACCCAGGTCAGCACCCCAGGTCCATATTTAATTGTGTAGGTCAGCCTTGATACCCTGGCTGCCTAGAGTCACATCCTTTGAAGTTGTGGCAGCATTTGCAAAGCTTGTCAAGCCGCTCCTGCTTTCCCTGGTGCTCCAGAGAAGTGGGGAGCCCTGATGGCTCCAGTGCAGCCTGGCTTCCCAAGAAAACTGGCATGCTCCTGCTTCACCACAGAGTGCCTATGTGCTCCTGCCCCTGGGGTGTGCCAAGAGGAGCTGTGCAGCTTTGCAAGTGACTCTGCTGAACTCTGTGTTAGTCAGGGAAGGAGAAAAGGAACCACCTTTTTGCTTCAAGCCCTGCTAAGGGAGTGGGTGTTGCAGTAATGGTGACTCTCTTTGAATTGGGACTGCAGAGTTATGCCATTTGCTTAAGGCAGTCAACTCCTACACCTGAGCAAGTTTTCCTATTCCAATCAAGCAAAACAGGGAATTAAATGGTCAAACAATATATCAGCACGCAGGAGTAAATACAGTATCTCTGCTTGGTTATGTAGAGGTCAGTGCTGACCAGTGCCGCTGTTCTACAGAGAAACAGAGGAGAAGAAAAAGTGCAGGATGGTGCAGGTGGTAGTTTGGGACCTGCTTGTGCTGCCTGTGAAAGCCATGGGTGTCCAGAAGCAGGGGAGGAGCATGGAGAAGAAGCACATGCAGGAGCATGGGGAGGTAGAAGGAACACAGGACCCAATAACTGGAAACTGAAGAGCCTGGCAAGGGCAGATAAGCAGATGCTTATGCCTCGACCTATGAAGGTATCACGAGGCAGGTAATAGGGCTGACATGCTACAGAATTTATTTAATATGTCATTTTTCTTTTTTTGTTTTGCTCCTAATTCCTCTTTGGATCTCAGAGCTATGTTTTCACAGAGGCAGAGACTTTCCTGTTGACATGGGAAGGCACTGACTTAAGCACACCAGTACTACAAAGCTTAAAGACTTCCTTCCCTGCCAGGGGGTTCTGTCGTGTCTGCAGATAAAACTGAAGGCACAAGTGTTGTTGTTTTGGATGCTGAGCCACAACTGGTCAAAATCAGGGTCCTTGCTGAACAGATTTAAAGGAAGAAATTCCACTCATTTCTATAAATCTGACTTTTTTCAGGACGGCTGCAAATCAAATTAACTGCTCCATATAGCCAGAATATAATGTGCCACCACTGTTAAAGAGGAAAAAAAGTGTCTTACAAAGTCTGCTGTGCTTTAATAAATGTAATGATAACAATAAAAAACTAGATGTAATTATACTTGATCCTGTTCAAAGCTGCTTTCTGTTGACAGAAACATGAAAGGCTTGGTAGCTGTAAGAATGCAGAGGTTTAGATTCTTTCAAAGGCACTGAAGAGGGAGAGAAATAAATGAATAAAAAAGGAAGAGACATTACAGATTTTAACCACAGAAGACACACTGGAGCATTCAGCCCCAGGAAATTCAAAGAAGGGGGGGATTTACTGCAAATTTAAGAACAATGTGGTTGCACTGGAGTTTATATCTTGTGGTATTCAAGTAATGTAGTTAAAAACTGTGTTTTCTGTGCTTAGCAAAAAAAGGTTTTGCTTTGTAATGTTGAAAGCATTAAGATCCATAAACAAAAGCATGGTTTAATCAAGTTTTAAAATTAACTCCTAGAGTTATCCCCAATGTCCTGGAAACATTTTCCCTCTGTCATCTGCACCCACAATCCTCACAGCATTCCCTCTGTTCTCATCTGATGCTCACAGGGAGTCACCACAAAAATTAACATTTCCCTGGCCACGGTTCTTCCCTGGTTAAACTGTATTTTGGCATGAACTTAGTTTTTTGGGTACATGAATGCCTGGTCTCAGCTCTAACCTTCTGATATCAAAAGTAGATCTGGGATGGTGTCCTTTGAATTTCTCACAGTCTTGAATTCATCTGTGGTTTTGCCTTTGAGGTTTTTCGTTGCAAAGCCAAAAGTCCGTGGTGATTTATGTTTCATGTTTGATTCACGTACAGTTGGATGTCAAAACATCCTCATTGTTAGGTTGGTGGCACTGTTCAGTTCAGTCAGCCTTTCATTTGTCCAGTTGTCTTTATCATGCAGCACCCCCAACGAGGGAGGGTCTCTTCTAGAACCTTCTCAGGTGCTTTGGTCACCAACTTTTTCATCTGCGTTGTCCAAAGCATTGATCTTAAAGAAATGCCATTTCATTGCTGGAGCGCTGACAAGGAGGACACCACCCAGGATGTTGGGGGTGGTCTGCGTTTTACTGCTTTTCTAAGGGCAGAAATTCACATTTATAAGTAAGAATTAAGTATTTTGGGGAACTCACTGCCAAGCCTTGACTTTCAACATTTGCTGGAACACAGTGTTTGAGAAAAGTCCATTCTGACAGTCCACATAAAATGCTTTACAAACTTACTTTGTCTTGGGATTGCATGTTTCTGTCTTGGTCACAGGATTTGCTATTTTACATTTCTATGTAACACACATAGAAACTGTCTACAAAAACAAACATATTATGGGGAGGAAAAAAAAACAAACCAAACAGAGAATTGTGTATTTCCAGGAGAGAGGGAGTTTTTTTGTTTGCTCTGTTGAGTCTCTGCTCTGAAAGAGGTGTTTTTAAAGCAGGGACTTTAATTCCTTGCTAAATGAGGATAGTAGTTCTTATCTGCCCAACCATAGCTTTCTTTTTGCTGTGAACACTGCAGTTCAATGCTTCTTAAATGTTTTCATTAAGACAATAATTTAAATATCACTGCTGACAATTGGTGATTGCTTTATATTTATTTTATATTTATATTATATTTAT